>VXBP01008189.1:1024937-1156895 GCA_013400115.1 Rhinopomastus cyanomelas
CCCCCCAACCAATAATTGCAGAGCAAAAAGGCAGTTACAGCTAGAGAAATTGTGCCAGGCTGTTTGCTCAGCATCCTCAGGCATCTTTTTCCGACACTATTAGAAATTGTTAGCACCCAGAGCCGAGTCTTTGCTGCCTCAGCCTACAGCACAGCCTTAAATTCCGCTTTCCCTAATAAACTTACAGCAGCTCTGGGCATTTTAGGAGCTGCATCTGCTAGGTTGTGCTTGCCCAAGCCTCCTCATCTAAAGCAAAAATAACATAAAAATTAAAAGTGCTGCTTGGTTTCAGAATCCTTTATGAAATCTGCCGCTACAGAATAAAACAAACAGCAATCCGTGTCCCGGTAGGCACCTGCCACCCCCTGACATCCCTCCTTTAATTAGCCGTAAGACAGTCACCCCATCCAAAAGCTCGAGCATTTATCTAGGAAATGAAATTAACATTACCAGCCGCATCGTGGAGTTCTCCGTGTCACCTGCTGCAGGGAAATGAGGCAGAACAGCAACGGTCACTCGCGACTCTCCGACTGGCTCCTACAGAGCAGCAGCAGGCGAGAGCGGAGCTGCAAAGCTTTGAGTTGAGCTCACTCTATAGGCATCAGAAAAACCTCAAAGAGGAAAAAAAAAAAGAGAGCCAGAGCAGCCCACAGACAGCAGTGAGATGAGAAACTTCTGGCAAGTCTCCAGCACAGGAAAATGAATTTGCTGCCATTTGGAGATGTATAGGGATGGAAATGAAGGGAAACTCGGAATTTGCAGGCTGATTGGGGAGCTGCCTCCCATCATTTTCCGCAAAGAGGGGCAGCTTTGCAGCTCAGCTCATTTTGGGAGGGTCCTCTAGGGATAATGCCACCACCAAAATTCAGCGGTGTGGTGGTAATGTGTAACACGCTTATATGAAAAACACTGTGTGCAAACTTCAAGTGGCTCACTCCATCAGCTGGTCGCTGCGGGTTTTAACCCCAGCGGCAACCACGGCGTGGGTTTGCGATGCGTACTGAGGCAAATAAACTAATTTCAAATTTCTCTTTTAGTCTTTCCAGGCAATGAAAATACATCTTGCTGAGATAACTCAGCTGTTTTTCAGGTGTGTGGCAAAAGTGTCGGCATGTGGAGGCTAAACTTGTCCAAACATTTATGCATCTCCAGCTAAACAGAAGCAAAATAAATGTGTCCATAGTTGAAATAATAAGCAAGAAATACGGCTGGCTGCAAAGTTTCGCAGATCTCAAAAGGCTCCGTAAGGTGTCAGCAAGCAGGATCACTGAGAAAGTGTTAAAATCTGACTTTGTGAAGAATGCAAACATAGGGGGGTTGAAATTCTAGTAGTAAATATGGTTGAATCTGGGGTTTTAAGTGGAACCCTGGATCTAGCACATCTCACCCCACTGTGTTTAGGCACTTCGATAGTAGATATTTTACTATCTATTGTAATATTTTTATATGTTTAATATTTTAACGCTTTCTCCATTTATATATTTTATATATCTTCTTATATATTTATTTTTTTGTTATAATTTAATATATTATATTTTATTTACAGATTTTTACATATATTTTTAATATGTTTATATATATTTTTATATATTTAGATCTTTTTGCAATGGTTTTGCCAAGCAAACGTCAAATGTAGGGTAAATAAACACTTTCTTGGCTTGAAAAGGGAAAAATGGGCTCCATCCATCTGAGTTACTAGGAATTAGGCTCCTTCTATTCCCTACCCCGTTTAAAAATCTGGTTACAAGTTCAGGCAGCGTGTTGGTAAATATAGCTCCTAATAATTACAGCTCTCCAAACGAGGAGGAAGATTTCCTGTAGCTTTGGATTGCTTTTAATTTAGCTGACAAAAGAGGAGTAAGAAGTCAAGCTAAGCTAAATAACCAGAGGGATTCCTTATTGCTTGTTTTCTTCCTATTAATAAATCAGCCCTCTGCGGGGAGACAATCAAACAGCAACAAACAAACAAGAATTCATTAGTGTCAGTCAAGGAAGGCGAAAGAGCTCCATGACAAAGAGCAAAATATTTGCTGCTTGTTTTGGGGATGACAAAAGCAGGAACATCCCAAATGGCAGCAGTGCAACTGCCCATTGGTTCACCTTCAGTTTCCAGTTCCAGCCCCGCAGATGGAGTGGCTGAGAGGCACCAGCTGTGCCCAGCTGTGCTAATGTCAAGTCTTCAGCAAGGCACCAGCAGGCTGCTGGAGACCAGACTGGCCTCACAGCCCCAGTGCTGGGAATGTGCTTGGTAATCAGCAGCCACGTCCATGTGCCGTCAAGATAAGATCAAAGACAGCATTTGAATGATCCCATTCTCTCACATTCACATCCCTTTTGCTCCAAAGCATGGATGGGAGGTCCAGGCAATCATGGCCTGGCTGGGGTGACCCATGGTCAGGGTGCAGATCCTGGGGCTGACTGGGTGTCCTCCTCAAGATCTGAGATAATTTCTTTCATGGACACATTTGCTGAAGCCACACTGATACCACAGAAGGATGTTTCCTGGCGGTGACTGAGCAACCAACCTACCCCAACACAGCTCCTAAAAGCTCAGCTGAAAGCATGGAGGGAGTGAAACCTGAGAGAGCCCAGAAAAAGACAATCATTTAACTTATTCCACCAGTTTGTTGAAGATTTGCAGGCACCTCAATTCCTGGGGCACAATGAGGTCTTTAAGGATTGCAACACTTTTGTCTAAACTCTTCTGTGGAATCCGTAGAGGCACCCAGGTGATGTTCTTAATGACCCGTGATGAACAAAAGGTCAGAGGAGATGATCACCAAAGGGAAGTCATGCTAGAGCAAATTGATAGCCTTTTATGAGGCCATAACCAGTGGATAGACGATGGTGAAGCACTGGATGTGGTCTATCTTGAATTCAGTAAGGCATTTGACACAGTCTGACATAACATCCTCACAGCCAGCCTGAGGCAGTGTGGACTAGATGATTGGGTAGTGAGGTGGATCGTGAACTGGCTGCAGGATAGAAGCCAGAAAGTAGTGGTCAGTGGGACAGTCTACTTTGAGGCCTGTATCTAGTGGAGTTCCCCAAGGGTTGGTACTGGGGCCAGTCCTATTCAATCTATTCATTAATAGTGACAGAGCACTGGAACAGGCTGCCCAAGGGAGTTGTGAAGTCTACTTCACTGCAGACATTTAAAACTTGGCTGGACATGTTCCTGTGTGACTTGGTCTAGGTGATCCTGCTGTGTTAGCGGGACTGGACTAGACGATCTCTCAAGGTTCCCTCCTATCCCTAATATTCTGTGATTCTGTGATCAACAGTCCATTCTAATGGACAGGATTAAAAAAGAAACTCTTGTGGGATTTAACCTGAGGTGTAACTTGCACCATAGGAAAATATTCCTGGAGGTTTGTGCAAAAGTCCATCAACATGAAAACGACAGTTCTATGCCTTGGGGAGAGCCAAGAACAAAACATTCCAGCTCAAACCCCACAGGATTTTGCAAAACTAACTCACAGAATTACTTCTTGGTACCACAAGGCTTTTCTACAGGCAGCTTCTGAAGTAATTACTTCTGTCCCATTCCCTGCTGTGTTTTTGCATTTAAAATACCCATTTCTGTCAAAAACTCTGAGATATGGGAAGAAAGTCACGTTGTTTTTTGACTGGGAAGATGCTAATGCTGTTGTAACACATTTGAGTCACCAGCAGCAAAGGGAAGGCAGGGCAAGGTGCAGGATGCAGCATGCGAGGACCAGCCAGACCAGGGCTTGTCCTCAGCTGGGTTCTCTCTGAATTACAAGAAGGGTGTGGAGCTGTTGGAGTGCATCCAGAGAAGACCAGAACACACTCAGGACTGACCTGTTGGAAAGTAGTGTAGGAGAGAGAGATCTGGGGGTCCTGGTGGACAGCAGGATGACTATGAGCCAGCAATGTGCTCTTGTGGCCAAGAGGGCCAACAGCATCCTGGGGTGGATCAGAAGGGTGGGGTTAGCAGATCAAGAGAAGTTCTTCTCCCCCCCTACTCTGCCCTGGTGAGACCACACCTGGAGTATTGCGTCCTAGAGGTGGCTGTTGGGAGGATGGAGCTGGGCTATTCTCAGTGTCATGTAGTGATAGGACGAGGGGCAATGGTTGTAAGCTGGAACATAGAAGGTTCCACATCAACCTGAGAAGGAACTTCTTCACAGTGAGGGTGACAAGAGCACTGGAACAGGTTGCCCAGGGGGGTTGTGGAGTCTCCATCACTGGAGATGTTCAAGGCCTGCCTGGATGTGTTCCTGTGTGACTTGGTCTAGGTGATCCTGCTGTGTCAGGGGGATTGGGCTAGATGATCTTTCGAGGTCACTTCCAGTCCATAATGATTCTATGATTCTATGTTTCTATGAATTTTCTCTACTGTGGGGGTAAGATGCCATTCAGATGCTGACGCCTTCCAAGACTTAACCCTGCCTCACCAGACCCTGAGTAAATAAAATGAAAGGGAAAATCCATCACAGATATTACATCTCCAAGCCTTTTTTGATAATGTTTGCACAAGACACAGCAAGACCTCATGGAACACTCCCCAGCCAGATGCACAACTGCCTCCCACCACACCAAAGCCAGAAACCCTCCCTTCTGAGCACAAAATAACACTGGAAAGGTTGACAATTCCCACAACAGGCTGCAGATTTCTCACTTTCTCCCCAGGTCTGATGCCATGAGAGCAAATGTAACACTTGATGTTTCTTTACACATCCAAACTCCAGTTCCCTATGAAATGACTTGCTCTCCTCAACTTCCCAAGTGGCTAAGAAGGCCAACAGCATCCTGGCCTGCATCAGAAGAAGTGTGGCCAGCAGGACTAGAGAAGTGGTCATCTTTCTGTACTCATCACCAGTGAGGTCTCAGCTTGAGCACTGTGTTCCATTTTGGGCATCTCAATACAAGGAGATTGAAATGGGGAGTGGGTCCAGAGAAGGGCAACGAAGCTGGTGAAAGGCCTGAAAGACAGGTTTTAGGAGGAGCAGCTGAGGGAACTGGGGTGGTTTAGCCTGGAGAAAAAGAGGCTGAGGCAATGAATTATTGGTCTTTACAACTACCTGAGAGAAGGCTGTAGAGAAGAGGGGGTTGGTTACTTCTCCCAAGTCACTAGCAATAGAACAAGAGGAAATGGCCTCAAGTTGTGCCGGGGAGGTTTAGATTGGACATAAAGAAAAATGTCTTCCCTGACAGAGTGGTCAGGGGTTGGAACAGGCTGCCCAGGGATTTGGTGAATGCACTATCCCTGGAGGTGTTCAAGAAACAAGTAGAAGTGGCACTAAGGAACAGGGTTTAGTGGGCAGGGTGGGGTTGGGTTGAAGGTTGGACTTGGTGATCTTGGAGGTCTCTTCCAGTCTTTATGGATCTGTGATGCTTTACCTCTCCAGGCAGTAACATCTCCTCTTCTTGCCCTAGGAGCCATGGTTGCCCTTTCCCACGTGCCCAAGTGTCGATGGGCCAGCAGCATCACCACAGCAACAATTTGATTGATGGTGCTGGGACAGCAGGTGGAAAGGAAGAAGAGCTGGTTCCTGCTCAGTGCCTGGTAGAGCCGGAAGGACGGAACAGCTAGAGCTGTGAAAGTGAGGGTTTGTGCAAGTCGTTTGTATCCAATCTACTGAAATTCCTATTTGCTTCTTTAAATAATGAGGGCTCCCTGCCCAATGAGCAGATTTTACGACAGCCAGTCAGACAGAACCCAGGAGCTCCTGCATATGTGTTCCCGAAGCTGCCTGTGAACACTCCTGTCAAGAGCCTCAAAACCACGAATTAAATTTACAAAGGCTGAATGCTTTTTTTTCTCACCCAACTAATTAGTGGGATGAGATACCAACCTGGCCTGAAGAGCCAGCACCACAGATACATCCAGCTGTGTGTGTATTTACAGGTAATGTGACAAGGGACAATGTGGTTACACCAGCTTCTTCTGAAGAAGGAGGTCCAATTTGCTGAAGTTCCATGTATTTCTGCAGTGTTTTATGGGCTGTGGGGCTTTGCTTGTTGGATAAGGGTGGTCATCAGCATCCCCTGCTTGAGGGACCATCTGATGCCTCTTCTGCAGGGCATTTCTGTGGTACAGGTAGCTCCTCACAGGCCATGGCAAGTTGCCACCTACCAGAGCAAGAGGTGGACTTCACAGAATGGTTTAGGTTGGAAGGAACCTCAGACATCATCCAGTCCCAATGCTCCTCACGGGTAAGGACACCTCTCACCAGACCAGGTTGCCCAGAACCCCATACAACCTGGCCTTCAACACTTCCAGCCACAACCTCCCTGGCCAAATTTTCCAGTGCCTCAGCACCCTTGCTGGGAGGAGTTTCTGCCACAGATCTCATCTAAATCTCCCCTCCTTTAGCATTCTGCCTCAGAATTCATCTAAAGCACTGAAGAAGACTTCAAGAAACAAGCATCCTTCTGCTACATCCCAGCTGCTACAGCAGTAATAGCCAGGCCCAGGTTCTGGATAGACTGCATGCTAATGCAGAAAGACATAGCCATGCTGTAAACATATTATTGAAGAAAATTAAAGCAAAGGTACAGTTCTATGGAGCTAGGACAACCACATGCTCCACAAGACTTCCTGCTATGCTGAATTTCACAGAATCACAGACTGGTTTGGGCTGGAAGGGATTTCAGAGATCAACCAGTCCCAACCCCCTGCCATGGGCAGGAACACCTCTCACCCGAACAGGGCTCAGAGCCCCATCCAACCTGGCCTTCAACACTTCCAAGGATGGAACAGCCACAATCTCCCTGGGCAACCTTTTCCAGTGCCTCAGCACCCTCACAGGCAGGAATTTCTGCCTCGGATCTCATCTAGATCTCCCTTCCTTTAGCTTGAACCCAATCTCCTTGTCCTACCACTAGATCCCTCCTCCAGCTTTCCCGTAGCCCCTTCAGGTACTGGAAACTGCTCTAAGGTCTGTCCAGAGCCTTCTCTTCTCTAGGCTGAACAGCCCCAACTCCCTCAGCCTGGGGAGTTTTATGATCCTGCTCAAGAAGGGGGGCTGGGTCCCTTCCAACCCCTAACATCCTATGATCCTATGACTCCTGGAGGTCCCTTCCAATGCCTAACTATCTGTGTGTGTGTCCTCACACACACAGAGTTTGTCTGTAGGGTGTGAAGCTCTGCAAGGAACAGCTTTAGCTTTTGACCATCACTAGACCTAGAAACAGCCTTTCACTGTGACTGGGTTTTAAAAGCCTTGAAGGGCCAACTGAAACACACCCACTCTGTGTAGAGGGAGCGCTGCCCTGTAAATACCATCTTCATCATTTGCGGCAGCCAGTTATGGCTTGAGATTTTATACTCAACACTCCCTGGATGCCAAAGGAAAAAGCAGCACAAAGCCAGCTCCCTCCACTCAAATCTCCTCACACCTCTAGGGTTCTAATTAGTGTGGAAACCACTCGCTGGAAACCTTCAGCCATCTCTGCACACCAGGGATCTGTTTGGGATTTTAGCCCTCAGATGCTGCAGCCAAACAAAAGCTCGTAACTGGCCCCTAATGGCCTTCACCAAAGCTCAAGAAATGGAACTTAATAGGTTGAAGAATGTAATTATTGGACTGTATCATCTAAATATTGTACCTAGGAGAAGCTGTCTCATCCTGCCTGTGCATAGTTGCTTCCAGATATGTTTATTCAACATTGCATCTGGATGAAAACAGAATTCACCTATTTCTGAACAAACTAAAATCTTATTCAGACACACAAATATTTCTATGATTAAACAAATCTTTTAAAATAAAACCATCCCTCACAGAAACACACCGGACTTCACAGAATCATTAAGGTTGGAAGAGACCTCCAAGCTCATCAAGTCCAGTTGTCAACCCAATGATCCCTCAGGGATCCCTTTTTTAGGGCATAGAAGGTGTGGAAACCCCTGGAGATGTTCCCATGAGCATTTTGGTGGTCTGAAATTCCCCCTTTCCGTCCCACCTGGGAGACTATTAAACTCCAGTGTTAAAAAAATTACATATTTGAATGGCTTAAGTGGGAATTGGTTTTATTTTCCCAAAAGGCACCAAGCTGGAATTTGCAGAGGGAAGCAGCTAGGGCTGTAATTTGCAGCTCCCCACTGGCTCTGATTGATGTGCACTACAGATTTACAATGCAAAGTCAAGAAAAACTGATTAAAGTGGGATCCACGGCATTTCAGGACTTTAATTAGTTGTTGGGAAAAAATTCATTTCCATGTTTAATATATGCGTAGTCTACAAGGAAATCTCAGAATTTAATTAATCATGGCATTAAGAAAAGAAGTTATTGGATATAATTGTAGGTAAACACTGCTTAATAATTTTTCTAATATTGTGGCTAATTTAGAAGTCATTTCCCTTGATCCTGTTCCTGATTGAGTCTCCTATATTTATTGGTTCAACTATTATTTATACTTACATATATTTATATAATATATAAACTATTTTGCATTTATACATTAAAAATAAAAATGTATATTACAAATAGAAATATATAAAACATGCCCTAAATAAAGATTCTGGGATTATAGGCAGCTGAGAGAGCAAAGTTTTGCAAGGGAATGTGAAAGTCTTAGGTGTAGATAAATGCTAGTGTTGCATTAAAAAGAACCTTGGGGGGTTTGGCCACTGCTGAGAGACAAAGCTCTTGCAGAAGTGAGTACAGACATCACTGGGTGAGTATCCATTGCTCACTGGCCCACTGCTTCAACCCAAGTCCATCATCCTACTAGAATTTTGAGTCAAAATTCATCTAGTAAAAAAAAAAAATCATTTATAGGCTAAACCTTTATGTTGGAGAGAAAATAGTAAAAAAAAAGGTGATAATGCTGCCCGTGTCATCACCCTTCTCAGGCCAGCAGCCCTTGCAGTGCAAGTAGAGGGGGGAAATGCTCTTCTGGGGGCTGTGAGCTGCATTTCTGCTGCCTTGCAGTTTCTCATGGTTTTGCTCCAGTTAATTATGGGTTTTAATTAGTCATTAGCAGTGTCTGGGGAATAAGATAAATGGTCTCTTCTGATTTATAAAATTTAGAAGACTGCATCAGTTTAAACAAAGTCAAACCGTGGATTATCACTAATTGTGCTTGGACCAGCATCGACACGGAGCCTCTCCCCAAAGGCACAAAGCAGAGCTCTGTTGCCAGCATGAGATTCCAAACATACAGGAAACCCCAAAAAATACAGAGTAGGGGAGATTTAACAGCATTCCCTGGAGACACTGTGTTCTTCTTGGCAGCAGGATGTTGCTTTGTTTTCTTTTTATTTTAATATACCTAGACATCAGCATCTGCCAAAGCCAACTGAAAGTCATTCACAAGAACGCCGCAATCAGTGCCAGCACGTGATGCATAGGGTGGTTACACCTCAACCAAGTTGTAATAGACAAAAAATAAACAAATAAATCTGTGTTTTCCTTTGAAATATCAACATGAATCTTTGGGGGTAAAATATTTCCCAACCAGAAGCATTTAACCAGCATCATTCATCCATCCTCCCTTGGTGATCATTCTTCATGTGCACTAGAAATGCAGCTTTGGGGGCAAGAAAAGATCCCTCAAGTCACAAATATTACTGAATTTGGAGAGCCTCACCTTAAGAACTCTGCAAAAACCCCAAGAAAGATCTTGTGGTCACAAAGAAGAAAATTACATTTTAGTAACATTTATCTGAAGTCAATTCGATATAAAAGATACTTAAGGTAGGAAATTTAGAAAAACAAGACACTCACAGATTGCTTTGTCTTTGCCACAAATCATCCAAAACAAATAAATCTATGAGGATGCAAAGCTCCTCTTCAAAAGTCAGGTAAATATGGTGCGGAGGGACAGAGATTAGTGGTGACCTCACAGTGTTGGGTCAATATGTGGACTCGATGAGCTTAAAGGTCTTTTCCAACCAAAATACTGCACCCTCCAAAGCCCGCAATCCAGCTCAAACTGTCCTGAGTAGGAATCCCACAGAGTATAGCAAGGTTCTTCCCTCCCACCCCTCAGGAACAGCTGCAGACAGGTCAGGCAGAAAGCAGGAATGTATTTTGATTTGTCTTACAACAATAGCTCCTCAAAGAGCCCAGTGTGCCCAACAGGATACGGTCCTCTTGCACATCAAACAGCACGAAACCGCACAGAGGACTTTGCGGCTTCTGTCCTTCGATTCGAGGCAGCTTTTGTACCAACAGCTGCCCTTGCAGACACATCACCACTCCCCCATGACACTCACATGGTTTTTCACATCTAGCCAGAAAGTCCTTTCACACAAGTCAAGCTGAGGAAAGAATCCCTGTGTCATCCCAATCTCTTCACCAAGTAGCTGTGGGATTTCACAGATCTAAGTAACAAGCTGCCAGCAGTAAGCACAAAATTAAAATAATTTACCTTTCAAAGACTTCACCCTGAAGAAAGACATAATATTATTTGTATTGAGTTAATTTATTGTTTGAAATTAACTTTGTTGAAAGGGGTTTTTTTTGTTCTTTTTACAAGACTTCTCCAATAAAGAACACCAAGTACTATATAAAAGTAAATTATCCCATTTTCAAATTCCCTTCTTTCAGCTCAAATAAATACTCAGTAATTCCCCCAGGCGAGATCAGGAACAAAACACACTGGCTGATATAGAATCACTGTCACATACACCAAGAGCAAAGAGACATTTTAGCATCCAGGACGACTAACGTGTCTATTAAAGGAAAAAAAATGTGAACTCTGGGTCTCTCACTGGGGACTCATTTAAATGCAATTTTGCTCAATTAGCTGCTCTCAGGAGCCAATGAAGGGAGGCTAAGTGTGAATCCAGATAAAAGAGCCCCTTCTGTGACAACTGCAATTCGTATTATCCAGTGGAGTCCTGCAACAAGTCATTAATAGGGAAACAGCCTTTTAATTGAGTATGTTCTAAAACAAGTCCAGAACTCAGCACCTCATACTGTTACCTGGGTAAACAAGTTTTACAGGTTTCATTGAAGAATTCCAAAAACATCGTTTATATCTAAAGATATAAACTAAAAATATATATAAGCTAAATATAAACGAAAAATTTAAGAGATCTGAACCTCAAACCTCAATCTCAACAGGCTGCCCAGGGAGGTGGTGGAGTTGCTGTCCCCGAGGTGTTAAAAAAAAGCACAGATATGACACTAGAGAATGTGGTTTAGTGGGCAGGGTGGGGCTGGATTGAAGGCTGGACTTGATGAGCTTGGAGGTGTCTTCCAAGCTCCGCGATTTTATGATTCTGTGAAACGTACACGAGACTTCAAAAAAGATTTTAAAAGGCAAGAATGGCTGGAAAGTGTGAGATAAGGCATGATGGATTTGCCTTCTTCGATACGTTACTGCTTATACTCAACAAGTGGCTGTCCTGATGAGGGTGAGTGGGAAGGAAAACTTTTCCTGGCATTCTTTGTGGAGGACCTAATGAAAAAAGCCTCCCTTGTCACCCTGCTGGTATGCAGTGATGGTTATCAGTGACATAACCCCAACCAGGGAGCAGAAGACAGGTGGTGGCACATCCCTCCAGCATCTCTGCCTGTTGTTTCAGTGGAACAGGCAGCGTGTGTTCCAACCATTGTCTAAAGTTTAGAATACCATTTATTTCCATTCATATTTCACATGTAGATTCATTAATCCCAGGCAATGCTTTCTTCAAGGTGATCTGCTGTGCTCACATAGCTGTTGCTGCTGCTCAGTGGGACTCAGCAGCTATGGAGAAGCACTGGCAGCATACAGACATGAAGAAAACCCCAGGGTGATAACCACAGCCCATAGCATTCTTTCCAAAATATCTGGTCTGCAGGTTTGCTTTCATTTGCAGCCTGCACAATCTTGGGCGTGTTCTGTGTGCAGAAGGGACACCAAGAGCTGAAGCACATGGAAGGACATGGGACATCCCCATCAGTGAGAGAACAGAAAGTACCAAACCCAGATCCCACAGACTCAAGCTGTTTTTATGGGAAAGGCCACAAAAATTCGTATTTGAGCCCTTCCATGTGGTTTCTGAACTAGGGCTCCAAAAACAAGCTTTCGCATTTCCTGACCATCCACTGCAATTATATTAGATGATAGATTAGATTTCACCCTTCAGGGAAAATTTCCTCTCCTGCTATAAAACCCTTCCCCTCATTACTTTCTGAAATGTAAAGATGGCAACACTTCAAAACAAAAAGGGTTTGGGTTTTTTTTTCCAAAGCAGTGGGCAGTTCTTAATGATAATCACAAAAGATTAAATTTCCAACATAATTAGCCAGTGACAGGTCAATAAAATCCTGAGGCCAGATGGCTCCTTAATTGAGTTATCAAAGGAATTGGTTAATTATAGGGACCACCCTTAGCTATCCTCAACTTTTCTTTTTAATGCAGTCGCATAAACCCAGATTATGCAAGAAAGACAATAATGAGGTTTGGGCAAAGTAAACGAAGACCCCTGCACCACCAGCCCCTGCCTGTCTCTTCACACCCACCACTCCCGGAAGAACCACTCCTGTTATCTCAGGCAAAAATCAATACGTTAATCTATGGGTATGGATTAAGGCAGGAGGCTGCTTTCACACCACAGCCCTGTGAGCTCGTCCCAGAGGGTTCTGCTCCTACACACTACGTGATGGGCTGACACAAAACGATTCATCATTGACCCCACGCAGCAGCGAGAGTGCCGGTGCCCAAATGCTATTTTATCGAGGTCTCTGGGTGATCTGGGGGTTCCCTGAATGGGAAAGCTCAGGGTAGAAGGGAAGGCAGCCGCTGAGGTTTGGGTACTCTCACAAGAGAAGCTCGGCAAACACCATGGGGGGAGTGCAGACCTGGAGCCTTTAAGGGAGGCCTCAAGAGAGGTTCTTCTCCCCCTCTGCTCTGCCCTGGTGAGACCACACCTGGAGTATTGTGTCCAGTTCTGGGTCCCTCAGTTCAAGAGGGATGTGGAGCTGCTGGAGGGAGTCCAGTGCAGGGCAACGAGGATGATGAAGGAGGTGGAGCACCTCCCTTATGAGGAGAGGCTGAGGGAGCTGGGTCTCTTTAGCTTGGAGAAGAGGAGACTGAGGGGTGACCTCATTAATGTCTACAAATATGTGAAGGGTGGCTGTCAGGAGGATGGAGCCAGGCTCTTCTCAATGTTATCTAGTGATAGGATGAGGTGCAATGGGTGTAAGCTGGAACATAGGAGGTTCCACATCAACCTGAGAAGGAACTTCTTCCCAGTGAGGGTGATGGAGCACTGGAACAGGCTGCCCAGGTTGGTTGTGGAGTCTCCTTCTCTGGAGATGTTTAAGACCTGCCTGGATGTGTTCATGTGCGACATGGTCTAGGTGATCCTGCTGTGTCAGGGGGATTGGATTAGATGATCTTTTGAGGTCCCTTCCAATCCCCAATGATTCTATGATAATTTGTCATCATTTCAGCTAGGTGAGAATAGTGTATTTTGATTTGCATGTAACTCTATAAAAATAACAGCACTTCAATAGAGGGTGTCCACCTTTTAGCCATGAACATTCATACAACCCATACAACCTTTTAGCCATAAAATACCTTTGGAATTCCCCTTCCAAGCAAAGTCTTCTCTCCCAGGGCTGCAGCATCATGTGGGGCAGAAGGTTTATGACGACTTATGAACAAGTTTACGTTACACTGGCAAAAATTTATTACCATAGGCAGAGCAAAGCCAAACATGCTGTACCTTGATTTACAGAAAAATGGATGAGGAAATGGTGATTTTATTATTTTTTTATGCAAATTAAATGACACCTGGGGAAAATCTGCAGTTTTGGCCTTAATGTAGAAAAATACTGATAAGCCATTTCTGGAGCCATGGTAACATCTTTTCTAATTCCAGTCTTGCTCAATGTTAAACAACATGTAATAATCCCATATTAGGACATCCCCCTGAGTCTCTTTTGATTTCTGGAACTAATTCACATCCCAAGTTGTAACCTGCTGCTAAGCAGCTTCCACCCAGCAGAGCAGCAGGCTGGAAAACACATGCAAACCTGGACCTACGGTCCAATGCCAAGCTGCTGAAACCCACCGTGTTTCATTACACCACATCCCCTCCATAAACATCAGCCCAACACTAGCATAAGCAGTGACCATGCCAAGGGTCCCTCAGGATGAGACATGGCACCTTCACTTCTTACATCACTGCCCAGCATCAGGCAGACAGAGAATTTCACTCACCACTTGCTTTTTGGTGTGATGGGGAAAATGAAGTCCGATAAGCCACAGATCTAAATGTTGAAATTGATTTCATATAGTAATTAATGTGGGCTCAGAACTTTGCTGTTTTTCTCATCCACCCTAACTGACATAAATCTTTTTTTCTTTATCCAATGAATTACAGTAAACCCCACACCAAGGAGGACGTGTGTTGGGTTGTGCCTCCAAATGTACCATAAAGCACAGAATCCTAGAATGTATTGGGTTGTAAATGTCATCTAGTCCAACCTCCTTGCAGCAAGGAGGGACATCACTCACTAGACCAGATTGCCCAGAGACCCATCAAGCCTGACCTTGAATGTCTCCAGGGATGGGGCCTCCACCACCTCTCTAGGCAACCAATTCCAGGGATCTAGCAGCCTCAGATTAAATAACCTTTTCCTGTTGTCCATCCTAAATCTACACTTTTCCATCTTAAAACCATGACTCCTCATCCTATCATTCCCTGCCCTTGTGAATAATCTTCTCCGATCTTCTGATAGGCCCCTGCTTGTGGCACCACACCAAGATACTTCTCCACCACTGGTAGCACAGAATAATGAACCCTCAGCTAAACTCATAATTCATCCTGATGCTATTTTAAATGATAATAACCTCCATCAGCACTTAATGATGACAAACCAAAACACAAGCATGGCTCTGCTGTGCATTATCCACTACAGTCCAAACTTTCCACCAGCTCAAATAATTACTGTGAAGAATCTGCACAACCACTTCTCCTTTACTGAGTCCTGGATTATTTTTCTTTATTATTATTTTCATTCTGAGGATTGTTTTATCATTTCACCATCAGACTAGCCTGCTGTGTGGTATTGCTGAGCAATCCCTCACAAAATTACACACAAAATCACCTGTTGTTTGGACAGAAAATGCAACAAAGTCTCTCCAAAGTCAAACACACAAGACCAACATCATCTAACAGCTACAGCAAACATTTACTGCCTTCAAATTTCGCGTGGTTTGAGTCCCACAGGCAACAGCCTGATAATTACACACCAGAAAAGGGGCAATCTGCAGTTCCACCAGCTACTGGCAGAATTTAAATGGAAGACTGTGTAGAATGAATTGTCTGGTTTTAAATAGAAAGAGATCATTGGAGATTGGGTTGCATTAATGGAACTCAATTGTTAATGGTTGCATGGTCAGGTGTTGGAACAGGCTTCCCAGGGAGGTGATAGAATTGCTGTCCCTGGACACGTTCAAAAAACACATAGATGTGGAACCGGGGAACATGGTTTAGTGGGCATGGTGGGGTTGGTTTGACAGCTGATCTTAATGATCCTGGACATTTCTTCCAATCTCAGTGATTCTACTACTGTATGATTAAATTGCTTATGCTCATGAACACAAACCATCGTGGATAATAGCATACAGAAGCGATGTTAAATAACAAGTTAATTCACATGTCAATGAAAATTGTGCTCTTTTATTACCTTTGTATCTGAACTCAATAAAGAAATGATCTCTCCACCACTACAAAGCAAGTGCTGTATTTATTGGTCCTGACATTTCATCAACGTCAAGGCAAACCATATCTCACCTCTGCAAATCCCCACAACTCTCATTAGTGACTGATAAAGGTTCATATACAAACCTGTAAGCACCTAGGAATTAAAAACAAACAGGAATGAGAGAGACCCTGAATGACAGCAGGTATCACTAACAGATTGAGGTGTAATCAAATTGGTTTCAACTCACGTGGTTTTGATGCCAGTGGAGAAGATCAAAAGAGACTTATGTTCCTATTACTATGTCCTGTCACTTCATTTATTAACTTTTTCTGCAAACAGAGATGACCCATTCCCAGTCTCCTCATTCTGTTCTCAGAACCACTTACCGTTTCCCAGGGAATGATCTGCTTTCCAGGCGAGAAGACACAAGAAACGCACAAAACACGCAAATGGTCTCCAGCCATCAGCTGTGAATGGTCAAACTGCAACTCTCTGGCCAGCTTGAGTCAAGCATAGGGCTGAAATGTTTGGTAGGAAACCCTTTTCCACCCCAAAAGGAAATTCGGTGCCCTGTTAAAAAAACAACCACATATGCATGTCAGTTTTAAACGCTTGTAACACAGCTCTGGTCATGCTGTTGTGCAGGAGTTAAATCCAAAGACCCACTAGGTGACCATGGCAGCTTCTCACCCTGAACACTGTGCCCTTGTTATGCTTTAAAAGCTGAGCAAAATCTGTAAGTCTAATTTGTGTTTTCTGCAGAAAAGTGTTGGTTTGAAAAGTTTCTGCCCCATCTTGGAGACTTATGCTTTCTTTGTCACTTCTCTCCATCTTGGACTGTTCAGAGATAATTGAGAGAAAACGTTATCACTTCTGAAAAAAATTTATGATGGCTGGAAAGCTTTGCCTAGACCTGGAGACACTCTGAGAATTCTGAACTTTGAAGATTTATGGGGATCAGTACCGAAGCCGACTAACCACCACGAGAAGCAGAAACCGTCTACAGTGAAGATGTTCTCAACATTTTTTCTCAACTCTGTGTAGAAGCATTGTGATGAAACTGCCTCTGTCTGGGTCTAAGCCTTGTGTGGAGTTTCTTCTGATGTGCAGGGTGGGGAACGAATTAAAATGTGTTGGTGTCTTTCTTCTACAGTTTGAGGCAGTAGTCTTATTGCTTCCAGTTTCACAAGTAGTTTTGTGAAACCCTCCCTTTGTGTCTTACACTTTAGCTAAAAGTTCTTGGTTAAAGTATAGCCAGGGTCTCTAACCCATGACATTAATTGTAAGCTGGATGAAACACAAGGGGATCCAGACAAGGACACACAACACATTCCTCAGGATATAAGAGTCCTCCTTTAGGAGGAGGTTGCTGTTGGGTGCCCCCTGCATGCCTTGATCCAAAGTCTTGAAGGTCTTCTCTAACTTAAATGATTCTATGATTCGATTTTATGTTTGGGGCAGGTAAGAGTCATGTAAGACATTTGCTGAGTCTTTTGGGGCAACCTGGGCTGCCTGTCCTCAGGTACCTGCACATGGGCTACCCCATCTGACCAGCTCAAAGCATTTTGTTAATGAAGTTGTTAAACAATGCCAGTGTGTTTTTCCTTTCAGAATGTTCCTACCCTGGGGAGCAGCCCATGTGCTCTGTGATGTGTTGGAGGGAACTCTCAGAAGCCTCCTGCTGGTTTTGCTCCTGACTTGAAAGGGAAGGAAGGCATCATTTCCCACCTCAGTGCATTGCTGGATACAGCTAAATCACACTTGCCCAAGGGAAGCCACACAAATAATCACTCATCTTTGGTTTCCAGGCTTTCAAAAAGTCATAGAATCATAGAATGGTCTGGGTTGGAAAATATCTTAGAGACCATCTAATTCCAATCCCCCACTGGACCAGGTTGCTCAAGGTCCCATCCAACCTGGCCTTGAACACTTCCAGGGAGAGAGCAGTACTTTATGCAGCCTATATTTCAGATCAGGTCTGATATGGTCTTCCATAAGCTGACGCACTAACAAGCAACCAGCCAGCATGTCCTACTCCAGATCCTTATATGTGACCGGAGAGATGATGACTTACTTTTCTGTAGGGTAAAGACTAGAAAGCCATTGGACCAGTTAGATAACTAAATGAATCCTTCCAGCTATAAAACAGACAATTTTTTTTCCCTTATTAATTACTTTTTCTGAAGTCTCTTTGTAATTCCTCTCACTGTTTTAAGTCAAGCCTTCGTGTCAAGTTTTTTTGTTCTTCCTCCTCAATTACAGTGAGCAATTACCCCCTTCACTGGGCCTCTCAGCCACCTAATCATTCTTATCTCTTCTTTCTCTCCACATCTAATCCTCTCAGCCTTTGCAGAAGCTCACTGTTCAGACAGTGCTGCACATTTCCCAGGAACCGAGCAAAAATATGTCACACCAAGGACTCTGTAGACATTCCCCTTCCCTCTCATTTGCCCTTCAATTAATTTTAGAGATGAGGTGCTCCTATCATCACTGGTATCTCTCGCCTCTCAGGAGTCCCCAAGCCTGTGTCATCAAAAATGTGTTTACTCTGATATCTTTATTTATAATTTCCCCTCCCAGCTGAAGAGTATTCAATCTTCCCCTCCCAAAGCGATTAGTGAAGCCTTCACTCAAGGCACCCCCCGTTGAGCCAAAGCATTTTTAACCAACGGTTTGACATGCCAAAGCCATCCCTCCCCTTCACCACGGCAGCTTCAATAGCAGCTGACAAGATGATGAAGCAGGAATCTAGAAAGTGTGCTTTTAATGCATGTTAAAGGTCTCTGAGTCCTGTGGAGCCTCAAAAGGAAACGTACATCGTCACTAGTGAAGGAGAAAATGCATGAGACTGTGTTTTTGCACTGGGATGAACCTCAAGTGTGAATTGCAGAATCATTAAGGTTGGAAAGGATCTCCAAGATTGTCAAGTCCAAACTTTAACCTGACACCTCCATGACCACTAGACCATTGCCAATATGCCACATCTGCTTGCCTTCTGAACACCTCCAGGGATGGGGACTCCACCACCTGCCCGGGCAGCCTGTTCCAACGTTTAACTGCTCTTTCACTAAAGAAATCTTTCCTGATTTCCAATGTGAATTTCCCCTAGTGCAACCCGTGGACATTTCCTCTTGTCCTGTCATTAGTTATTTGGGAGAAGAGGTCAATACTGGTCTCCTGACAGCCTCCTTTCACGTAACTGTAAAGGGCAATAGGTTCTCTCCTCAGCCTCCTCTTCTTCAGGCCAAGCAAACCCAACTCCCTCAGCCTCTCTGCATAAGACCTGTTCTCCAATCCTTTACCCAGCTTTGTTGCTATTTAGTCGGACTGAGTGCAAATTAAATTTGGAGTTCTTCATGAAGGTCTTATGTTGACCAGCACTATAGCTCCTGTGACATTTATAGCTTCATTGCACTGAGGTATCTCTTCAAACATGTCCTTGACTATTGATGGCCAACAAATTATGGTCTACTCTTCTCAATAAATTCTGGGTTCTGAGCTCTTGCTTGGTGCAAAGAGCGTTTTTCATATCTTGCTGAAGCATCAGCCTTGGATGAAACACTGGCTTCTCAAGTGGCTTCCCAGGAGCCATGCACTCCCAGCACAACTTGCAGAGGCCATGAGTATACCTATTTCATCAAGTACTGAAGCCATGTTGACAATTAAAACCACTACTTCCAAGCTTTGACATGTCCACAGGTTCCTTCTTTAAGGACAGGATAAGTAATGGGAGTGTTTTAATTTAAAAAAAATATAATTAATGACCAAATCTATGTAACAAGAAAAATCTGCAGTAGGTCAAGGATTGGGGAGGGAAATGACTAATATTTATACAAAGCATTACTGTTCATTCATCATCTCTTGTTTTCAACTACTGAATGACTAAGAGCCTGAAAAATAAAACAAAATAAAAGCATTCTGCCTCATTGCACATGAAAGTGCTTAACTTGAGTATCCACAAAATCTAGGTTTATTTCTGCTGGAAAAAACATGGTCGTGAGCATGTTTATGTCTTCAGGTTCTTGTTATGCAGAAAAGCAGCAACTGCTTGGATTGCATTTAATACACTTGAATTGGGATGTGTCCACAGAAGAATTGTATCTGCTGTTTGCAGCTCAATCATTTACTACCTTTTTTTTTTCCCCTGTTCGATCACTGAATGTGAAGAAGAGGCAACAACATGGGAGAGATCCCCAGAAGAGATGACTGCAGGGATGATAGCAGGCAGCTCTTTGTCAGCAGTACTGCTTCCCATTTGCACTTCCCAATCAGCTCTGATGGGCCAGAAGAACCCCAAGGTGTGATTTAGGGTCTAACGCTACAAGGTACTACCACACCAAGCTTCTTCATGAAGCTTTTCACACTACAGATGCTCCCATTCTTGTAGACACACAACTCAGAAACTAGGAGCTTGGACATTTTCAAATACTGTCCATCCCAAATACCCGAGTTCTGGCATTTTCATCAGCAAAAAAATTACCTCCGTCCTTCCACAGACAATGACTCCTCATTCAAAATAAAAATTCATTGGATTGCTCTAAGTAGAGATGCTGGTTCCAACAACATAAGAGTTTACATTCAGTCAATACACCGGTTCATTTCCTAATTGTAAGAAGAACTTCTGCTAAATAAAAAGGGGAAGGCAATAAAATGCATGTTATCCAAATATAGTTAGTAGTTTTATTAATGGTAATTATTCTGTTTCCATGACCTATGTCGCATTAAAACTACTCACTCATCTGTTAATCACGGGGATTCAGTAATTCCACTCCAGCCCCAGCCCTACTCTCCTGGCCATGGGCATCCAGTCCTGGGAAGGCAATAAAACGTGTGTTGTCTAAATATTGTTAATTATTATTAACCATTATTATTCAGTTTCCATGTCCTAGAACTCATTAAAACTACTCCACTTGGTCTACTCATCTGTTAATCACTGGGGCTTGGTGAATGCACTCTAGCTCCAGCCCCACTCTCCTGTCCATAATCATCCAGTTCCAGGAAAGGGAGGACCTTACAGAACCTTCCCAGCAAGGATTTTCTATACCAGAGGGTGTTTCCATATCAGCAGCTGGAAAAACTGAATGACAACTGTTCTGCAATTCCTGAGCAGGTTCCCAGGGGTGTGAATGCAGAAGGCAGTGCTGGGGACCCATCTAGTCACTCACCAAAGAAGGAATTGCTGCAGAGACTTTCACCGTCCCACCTTTGTGCTGAAAATAGAGTCTATTTTCTATTATTTTTACAGATTTTTTTTTTCCCTTTTTTTTTTCAAATCCTCTAAGAGAGCAGTGAGCTGGTCTCCTAGATTGTCAAAGAATCATAGAATCACTACGGATTGGAAGGGACCTCCAAAGATCCTCTAGTCCAATCCCCCTGACACAGCAAGATCACCTAGACCAAGTCACACAGGAACACATCCAGGCAGGCCTTTTCAACAGAGCTAAGCAGTGGAATTGAAGTCCCCTAAGAAAAAAGGAAAAAAAAACCAGTTGCAGAGAAACACACGTAGAAGCAGCCAAGGCAAAAATTCTGCTTACAAGCTCAATTCTCTTCCTGTGACTTCCTGAGCTGAGATTTTAATGTTGTAACACTTGAGAAGCTAAAATGAACAAAAATAAAGTAAAATATATAAAATACAACTAGTCACATCTGTTTACACTACAGTCATCCTGGTCATAGGAACACGAGGAGGCCAATTCACCATTTGACCAGTGACGTTTCCAGATGGAAAGTTAAAACAAGCCTGTGCTCATTGTATGTCACTGCAGCAACTAACACAAGCACACTTGTATTGAATTGCACCACCCACACAGAAGGAAACCCAACATTTTTGTTCTCTCCCATGGCTCATGCAATTTACTGCAGAATTTTAGCTGTGTTGGGTGTTTTCATATTTAGTAGTTGGGGTTTTTTAGAAGCTGCAGGTTTCTCTGCCCTCTCCACGTGCCCTGCCTCAGTGAACAGAATACTTATAGGGTGAGTGCGCAAAGACCTATCTTTGGGTCTCTTTGCACCATCTCCTGCATTTCTCTTACAACAGGTTTATCTTGCTGAACAAAGTGAACTACAAGTACCTTGGAGTTGTGAGAGACAGCAGAGGCAGCAGCTTGTCTCCAGACTGATAAGCCTCCCAGCCACCCTTCCAGTTCTGCAGAACAACGAACAAGATGTGGTGAGGAGCTCACTCCCACTTGGACAGAGATGGATGTCCAACCAATTTGGAACACTTCCACCTAAAGCAAATGGTGGCCAGATGCTCTTCCAAACACCACCCTGACCAAATGAAACACGTCACCTGCACTCTGTCTGCCGATGGCTACTCTATCTTTCCCTCGTGATGTAAACCAGTTGCAGCCTTCTCATGGGTACCCAGACCCCATGATTTTCTGAGTTTTGATACTAGTTTATTTCAAGGCTGATGAACAATAAGCCTTGTCCAACAGGGTAATTAAGAAAGTTATGCTCAGTGTCACCAAATCACAGCGGGAAGAAAAATGCTTTCCTGCTGCCTCTGTCCAGACACAGGGCTCCAAGGAAGCCTTGGGCGGATTTGGGGTGAGCCCTTATGGCCACATCCAGCCGTGATCCCCTCCTCATCAGCTGCAGTTGCCCCTACCCAAGTCTGCCTCTTTTGGGTACCACCCTTCCTCCCCCATCTTCCTTCCCCCCTTCACATTTAGGCCAGCTGTGGAATTCAATAGCACAGAACAAAGGTAATTTTGAAAAATCAGCAGGATCTGCCGGATTATTCTAGTCTGATTACACAGGAGCCAGGGGCTGTACATGCCTTGGGTTTTTAGACTTTGTATGCGGGCAAGGCACCTTCTCCCCAAGTTATTAGTCTGCAGCTCCTCTCCTCGAAAGTCCTGAAAGTCAAGCCCTAGGCAGGGGAGCTTTGCTCTTTATTACAGTGGTCTTCACAGGGGGATGAATTACCTTGCAGTACTTGAAGCATGTAGGTTCTTCTAAAGATTCTCCTTAAATCTCCTTCATTTGCTGCAGACTTCAAACAGACTGTTGTAATTGCTTTTTATACACTTCCTTCGGGAGTTTCATGCTGGTTGTCAGAGAGACGCTGCGCAGAACCTCCATCACCACCCTCAGCAACATTATGACCTTTGGAGAGGAGAGTCATGGTCATGCAGGCACCTTCCTACCCCAGAAACTGATACATAGGCCAGGAGAAAGCATTTCCAGTGTGGGTTCTGGCTTGCTCTTTGGAAACTTAGGCAGGACATCTTCCACCCCATGGTATGTCCTCAATGAGGCTCACAGGCAGGAGAAACCCCTTGCAAGGTTGACTGGAAAATGGAAAAAGACCTTCAAGATCATTGAGTCCAACCATTAAGCCAACTGTCCCCAGCTCTAATTTTCAGATCTCTCTGACTTTGAAACACGTCCAGGGATGGCAATTCAACACCCTCCCTGGGCAGCCTGTCCCAAGACATCTTTCCATGAAGAAGCTGGGATTCACCAGAGTCATTCTCACGTCAAGATCCGAGATTTTTCACTCTTTTTCTGCAATGCCTGAAGTTTTTGTCTAGGTACTGGTTGAGCAAGGAAGAAGTAAATTAGACCTTCAATCTCAGGATGCATCACCCTTGCTCAGGGCTCTGACACTCACCCATAACCCCTGGGTGGGATTCCTTAGACAATTTCCCACTGTTTTCCGCAGAAACACGCATTCAGAGGCAAAGCTCAGCTACCGGCTCACACTTTGCCAATAGCTGCACAGCAGCCGGGGCTTTCTTTAAATGTTATTTTTAATATTTAATCACCCTGGATGGCCTCAATATTTACAGCGTAAGCCATTTCATTGGGAAGTTAAATCTACAGCTCAGATATTTAAGGAAACAGATTCAGAGCCACATCAATGTAACTGCACTTCCCATGACCGGGGAATGAAATCGCACACAGCACATTTATTTATTTCTTTTTCTGACGGATGTTTAAACCCCCATTTTAAATACGTTCATAGAATCATAGAATCATTAGGGATTGGAAGGGACCTCGAAAGATCACGAAGTCCAACCCCCGCAATAAAGCAGGATCACCTAGACCAAGACGCACAGGAACACATTCAGGCGGGTCTTGAACATCTCCAGTGAGGGAGACTCCACAACTCCCTGGGCAGCCTCTTCCAGTGCTCTGTCACCCTCACTGGGAAGAAGTTCCTTCTCAGGTTGATGTGGAACCTCCTATGTTCCAGCTTACACACATTGCCCCTTGTCCTGTCACTACATGACACTGAGAATAGCCCAGCTCCATCCTCCTGACACCCACCCCTCAAATATTTGTAGACATTAATGAGGTCACCCCTCAGTCTCCTCTTCTCCAAGCTAAAGAGACCCAGCTCCCTCAGCCTCTCCTTACAAGGGAGGTGCTCCACCTCCTTCATCATCTTCGTTGCCCTATGTTGGAACCCCTCCAGCAGCTCCACATCCCTCTTGAACTGAGGAGCCCACAACTGGACACAATACTCCAGGTGTGGTCTCACCAGTGCAGAGTAGAGGGGGAGNGGGCACTCCACTAGATACAGGCCTCCAACTAGACTCTGTCCCACTGACCACCACTCTCTGACTTCTACCCTGTAGCCAGTTCACGATCCACCTCACTACCTGAAAATCCAGACCATACTGCATCAGTTTGTCTGCAAGGATGCTGTGAGAGACCGTGTCAAATGCCTTACTTAAGTCAAGATAGATGACATCCACTGCTCTGCCCTCATCCATCCACCTGGTTACGCCCTCATAAAAGGCTATCAGGTTGGGCAAGCATGACTTTCCCTTTGTAAAGCCATGCTGACTGTCCCTAATGATCCTCCTGTCCTTGATGTGCCTGGAGATAGTCTCTAGAACAAATTGTTCCATCACCTTTCCTGGGATGGAGGTGAGGCTGACCGGTCTGTAGTTACCCAGGTCTTCCTTCTTTCCCTTTTTAAAGATTGGGTAACATTTGCTATCCTCCAGTCCCTGGGCACCTCTTCTGATCCCCAGGACCTAGCAAAGATGATGGAGAGTGGCCTAGCAATGACTTCTGCCATCTCCCTTAGCACACGTGGGTGCATCCCATCAAGGCCCATGGATTTGTGCACGTCCAGCTTTCAAAGGAATCGCTTTCAGCATATTGCCCGGCTACATTTAGATATCGCAGAGTTGTGCAAGCACCTGGGCTTAAAACAGGGACTAACTCAAAGTACAGATGCTCTACTAGTCTAAAGAGATAGGTATATGATATATATTACTATGCAGAGCCATGATGATGAAGGGAGTAGAACACCTCCCTTATGAGGAAAGGCTGAGGGAGCTGGGTCTCTTTAGCTTGGAGAAAAGGAGACTGAGGGGTGACCTCATTAATGTTTATAAATATGTAAAGAGTGGGTGTCAGGAGGATGGAGCCAGGCTCTTCTCAGTGTCATCTAGTGACAGGACAAGGGGTAATGGGTGTAAACTGGAACACAGAAGGTTCCATATAAATATCAGAAGGAACTTCTTCCCATTGAGGGTGACAGAGCACTGGAACAGGCTGCCCAGGAGGATTGTTGAGTCTCCTTCTCTGGAGACATTTAAAATCCGCCTGGATATGTTCCTGTGCGACTTGCTCTAGGTGATCCTGCTGTGTCAGGGGGATTGGACTAGATGACCTTTCAAGGTCACTTCCAATCCCTAATATTCTGTGATTCTGTGATATAAAATACAATTCTATTCGTATATAAATTTATACGTGTAATATAGATTATGCCTATATATATGGAAATGTAACATAATATCTACCAACATCATTATATTGGCATATAATTATACTGGTAAATAACGATTTTGGTATATAACAGAGCTCTTGTACATTGACAACTGTGGGCTGAAGCAGCCCATTAAATTCCCACAAAGCCCAAAACACACAAAGGCAGACAATAAGAACAACAGTAAGCGGAAGAGAAGCAACCATGAGGAATAATCCAAAATTCTATTTTTGCAACAGTGAAGATGCACAAATCTTCTGAAATGGTATCTCCAGGGCTTTTTCCTATGATCTACCTCCATAGCCAACTATTAGACCCAAACTCCAAACTCTTTGTGCAGGTATTTGCTTTGACAGGAGCTGCACCTACTCAGCTCACAGCATCCAGCCCCATTCCACACCCGCTGTCTTGACCTTGGTCCCAGCACCAAAGCCAGCTGCTCCAGGAGGACAAGAGGCTTTGGCCTCAAGCACAAAAAGGAGCTTTACAGCTCTCCACAGAGCAGTTTATTTCCATAATGAGCCAGGAAAGACACACTTTTTCCTTTGACTAATCAAGAACTGAAGCAAAATGCCCATCTGCGCCAAAGTACAGTCTGCAGATGGTTTTGTTAATGATTCTGGGCCCATGACATCCAGCAGCATTTTTTGCACAAGACAAGGAACATTCCAGCCAAAGGGAGCTCACGGTGGCCCGTTTTGTTTTGCTGTCTCTGAGTTTCTACAATGAATATCCCAGCCCACATCCCGAACTCCTTCCTCAAAGACGCTGGCGTTTTCGCCTGTACATACTTCACAAACGTCCAGCGAGCGGCTGCAAGAGGCCAAGCCATAACCTAGAGAAGCATTTAGGACCGAAGCAGAGATCCTAGTGCTCTGCAGGGTTGCACGTCGTGATGGATCGAGACGAGAGCAAGGAGAGAACAATATGGGCCTCTTTTTCTAGCGAGAACACATGAAAACAGAGGGGTATTTTTTCTTTCTAGCTGACAACCCAATAACCCAGCAACATGGTCATCACTCCAAACAGGGATTTCTAAACCCCTGCTAGAGCTCTGTTCTGTTTGTGGAAGCTGGATGTATGATACCTCTCAGCACACACCCCAGAGAGTCACATTTTTCTTATCTGAAACAAAAACGCAATCCTGGGTTTGACCAACTCTTCAGTCATAGTCTGGGGAAGACATCTAATGCATTTCTTTCCATATCAAAGCGAAATAACTCAAGGAGAGCAGATGATTTCTATTTGCTGAGGGAGTAGGGAAGTATTTAATGTTTGCAGAGGAGCCTCCCACCACGTCTTGGCCACAATGGGCTGGGCTAGTTGCCTGGCAAAGTGCTGAGAATTAAAATTGACACATGGATGATTATTTTTTCCTGCTGAGAAACTGCAGTGGGAGCAGATACTCAGCACTGTGGGAGATGGAGGACAGTGAGAGAAACATTCCTTTTGGTGTTTGCCTGGGACTTGGCCAAAAACCAGTAAGGTGGGTAACAACAGGTGTCTGCTTCAAAAAGGTATCTCTGAAGGACTGTTTATGCAGCTGATACTATAAAAGTAAGTCCGTTTGCAGAGGGAGTCTGGAGTTGGGAGTCTCTATCTGCAAGTGGATGCACATCTCAGACGAACTGTTACGGCTGTCTGCAAAACGGAGCTTCCAGCAACAGCAGGACAGGATGAATTGGTCTAGGTTAATGAATTTGATGATGCATTTCTCAGGGATTCTCTGTAATATACTGGAACATGGGCTGTGGGTGGTTTCTCTGTTGTTGGGTTTCTGGCTTGGCTGCTTTGGTGAGGAAATCGTCTCGTTTGCCGCCTCTGTTTCTGGCTATGCTATTTCATCTTTGTGCTCCATAGCAATAGATAATAAAATAGACAGTTGTTTTCTGCTGATGGCTGCACCCCTTTGGCTGGGCTATGGCATTGGCAAAACACCTGCACAGCAGGTGGAAAAAAGTCACTGCAGGAGGATCCCCCTCACTTAACAACCACCACAGGGACTTCCAAACCCAGCATCATTAGTTCTGAGGAATGGTGAAATGCTGGGAAGAGACTGGGAAATGAGCATCATCATCACTTACATCTCAGAGAGGTTCAGGCTGAAAAACAACACATTGTCTACCCAGCTAAGCTCTACGCAGCTCCCGATGATTTATGGGGTTTTATTTAACGAGGACGAAGAAAACTGTCAAATGTTTTTATCACCAGTGACAGTCAGGGCATGATACATGCTGATAGCAGCTGAAGATTATAATGCAATAGTGAGAAGTCTCATTGAAAAGAGAATGAGAGCTGAAAATCTTGGCTAGCGATCACTCCTACTTCTGTAATGAGTTTCTGGACCATCAGCGCTAAAATGGTGTGCCAAAACCCACGTTATCATTTATCCCTTGTTTAACCACACACTTGCAACCCAATTATCATTTTCTGAATCACAGAGTTTAACTTATCCAGGGATTCCTCAACAAAAGCCTTCTCTCATTTCACATAACATAACAGCGAGGTCTAATGAGCAGGGAGACCCACATCGAAGCCAGGCTGACTGACCCCAAGATCCTGCTCCTCCCCAGGACAGGGATGCTCTTGGTGACTGTGAGCTCACAGGTAACAGAGCTCAGCAAACAGTGCTAACAAAAATCACAGTGATATCCCAGCCAAAACACACAGATCTGCTGGAACACTAGAGAAAAATAACTTTACTTGCAAAGTCACCCACCTAAACAGAGAAATCCGTCTTGAACCTGGGGATTAAGTCATAAGAATGACACAGGACCCACAGGTAAGAGATCTTCTCAATCAGAACAACCCCAATACTCTACACAATACCTTGAAGTAATTTTACTCTCTGGTTTCTCAACCACCAGTACATAAAAAAGGGGTTTGAGTTTGTGCCGTTTGATTACCTGCTGTTGGAAGCAAGCATTACCCTTCATGTCACTTGTAGAAGTCAGCCCAAGGAATGAAGAGCAGTGTGGAATAAGGAAGGGCTGCACAATAGGTTCCATGAGCATCGCGGGGTCTTGCACAGAGCAGCTGCACCCACATCCATAGGAGAACACATGATCATCTCTAACTCCAAAGGTACAACTTCTTCTGGTCTCTACAAGACGATAGGTGGACAAAATTAAGAAAAATATTAGCCAGCCCTGATATTTCAGCATAGGATAAAAATATAAGGCACAGTCTTCCCTGCAATGTTACTATGGTGATTTCACTAAGGACATTCCTAGAGCAGCGGTTGCAAACCAAAGCTCACAAACAAGATACTAATCTGCCCATTAAACAATAGCGGGGGGCTGATGAATAATAATCAAAAGACAATTACACCACAGACAGATCATCAGAGCTCACCCTACTAAGCACCAAGGTCAAACGCGTTACGTTAACTAGGGATGCGCGCGCTGAAGAACCCACAACTCGGTACACAAAATCATTACTGCTAGGGGTTATTAATAATGGAACGGGATTGCCAGCGCTACTTCATTTATTGTGAGTGACACGGTACGTCTGGCAGAAATCTTGCACTAAATCACACACCAATTGAATCCCACGAAACCGCTGCGCTCTAGAAAATAAAATCATATATATACGTGTACACACACACTTGAGGAATACTCTCCACACTACATAAGGACGTGGTGGATTGTGCCAACTGCTTCAAGCTCCACGTGACTGAGAATTTACGATCCAAACAGACACATTTTGCCAGTTGATGCTATTTTGCAAATCATAGAATTATAGGGTGAGAAGGTACTTCCAAAGGTCATCTAGTGTAACCCTCCTGCAGCAAGCAGAGACATCACTCATTAGAACTGATTGCCCAGAGCCCCATCCAGCCTGACCTTCGATGTCTCCAGGGATGGGGCCTCTGCCACCTCTCCAGGCAACCTGTTCCAGGGACCCAGCACTCTCAGATTAAAGAACTTTTTCCTGATGTCTATCCTAAATCTACCCTTTGTCCTATTTTTTGCCTGCCTCCGCAAATAGACTTCCCCAGTCTTCTGATAGGCCCTTCAGGTATTGGAAGGCGAATAAAAATCACTCAAAAGACATTAATTACACGCAGAGTCACCATGACCGCTCTAGGTTTGCAAAGGTCCCTCTTCTGGGCTTCTTATGAACCTTATTTCTGTGCCAGAATCACCTTCACCCACTCCCTGCCAAAGGGAAAACAGCTCCACCAAACTCTCGGACAAGCTTGTGGGTGTCACGAATTCATTTCTCACCATTTCTTGGATAAAGATGGGTCTGAAGCACAGGCTGGGCTATGCAAACTGCTTCCTATCTAAAAGCATAAACAAAAAATAAAGATCTCAAAGCTCTGATAGAGCAAAAGCTCACTTTGCTGTGCTCGAATGATGTGGCCATTTGTCCTTGAACTTGGACCTTTGTTTCCTAATTTTTCTCTCATCTTACCAATTCCATTAGTGGGAAACTGAGAAATGCAAATAGAGAAGACTGTCATGGGACAAGCAAGGAACAGTCTGTATTTGGGATAAAACAGACTGGGATGGGAAGAGGAAGATGCTGCTAACTTTCTCATCGAACCCCACGGGATTTACATGTCACAGCTGAAGAGTGTTCCCTGAACTACTTGGTAAAGGGGAAACCACACAGGGCATTACCAGAGGAGCCCAGACAAAGAGAAACCTTCAGACATTTTGTTGGAATTACAGTCTCCAATATAAGCAATAACCTGCTATTTTCTTGTCTATCAGAAGTGACTTCTCTGTACCTTAAAGAATTTCTTTCCCCAAACCTCTGCCCTCCAGTTCATTTTTCATGGGAGATGAAGGCTTATACTGGCTGGACTACAGGCAAGGAGCTTCCTCATCTGAGCGACACAAAACCAAGCTGCAAGATAAACTCTTTCTCAGCAAAAATATGTTATTTCATTACGTAATTGACACAAGGCTACTCACCGTTCACACCAGGAATGCCATCCAAGCAATTATTTGGGATCAATGCAGTACAGCAGTGGGATGTAAATCTTGCCTAGAAGTGAGGCAGAGAGTGAGCTTCAGGCAGGTCAAACCCATAACACTTAGTTCCCTTTGGAACAAAGAGCAAAGCACCACCTCTTTGAAGTTCTTGGTAATTGACCTATATAAAAAGCTTTGTAAAGTCCTCAGCTGGACCACACTGCTGCTACTTACACTATTCCCAGTAGCACACCACAGGTAATCAGGATGAGGAAGTTGATGAGGCCTTTTACAGGCAGCTGACAGCAGCCTCACAGCTACTGGCCCTGGTTCTCATAGGGAATTTTAACTACTCTGATATTTGCTGAAAGACCTACTCAGCCAGCCATCCACAGTCCAGGAGGTTCCTTCAGTGCATAGGTGACAACTTCCTGATGCAAACGGTGGAAGAGCCCACTAGGAGAGGAGCACTGCTGGATCTTGTACTCACCAACCAGGTGGGTCTGGTTGAAGCAGTGAAGGTTGAGGGCAGCCTTCGTTGCAGTGACCATGAGATGGTGGAGTTCAGGGTTTCATGTGGTAGGAACAGAATGCCTAGCAGAATCACAACCCTGGACTTCAGTCGGGCCAGCTTTGGCCTTTTCAAGCAATTATTAGGGGAAATCCCATGGGACAAGGTACTGGCAGGTAAAGGGGCCAAGGCAGTTATTAAACATTCAAAGACCACTTCTTTCAAGCCCATGATCAAAGCATTCCAACAAATAAGAAGTCAAGAAAGGAGCCAGAAGACCTATGTGGTTAAATATGGAGCTGTTGGGCAAACTGAAGAAGCAGCTCTCGTCAGACCCCACCTGGAGCACTGTGTCCAGTTCTGGAGCCCTTATTACAAGAAGGATGTGGACGTGCTGGAGCGAGTGCAGAGGAGGGCCACGAGGATGATCAGAGGGCTGGAGCACCTCTNTGGAGAGCTGGGCAGGGAGAAATTTAATGCAACATAACAAGGACAGTGTAGAGTCTTACAGCTGGTTCAAAAACTCTTTTCTCATGCAGATAGTCTCTGAAAACAGGCCCAGTTCCTAAACCGGAGCAAATATTTGTCTATTTATCTCTCCTGTTGAAGGCAACATGGAAAGCTGAGAGCTCTCTCTTCTCCAGTCTTGCTGCAAGTTAGGAAAATATTCCTTGGTATTTAAGCTGCTGGTGGAAGACAGACATCTGCTAATTGATGGTTTCTGAGGAAATGGCAACTATTTTGATTTGGGGGCTGATGGTTGTTTTTAATTAACTCCTAACACTTGTTATCACAGTATCACAGTATCACAGTATTACCAAGGTCGGAAGAGACCTCATAGATCATCAAGTCCAACCTGTCACCACAGAGCTCAAGGCTAGACCACGGCACCAAGTGCCACGTCCAATCCTGCCTTGAACAGCTCCAGAGTTGGCGACTCCACCACCTCCCTGGGCAGGCCATTCCAGTGGCCAGTGACTCTCTCAGTGAAGAACTTTCTCCTCATCTCAAGCCTAAATTTCCCCTGTTAGACGCAGCAGATCATCAAGACCTTTCCACTTACCTAAGTGACAACGTGAGGCAAGGAAAAGCTGAAAGATTTCTGTGCTGTTCCAAGCCAGTGTGGTTTGATCCTGCGTAAGGGCTCGAACAGTGTCACTCCATTTCCCTGCAGCACTGGACAGCCATGTCATTTGGGTATACTGGACTGAACCAGCACCATTCTGGACCACAAAATCCCAGAAAAATCTGTACACACACCAGGTTGATGAGTGACATCCCCCTGGTGCTCTTCATCCATTGCCTTTCCACACAGTCCCTCATCCCTCACACACTTTAGTCCACGAGCTCATCAAACACCTAAACCAAGTCCCTGGCCCAGCTCAGGAAGACAGGAGGATGTTTTTGTCCTCTTTTTCCCCCTTATCTATAAACCCTGAGGGTAGCAGCAGCCTCCAAACACTTCGAGGTGCAATATCTGCGCAGCACAACCCTTCTGTGTTAAAAGATCAAGGCAGCTTTAACATGGAGGCCAAAACCCAACGCAGATACCATCATAAAATTTATCTGGGCTACAGCTTATTTCATCCTATAAAGCCCTTGTCACTTTTTACAGTGTGTGGTCTTCATTTAATACTTCCAGGCTTTACAAGATGCAAACCACCATTTGTGAGAGCACACCAGTACACAAACCCAGCACCACCATGCCAAGCACCAGCTATTGCCTCCCCAAACACCCTATTTTACACTCTAACATCAAGATCCAAATAAAGGCAAAATGTAGGGGTAAAATATATCTGCCCAAGCCACGCACAGAAAAAGGCATTTCCTATCTCCAAACGATCCTGCAAGAGACAGATTTGGCCTCAGGAGAACAGCAGTAATGGGAAGGGGGAGCGGGATGAAGGATGTCATCCAAACCCAATTGCAATGCAGCAAGGTTTGAGGATGAAGGATAGAGCTTGCCTAGAGCAGATGGTGCAGATGTTCCATCTCATTCATCTTCCATATGTTGCCACTCCAAAGTGAGCAGCATCGCAGTTGTGCTCTGGTTGAAATCTCCACCCTCTGCAGACCAAGGTGCAGCATAATGGGCACCGGAGCATCTCACCCTGTACCCAGTGTCACCATGGACCCAGGGGTCATTCTGCTGGGTGAGAAAGTTTTTCTCCAGTATTTATCCTGGCAGAAGTCAGGAGAGGAGGCCCCTCATTGGCAGCTCCATGGATTCGGATGCAGATGGGATGGACACAAGGAGATGCCAACACCAGCCGCCGCTGCCATGGCCAAGCATCAAACACCACTTCCTCTCTTCTCACACAAGATCCGTCCTGGGACATCACATCCAGCCAGTCAACCCCACAAGGAAACATGAGGTATCCAAACCCCCTTGGCAAAGCCCCTGATTACAATCCTGCTCCTCACCACCAAGCAGCTGGCAGCAGAGCCAAGTGACAGAAAAACCCAGCTTTAATGGATGAGGGGAAGTACTTGGGAGTGTTGGTTGACAGGAGCCGAACACGAGCTAGCTGTGTGTCCAGGCGGTCAGGAAGGCCATCAAGAAGGCTGACATCATCCCGGCCTGCATCAGAAGTAGTGTGGCCAGGAGGACTGGAGAGGTGATCATCCTCCTACACTCAGCACTAGTGAGACCTCATCTTGAGTACTGAGGTCAGTTTGGGGCACCTCAATACAAGAAGGATATTGAGATGCTGGAGCCAGTCCAAAGAAGGGAAATGAAGCTGGGTAAAGTGCCTGGAGGGCAGGTCTGATGAAAAGCAGCTGAAAGAACTATGGTTGCTTAGACTGGAGAAAAGGAGCTTGAGAGGACCTTACTGCTCTTAACAGCAACCTGAAAGGAGTCTGGAGAGAGAGGAGGCAGTTGATCTCTTCTCCCAAATCACTAGTGCTGGAATGAGGAAATGGCCTCAAGTTGCAGCAGAGTAGGTTTAGATTGGACATCAGGAAAAATTTCTTCCCTGACAGCTGTCAGGCTGCCCAGAAAGAGGAGGTGGAGTCACTGTCCCTGGAAAGGTTGAAGAAACAAGTAGATGTGGCACTGCTCAACATGGTTTAGTGGGCAGGGTGGGGTTGGGTTGATGCCTCGACTGAATGTTATCGGATGATTCTGCGATTCATCCAGGCCCTGTCCAATCTGGTGTTTTTAATACCTTGTGCCTTCTCCACGTGGATCGATTTGCGCATTGGGTTTATGAGGATTAATTAATATTCATTCAGAATGAGCTTCTCAAAGCATGAATATGTTTATTATTTATTCATAGTTAAGGCTTGTTAGATTAATCTCTTTTAAATTACCACGTGCTGCCAGGCACAATTATTGTAATTTATTACGATCATTCTGGTGGTTTATTTCCCCTCCGATGCAGCCCTGCTGCTTCTCTGAGCTCACGTTGCAGCTAATGAAGCTGCAGCCCAGCAACTGAGCATCCAACCTCCGCACTCAGCCGTGGAGCCTGCAGTAAATTACTTTTTGAAGTGGATAACCTAAGGTACAGAAATTCTGAGCATGGGGTGGGGGGAACCATCGTTTGTGCAACACTAGGGAAAAAAAAAAAAATCTATGATGACTTATTCCTGGTGATGCCAAACGAAGAATTGCGCTACCTGGCTCGGGTGGTTTCAGCAAGGTGTGACAATGGGCACCACTTGGGAGCCCCAAAAGAAACTGCTAAAGATCTTCCTGCTTCTGTTTATTGGGAGCAAACAGCTCCTCCTAAGGCTCTGCAGAAGTGGTATGTACATGGAAATGAAGTCTTCAGCTCCATGCTGTGTGAGACTTCACCTAATTTCTTTAAAAAAAACCCTACACATTTGCTTAAAAGCTGCAGTTACCATTATTACATTTAATTGATACCCTCAGGGGCTCCAGCAGAAACACACTTTTATGAAATTTAATTATTTTCCACCGGGCCTTGCAAAGGACAGAACAGTGGAGTTACAGCAGCAATGGCTGCTCTCCACATTGAAGGAGGGTTGAAAGTTGTGACAGCCCCACAGCAGCCTTTACAACACATTTAAAATATCTTATTATTTGACTTGACAATGGACCATATTCCTCCGTGTGCGAACCTTCAGTCAGAGATGTCCTGGGCACTGGTGAGGCCAAGCCTCGTGTACCGAGTTCAGGTTTGGGCACCTCCATACAAGAACATTGAGGGGCTGCAGCAGGTTCAAAGAAGGGAAACAAGGTTGGGGAAGGGTCTGGAGAACAAATATTGTAAGGAGCAGTTGAGGGAGCTATGGCTGGTTAGTCAAGAAAAGGAGGCTGAGGGTAGGTAGACCTTATCCCTCTCTGCAACTACCTGAAAGGAGGTGGGGGTTGGTCTCTTCTCACAAGAAACAAGTGATGGGACAAGAGGAATTGGCCTCAAGCTATACTGGGGGAAGTTTAGGTGGAACATAGGGAAAAACTTCCTGGAAAGGGTCACCAGGCCTTGGAACAGGCTACCCAAGGAGGGGGTTCAATCCTCATCCCTGGATGTATTCAAAAGTTGTAGAGATCTGTAGCTTAGGGACAAGGTTTATCAGTGGCCTTGGGGCAGCTGGGTTAATGGCTGAACCTGATGACTTCAAAGGTCTTTTCCAACTTGAATGGTTCTGTGATTCTCTAACACTTGCCTGACCAGCTGCAAATCAACCCACATTCCTACATCGCTTTCAAGAATCATTTTCCCACCTTTGAAAAAGCTCCTCATTTATCCTGACACCCAGGGAAGGGCAGCAGAAGTGCTGACTCAGGATGAACAGAAGGAGAGAGCTTGCTTTGAAACTTCCCCCTCACTCCTAATGATTCCACCCCCTAAAAATAATAAAAGACCATGGAGTGCAACTGCTTTTGAACTGAGCTGCTTAATCAGAATCTTCTGAGAGCAAATGCAGCCATGAGGAAAAGAGGGGAAAAAAAGACAGACCAAGCTTCTTAATATGAAAAGCAAAAAGACTTTGCTTGAGTAAAACAAATTAGTTTTCTAATGCAGAATGTCCTGGGGAACAGGAAGACAACGTCATGTTTCTGATGCTGCACTACTGAGATTAACTCCCTTCACAGGTATTACCTCAATTCTAAACCTCCCATAGCAAGTAATGAGATAGAATTTAGACTGCTCTAATGGCAAACTAAATCTTAGCTGGTTTTTGCTCATTTTCAGATACAGAGCCTCAGAGCAGTCTAACCACATTATTTCAGAATTATTTCAAATTTCTTTTCATCAAATGCCTATGATTTGACTATTATACCATCGGTTTGATATTTATCAGCTATAAACAAATAAAAATCAGGGTGTTTCCAGTTTTCTGCCACATAGAGAAATCTCCATTACCTTTATTTTGATGACCAACAAGAGGGAAATTCTGGTGTCACCAGGGGCCAGGCTCCCAGCTGGAACAAAGCTGACCATGGAACATCCAGCCAACACTACAGGAACACTGCAGCCTCTCCATGATGCTCAGAATGGAAACCCAGAATAAAAAACACAATCAATCCACAGCTAGAAGCATCTCTCGTGCTCCTTAAGTCCTCAGACTGAGACAAGGAATCAAACTCTTTGCTCTTACCTCCTGCTTTTTCCCCTATGAGACATTTGACTGAGCAAACATAAACCACATCCAATATTTCCGACACCCAGCAAGCTGTTTATTTTAAACACAGTTTCAATAAACTATGAAAGTTGACACTGTTAGAGGCCTGGAAATATACGATCTCATTAAAAAAATACGCTGGCACTTAAAAAGATATCAGGTGGCCAATCACAGCTTGGGGAGGGCTGTAATGTATGACCTGGATCCCCAGAGTTAAACCATTTAATCTGATAATAAATATCAAACAGCGATTTTTTTTTTATTGCAGCATTTTGCAGCCTGAGCAGAAAACCTCAGTCTCACCAACAAAGGAGGCACCCCGAAGTGACTCTTGCAAATAAATACTGGCTTTAATGTTCAGCAAGATAATTCCACGGGATCATTTGTTTTTCATTTGAGCCCTACTGAAGTTCAAAATTTTAAAAAAAGGTTGTAATTACAAAAATATCTACAAAGGCAACTTTGGGGCATCTGGTGAGCAGCAGTAGTTCAGTGACAGGATCCTTTGCACCTCTAACTGTTGTCATCAGAGTGTTATTAAGTGTGCCCAGCTATTCCATAACTCACCATTAAAAATGATGCCAGATCCCATTATGTCTCCACGCAGCCTCTCTCATTGGCTCGAGGTACTAATCCACCATCCATCGCTCAATAGTGGGGGAAATGGAACAGCCAGGCATAATACATTGTGCGAGCGGGTAGCTGCCAGGTAAAATAAATCAGATGGAGCCCATTAATATACAATGATGCCAAACTAGCATTAATTCCAATACTCTTTCCAATCCAGAGTGCTATTTAATAAGTAACTAGAAATAATGATTTGCTTTGGACTCATCGAGCATCATCGTCACTTAATGCTGGATTTTTACACTTGATGGAACAAGGCAGTTTCCTCTCCTGTAAACTACTAGTTTCCAATAAAGACCTATTACAATTAAGTTCAATTATGTTCAAAAATTCCAGCCCAAGTAGAGATGGGATATTAAGCACATAAAGGCTGTCCCCAAGCTTCATGAATATCTGCAAGAACCAAGCAGGTAGGCAGAAGCATTGAAATCTGCTGGTCCTGCTAGGATTAACCAGATTTCTTCTTCACAGAAGCCAAGTTAAATCTCAATTTTATTGTCCAAGAAAGCACTTAATAGAATGACATTCTTCAAGACAAGAAAGGGTCATTTTTGTCTTCACTTCCCACTTCAGTTACTTCCCAAAAAGAAAAGACAAATAAAAAGGCAGAACAAGGAACATTTCCCTTGAGACTAGTACCTTGAAGGCCTGAAATGGGCTTTTATGTCACGTTTTTAAGAGAGCACCAACACAAAAAGCCAGAGAACTTGGGCCAAATGTAAACTACTCCCGATGTCAACCATCACTGAGATCTTACAAGACTACTCCAGGGGTCCAGCCACCAGCTGCACACTCCACAGCTTGGCCACTGCAGCGTGTGAACAGAGCGCTCATGCTCAGGTCAAAACTCAATCTGATTGACTGCATATCAATCTGTTCTAATCACCAATCCAAGGAGCTTTGCTTACGTGAGAAATGTATCCCCTTTGTTCCAAGCAAGGAAAACACATGAACGCATCCTGGGCTGCATTAAAAGACACATGGCCAGCAGATCGAGAGAGGTGATTCTACCCCTCTACTACTAGGTGAGACCTAATCTGGAGTCCTGTGTCCAGTTCCAGAGCCCCCAAGAAGGCTGAGGAACGATTTGGAGCATGTCCAGAAGAGTGCACAAAAATGCTCAGAGGGCTGGAGCACCTCTCTCTCGTATGGGGATAAGCTGAGAGAGTTGGGGTTGTTCAGCATGAAGAGAAAAAGGCTCCTGGGGGACCTTATAGCGACTTTCCAATACCTGGAAGGCTGGGGAAGACTGTTCACAAGGGCAGGGAACGATAGGATGTCCTTGTTTTAAGCTGGAAAAGGGTAGATTTAGGCTGGACATGAGGAAAACATTTTCTAATCTGAGGGTGGTGGATCCTTGTAATAGGCTGCCTAGAGAGGTGGTGGAGACCCCATCCCTAGAGACATTCAAGGTCAGGCTGGATGGGGCTCTGGACAACCTGATCTAGCTAGAGATGTCCCTGCTTGTTGTAGTGGGGTTGGACTAGCTGGCCTTTGGAAGTCCCTTCCAAACCTATGATTCTATAAGGTGCTTAAAGTCACACCTTTAGTCTTGCAGTTCTATGAATACATTTTCATCGCTGACTACAAGAATCGCAGCGACTCACTGTGAACTTTCCAGTTATCTCTGCTAAACCCAGTGGGTATATAAACCCAGCTTTAACTGAGACTCACATCAGCAATTTTGTAAAGTGTTGCATTAAATCCAGACGGTGGTTTTCATCTCAGGACAGAAAAATGCATATTAATCCGCCAGCAGAGCGATGCAGCAAGAATTTTAAACGTTTCTGTCAGTGATCGGCAGCACCATAATAGGTTCTTTGCTGGATGAGATACTGAATCATTTTGGTTCATTTGGAGGCCATTTGGTAACTTTATTAGGCAATATTCAGATGATGGATATCAAAAGGATATTGGTTGTAGGAGCAGGCTTTGTTTCTGAAGACAGTAATTAGGTTAAGCTCATGAATAAACCCTTTACATCAGCAGCCTGTGCAAAGTGGAAGTGAAAAAATGTGACAGAAAATGAGAGAGGAAAAACAATCATTTAATGTAAAAGGGAAAACTTACATCTATGTACGTGGCTCTCCACACAACACTTTTTAAACAATCTACATACAAAGTGCCCCAGCCGTGCTGCAAAGCCTTCCTATGCAATCAGGGAGTTACGAGTGGTTTCCACGGACTTTCAACACCTACAGCCACCACCAATTAACATAATCCTGAAAGTCAATATTATTTCACCAAACATTCAGAGATTTGACCTAGAAAATTCAAAACAGAAGGTAAAGAGTAGAAGCAGTAGAGGGGGGGGAAAAAAAAAAAGGTGAATCTCATTTCTTCACTGAGAGAGTCATTGGCCACTGGAATGGCCTGCCCGGGGAAGTGGTGGAGTCGCCAACTCTGGAGCTGTTCAAGGCAGGATTGGACGTGGCACTTGGTGTCATGGTCTAGCCTTGAGCTCTGTGGTGACAGGTTGGACTTGATGATCTATGAGGTCTCTTCCAACCTTGGTAATACTGTGATATACACTAGACCACTGAATCAATGAATAGGTACCTTTTCACTCCAAAACATCGAGTAGTTCCTCCAGCTGAAGCAAGGTTATCTCCAAACAGAGATTAAAAAAATTAAAGAGCTCAAAGAAAAAATTCAAGAACGATCACTTGACATCATTAGCAGGGGCTGAAGACAACAGCACATAAGTAATCGCTTAGTTAACAAAGTACAACAGGTATAATGCACAGGGTGAAAATGTGACTAGCAGAAGAAACCAAGGGCCAACAAAAAGACCACCCTGAAGGGCAACTGTGTAGTGTGGATTCGAGTTCGGCATATTTGAGTTCAGCATGTAAGAGCAAAGGCATGAGCTGCAGCGCTGGGCTGTCCAAGCTGCGGATGCGCTTCTCCTGCTTTGTCTGTATTGGCCTGAATGCCCAAAATTGGCTTTTAGAGTGCCCCGAGACAGGCCACCTCTGCTGTTCTGCACATCCTTTGAGAGCCGTTACAGAGAGTCTTGAGAAAGCGGTGATTCGATCATCAGCGTTTCCCCCTCCAGCAGAACAAAGCATTATATTTCAACACCAACAACAAGATCTTGTTCCTCAAGTCAGCTTTCAAATAATGTTGACATTATAGTCAATACATTACACATCACTATTTTTATGTGAAAGCCTATCAGCATCAAAAAAAATTTTAAAAATGAACCTAACTGCAGAGCTTTTGCATCTAAATGAAGCCTGGCAGTGCCATGTCTTCCTTCGATGCTCACTCAGCTACTTCTACATGTATGAATCATTTTTGGTAGGTTTCATATGCTGGGATGTCACCTCTAGTCTCGCTTAAAAACTATTTTAGTGAATTTTATATACAAAGACTGGGAAAATCTGCTACTGGGAGCTTTTATAAGCCATATAGTTCCTCAGAGGTTACAGACTGCAAGTGAAACTCTGCAGTTATCCTCATATTCAGGGCAGGTCAGAAATGTAGGGCAACCAAAGAGGGTCACCCCAAGGCAACCTACAACGGCAGAGTCAAATAAGATGGTATCACACTCACGTCAACAGATTGATTTACCCAGAAACCCTCTAAGAAACAACACACCACCACAGAAGAGGCCAACAAGGAACACCATCATGAAGGCATTTTAAGAGACAATTCCCCAACAGACCTCAGCTTGACCAACCCATCTAAGTTTCTATGCTAAAAACCCAAACACATAAACATCTACTAATAAAGTATCTTTTTGGAAATGTAGATTTTCATTATTTGATGAACAGCCTGATGCTGACAGATCTGCAGAGGCAATATAAAAAACATCCAAATTCCATGTTTGGAAGAAACTATTCCTTTCCTTCAGTTTGCTGCGAGATCCCACCTTTTGCTTGCAGAACAGAGATTTCAGCCCTAAAACCATGCGTGCCCTACAACAGATAAGTAGGTTTCCTTCCACAGGTCAGGCCCAGCTACAGAACCCAGATGAAACACCTCCAGTGGCAACTTTCCAGCTGGATCAGACAAAGCTGCCCCATGACACACACCCAAAGCCACTCAGTAGCACTCTAACTGGTCTCCAACACGAGCTGCTCCCAGGCCAGCAGGCCAAGACAGAGACCACATCACTCCCAAAGTGAGTGATTTCCCCATCTTGGAAACAAATTCAATTTAAAAGAACTACCTGGCTGGATGAAGACACTACGCAGCAGAAACCAACCAAGACTGTACCACCAGAATGAGGTCTGGATAGCAGTAAAATGACAGTAAACAAGGTCCCTTGGAACCTCAGCCATTCAGAGATTGACCTCTAAAAAAAGGCAAGTTTGGTCATTTGATTACCCCACCGCCGTTAATTCCTACTGAAGACTGTTGGTATTAGCATTTGCCTTTGGCAACCAACCTCCAATTACACGATAGAAAGGAACGACAGCTTTGAAATAAGGCTTTTTATCCTGTTACAGGACACGTTTCTTGAACATTAACGTTGTTGTGCTGACCTCTAGTGACAGAGAGCCCAGAAAACAGGAGCATTTTTTGGGACAAACCTCCACTTTTCCCTCCTGATTCCACCCACTCCAACCTTCAGAGCCACAGCATTTAAAAAAAATAAAAAGAATTCAGGAGAACCATCCTGTACCACCAGCTTCTCAAGCTAGAAGGGGCAGAAGCTCTGGTAAGCTCTGCAGGGGAAAAAAGTCAAATTTACAAAGCCAAGCTTTGAACTCCAACCATTCCCAATTAATTTGCCAAATGATGCTCCAGCAGCCCATGCTGGTGGCAGGTGGCTCCCATGCTCCCCAGCCATAACTGGAAAAGCAAAATGAAAGGAAATGAGTGGGCAAAATAGAAAGGTGAAGGTGCTTGGAGCTGAGCTGACAGGGGAGGCTACACCATTTGCAGAAACCCTCCACAGATTATCAAGTCCAACCATTAACCCAGCTGTCCCAAGCCTGCCACTGAACCACACTCCTAAGTTCCAGATCTTTTCAACACCTTTGAATTAGAGAAGCAGGTGGCTGAAGGAGATGAAAAGCAGGAGCAAAAGAATTTAATTCCCTCCTCCCCTAAAAATGAATCAACCCATCAATGGGGCAAACTGTGAATCTCAACAACCACCATGGGCAACAATTCACAAGTCTCCAAGGGAAAACAAACCAAGCGGCATTGCCCAGTCTCTGAGCTGCCAGTCTTTGGTTCTAAAGCATCACGGGCCAGCATGGCAGTTATGTTTGGGCAGTTAAATTCTATCCAGTTCACAACCTGCTGCTTCATTTTACTAAACTCTTCTTCAGACTACAGAACTATCCAAGAAAACAGGACACTCCTGCCTTTCAGAAAGATAAAGCAAATCTCCACTGAAAAGAATCTCTTAAAAAAAAAAAACCCAACCAAACCAACCCTCAAGTTACAGAAGGTCTGCCTAAATTACCAGAGGCAAAAACCAGACACTACGGATGTAACATAACATCTTTATTAAAACACACTCCATTCTTTGCATTCAAGAATTTGTGGAAGGTTCTTAAAATATTTTGTGGTGCACAAGGACTCCCCAAAGTCCACCCAGAAAAGGTCACTAACCTCTCCAGCAGCTCGTCCTCTGGTGCTCCAGAAAACAACGTGCTCTTGCCTTGGAAACTCAGATTACCTTAATTAAGGAACAGTTTGTCTAATTGTTTAAGTGAGGTTTTTATCATTAATAAAAAGGTTTTATCATCAATAAAACCAGAATAAAATGCACTAGGAACTAGCGACACAGCAATAAGCTTTTCATTGAAACACCAAGGAAGTGCAGTTTTATTATGAAACTGAACCTTTTTTCTACCAAACGCCAAAATTCAGTTCTTGCATTTAACTCTCTACATAATTTTCAGTCACATACTCTCAGAAATACAACTTTCACATGAATTGGGATTTACATGAGGTTTACTACTCAGCCTGGTATTAAATTGCAGGGCCAGTACTTTCTGAGCTGCAACACTGGAATTGCACTTAGCTTCCTCCAAAATACACATCAGGACCCAAAGAAAAAGGTATTTTCCCTCATATTTTTCTATAAGAAAAAGTAAACAGACCACAACTCAAAAGCTGTGAGGCTACATCCACAGCTACATGGAGGCCCATCTCATAGCAATCTGATTCCTGAGATAAAGTGTTCACATCTCAAAGAACATGTCTTGGCTATTGACTCGAACTACCCACTGGGGATTGGACTAGATGATCTTTCAATGTCCCTTCCAATCCCTAACGTTCTGTGATTCTGTGAATATCTTACAGAGGAGGTCTGTGGTATGTAGTTCAAATTAAGAGATTCTTCATCACTGTCAGCATTATTTACCCACCGGGCAGAGGGAGAGCTTAAGCCAAGGACTTTAAAAACAAGTGCATTGTTCTGCTTGTGCTGTCAGTACTGGAAATCAAGTTTTGAGCACCAGGAACTTCAGCATATTTCTGGTTTTAACACGTGGGCTTATTTCAAGACACTTCTGTATGCCATTGTCGATAAATAAGGAGAGTCATTATCTGGTAGCTGCAAAAAGAAAAAATTAAATCACACACCATAATAAGGCTGACCCTTGACTTCATCTGCTCCAGACCTCAATTCCTTTGCATTTTCTTCATCATATTTGTAATTAACCATTGGTTAGACTCCCATTTCTGAGCACAATTGTACTTTTAGCAGTTTAAGTAGAGGTCGAGTTGCTCTGGCTCTTTGAATCAATAAGACAAATTCTTAAACATCTCATTGCTCTAGTCTTAAGCTGGGGATCTCCAGAGGTCCCTTCCAATCCCGCCATTCTGAGTTTCTACTAACCTCCTGGTTTGTTACTAATACCTGAGCTCCTAGTTTGGAGAGATATTTTTTCCTTAAACTAAAGTCATCAAGTTTTGGCCGCAATTTAGCCAAGTCATCTTCATTTTGACGTCTCAGTCTCTCTTGCTCTTCTGCTCTGGAAAAGAAAACTGGTTTCAGATAATTGCCCTGCAGAGTGCAAATTCAAGTACCTACATCCAGTGTGTGTTGTATTTTTAGTAACAAGAAAAATGCTTGTAATGTTTATAGATTATAGCAGCTACCAGATTTTAAACCATCAATAGATGTGTATGTATTGCTCTAATAAAGAAAGAGAGAGGCTGGTTCTTGCAGTTTCCTTTTATTTAGATTGAAAGACTTTGGTAGAAACCTTTAGAATTTTCACAAAATGCTCAGTGAGCTTTTGTAACAAGTTTTACTGTCTCTTTATTAAATAAGTATTCATCCCTTAAAATGAAGATAACAATACAAAAAAAGAATTGTCAAAAACGCAAAGAAAAGGCTGCTCAGAGTTAACAGTGGTCTCCTCCTGTAAGAGCTGCTCCTGTTCCACAAACCTTAAACAGACACGGAACCAAACAAAGCTCTAAACAGTCTTTGCTTTAAGACAGTGGCTTGCATTAAGACAGAAACAAACGCAGTAACAGTGACCCACTCCCAAGCTCTAAGTCCAAGAGCCCTGTTCCACGGCGTAAAACACTACCACATTAGGGACATCTCCATCCCTACCAAAACACGACACTTTATACTTGTCTTTAACCTAGGGTGAACAGGTTTGTGTGTAGGGTTGCGGAGCTTCAGCTCCAGAGCTTCAACGGTGCAAAGGGCTACACCGTTCAGTGCAAATTATGAGATTATTTTGGATTAGTTAAAAGCAGTTAAAGCATCAAATGCAACCTGATTACTGCCAACCTCACAACACACTAAGATTCTTTTCCAAATAAAAGCAACCAAACTAAACGCCTCTAGAATTCTTCCAAGTTGCCATGATGCTGATCAAAATGCTTCCCCACTTCTGGATGGTACTTGCTATTCAACTGTCTTTTCTGGAAAAAAACAAACCAGCACGATAAAAAAATACTGAAAACATTGTTCTAAGGCACCAACTAACACAAAGGCATCTTTCCCAGGAAGTACTGGGAATAAACAGACTTAGTGGATATTTTTAAGGTGTCTTCACAAAGGATTTATCTGCAATGAACTCCATATAAGTGTGGTTATCCATCAAATAGTAAAGAACTCCAAAAGGATGGGTAAACAAACTTCATGATCTGAAGAGATTCATGAAGCTGAATTAGGTCAGAACAGAAAATTCTGTGTAGTTCATGTACAAGCAGCTTGAATTCTACAGATGTTACTGGAAAGTTGTGACTTGCTGCACGTGGACTAACTCCTTCACATGGCAAATACTACACTTGACCTGGAGTTCTCAATCACAATCTTAGCAAAATACATTCAGACAGGAGGAGCAGAGCATCAGATTTCTTTGACTTGCTCTACCCTTAGGCAAATTAAACATTTGTTTTAAATATATAATGATGTATACTGATTATATACACTTAAAATATTTAATTTTCTCACTTTATATTTTATATTGACATCTATCTGTATTAATATTTGCTGTTTTAATATTTGATATGTTATATTAAAATATTATATTTAAAAATATCAAATTAATCATCTTGACCCCCACTGACATTCTTCAACAGAAAGAATTTTAATCCTCCCAGTACTGATTAGAACTAAGAAAAGCTAACACAATTTATGGGTGCTAAGATCCTAACAGAAGCATCACCTACCACAAGGCCATGAGGACAAATGAAGCTGCTCAAGCTCTGTCTGATGGACAGACTTTACACCACATCTACTTAAAAAAAGCCATTTTTCTATACAGTTTCGCAGATAATCGACAAGCTGAAGTGGAAAGGTCACTTGCTTTGCCTTTAAGGTGACATTTCAATGGATGTCACTCAGCATTACCAGAGAGCCACCAAAAAAGCACGTTCACAATGTACCGTGCAGCACTGCCCTGGAACTCAGGGGAATCCCAACAACAGCAATTTAGGCTCAAGCCACAGTTTCCAGACACAAGTTGAAGTGAGACTTAAATAAGATAAGAGGAGCAAGCTGAAACCAAATGGGACACAATGGGAGTGCAACTTCTTCTGAAGAGAGATCCAGTGCTCAGTGACATGCAAAAAACATCAGTCCATGACATTGAATCCAGGTTACGTTTGCTGCTTACTGGGTCAGGTATGAACCACATGAAGAAGCACATTTTAAACTGACATGACACAGTAATCTGCTTAACCATTGCAGGTTACACGTTTCATGTTGTTTATTGCTCTTTTTACTTACTCAGTGGCAGCTGCTTTTTGCAGTTTTTCCCTTTTCTTTGCAGACCAGTTGAGATCACCACCTGCAACAGAGGTAACACACACTCTGAAACTTTATAAATTGGGTCTGTTTCATTACACCTTTGACATAAAAGTTCTTAGAGTACCTGACAAAGGAATAAGTGGAGTAGTTCTATAAAAGTAGGAACTGAAAGCAGTGTGTTCAGAATTATCTGCGCAAGCAAACTCAAGACTAAGCTCTCAAGCCTGATCCAGCTTTCTGCAGAGTGATACACAACTCACCGTAACACCTCATAAAACTGCCTGACAAATCCGACGGCCTTCTACGAGCACTAATGAAGGTCACAACATTAATGGATGAGGGGCGAGCCACTGATGTCATTTACCTGGACCTGAGCAAAGCCTTTGACCGTTTCCAGAAAGAGGTTTCTCCTCACGTCACCTAACCTTCCCTTAGCGCAATTTGAGGCCGTTTCTTCTTGTCCTATCACTTGGTACTTGTGAGAAGACACCAACTCCCACCTCTCTCCAATCTACTTTCAGGTAGTTGTAGACAGCGAAAAGGTCTTCCCTTAGCCTCCTTTTCTTCAGACTAACCAGTCCCAGCTCTCTCAGTCACTCCACACAAGGTTTGTTCTCCAGACCCTTTCCCAACCTTGCTGCCCTTCTTTGAACCCACTCCAGCCTGTCAATGTCCTCCTTGTATTGAGGTGCCCAAAACTGACCCAACCACTCGAGGTGTGGCCTCATCAGTGCCCAGGACAGGTAAATATCAGGAATTATCATAAAAGCAAGTCCCAAAAGAAACAGAATACATACCTGTGAGGTAATTCACAAAATACAGCATCACCACAGCAACTAGTGACACTGAAATAAAAAAAGTTAAGAACAGCTTTATCACACAACAACTAAGATTCTTCACAACAGCTGTGACCAAGGGGAGATTTTTGCCAGTAGCACCTCACAACTGCTTTGAAAATCCCAGTGTTCGTAAGTAACGTGGGAACTCAGAAAAGGTTATTTCAGTTACATTAAATGTCATAGATAAATAATTTTTACATAAAGTTGGAGGGGTGCTATAAGAGGATCGTTCATTTGCCGTTTGACTTGTTTAGTAACACTGAAACTACCGAATTGCTTCCAGAAAACCACAAAACACTAGGTTTCAGTTACTGTCAACACTGTCCAAGCTGAAACCTACATGTAACTGTGAGGAGTTGTTTTCATGGAACACTAAGAAAAAAGTCAAATAAACCTTCTTGAATGGCCCTTTTTTTAATGACAGCATGGTAGGGGTTGGAAGAGACCTCTGAAGATCATCTGGTCCAGCCCCAGTGGTTTAAATACTTACAGCAAACACAAGCACTGAAGAAGACTTCAAGAAACAAGTATCCTCTTGTGTCCAGAATCATCCCAGCTGCTATAGAAATAATCGCCAGGCCCAGGTTCTGGATAGACTGCATGCTAACACAGAATGAGAGGTTTAACCATGGTGTAAACATATTCTTGAAGAACGTCAAAGCAATAGCACAGTTCTGTGCAACCAGGACAATCACATGCTCCACCATACATAGCTCCACAAGACTTCCCGCTACGCTGAATTTCGTAGAACCAGAGACTGGTTTGGGCCGGAAGGAATCTCAGAGATCAACCAGTCTCAACCCCTTGCCATGGGCAGGGACACCTCTCATCAGAACAGGTTGCCCAAGCGCCCCATCCAACCTGGCCTTCAACACTTCTAGGGATGGAACAGCCACAGTCTCCCTGGGCAACCTATTCCAGTGCCTCAGCACCCACACTGGGAGGAATTTCTGCCTCAGATCTCATCTAGATATGCCTCCTTTAGCTTGAACCCATCTCCCTAGTCCTATCGCTAGAGTCCCTTGTAAAAAGTCCCTCTGTAGCTTTCCTGCAGCCCCTTCACATACTGGAAGCTACTCTAAGGTTCCACAGGCTGATCAGCCCAAATTCCCTCAGCCTGTCCCCGTAACAGAGGGGCTTTAGTCCTCTGATCATCCTCATGGCCTCCTCCGGACTCACTCCAACATCTCTACGTTGTTCTTGCACTAGGGACTCCACAACTGGAAGCAGTACAAGTAATTTGAAGGAACTAGTGACTGCTTATGTATTAGAACTGCTTGATCCTCACTGGTGTGATTGTATCAGGGTATCACGGAATCATAGAATCATTAGGGATTGGAAGGGACCTCAAAAGATCATCTAGTCCAATCTCCCTGCCAGACCTGGATCACCTAGACCAAGGCACACAGGAACACATCCAGGTGGGTTTTAAACTCCACACCTCCCTGCGCAGCCCGTTCCAATGCTCTGTCACCTCGCTGTGAAGAAGTTCCTTGTATGGAACCTCCTATGTTCCAGCTTACACCCACTGCCCCTCATCCTATCACTAGATGACATTAAGAGCCTAACTCCATCCTCCTGACACCCACCCTTCACACAGGATGGCCAGACCAAAGCACTTACAAGCCATAAGCAGTTCCTAGTTGGTGTTCTGGAACAACAAAAGCCACCATGGGCCACAGGGCACAGGCAAGCAATGAGTAGGATACTCCTAGCAAACACTGGTGAAATAAACAGATGTTAGATGAGATGCATTTATGCTGTGAACTTCTAACAACCAACCACACCAATTTCCTTCTTAACCCCCAAAAAAGAGCTAAAGTAAAACTTCTTGCAATTTTATTCTAAGCAAACACCACATTTAAGAGAACCTTTTCCAAAAGTGACCTACAAACAAAACTCTATTTAACTGGCATTAACTAAAGAGACAGATTTCATACCCAGAGGACAATACCACTAGAAAAAATACCTGATCAGTAAGGACCCTTGCTGAAACCCTGACACAACACTGAGCATCACTACTTAAGGTGACAAAATGTAGTTCAAAAGCAATTTCTTAGGAATATCTGTCCTAGGAAGGGGAAACAGTTCACAAAGGGGTTTTACTGATGTTTAATGTGCCCAACTGGGTAGTGCTAGAGGGTTTCAGGTGAGTTTTTCCTGTATTATGTTTTTTGGTTGTTTGGTTTTTTTTATTTCCCCAGCTTTAGTTTTAAACTTTGTTTCACAGAGAATAGCCTTCTCCAAGTCTGGAGGATCCAAACAGGATTTGAGGACAACCTGAACAATGGGGAAGACAATGTGAATTTAAGCAGAACAATTCAGCATCGACTCCATTTCTTATTTTCTTTAGCTATAAATCTAAGAGAACTACAGAGAATTAGTTACCATTGGTATCCAGGGGTTCCAGAAGGTAAAAGCCAACATAATATGGGAAGCCAGAGTGGTTATCACAGCACATAAAACCCAGATGACATTCTTTCCAAGTTTATCCACCAGCAGTCCAAATACAGGGGACATGGGTGCCGAGATGACATACACAATACTACAAGAAAATAAAAATAAGAGAACTGAACACAGTCCAGTTGGAGACAGCTGTATGGTCCGGATTATTCCCTTGTTACTTGTGAGATGACAACTAAACCCACACAAAAATAAACCCCAGGCAACACACTCAAGAACTCAAAATTCCCAAGAGGTCCGAGGACTTAAAAAGAGGGATGTGGAGGTGCTGGAGGGAGTCCAGCGTAGGGCAACGAGGACGATGAAGGAGGTGGAGCACCTCCCTTATGAGGACAGGCTGAGGGAGCTGGGTCTTTTCAGCTTGGAGGAGACTGAGGGGGTGACCTCATTCATGTCTATAAATATTTGAAGGGTGGGTGTCAGGAGAATGGTGCCAGGCTCTTCTCAGTGTCATCTAGCGATAGGACAAGGGGCAATGGGTTTAAGGTGGAACATAGGAGGTTCCACATCAACCTGAGAAGGAACTTCTTCACAGTGAGGGTGACAGAGCACTGGAACAGGCTGCCCAGGGGGGTTGTGGAGTCTCCTTCACTGAAGACATTTAAAACCCGCCTGGATGGGTTCCTGTGTGACTTGGTCTAGGTGATCCTGCTGTGGCAGGGGGATTGGACTAGATGATCTTTCAAGGTCCCTTCCAATCCCTCATGATTCTATGAAAACACTCAACATCCAAGGAAACAGCGACATAGTCAGACCTCTCAGAATAACCCACCAGGTGTTTTGTTGGTGGTTTGGAGAGCTTTTGACACAAATTCATCTTCAAACTAGGAAAATTTAATTAATTTAGTGTTAAACTGCTTCTATCACTCAGAATAAAATCCTCAACTATGAAAATACCCTTCAGCCTCTTCCTTCTGATCCCTCAATGTGAACACAAGATTTTATTTTTTTTAAAGTTACCCACATTATTCCTTGATGCAGGCCACCAACTGATGATCCCAATCCTCCTCCCCATATGGTCAGAACCCAAAGACTCAGCAAAAAAAACTAGCATCTTAGAACAGGGCAGCAGCACATTTCTGATTAAACCAACCCCATATACCTGTTAATTGCACTTGCTTCCTGAGACGAGAATTTGAATTTCTCAATAAAGAAAACCCTAAGGAAAAAAAACAGATTGAGAAAAATGCAAACATGCATGACATGAAAGGAAAAACTAAAAATATGAAATAAACTGAAAGTGAAAATGCACAAAAGGTTGATTAACAGGGAATTTAAATACATATAGATTTGAGATAAATATCCCATCACAGATCCTCATTTATAATGCATTTAGGAGATCAGGACTATTCAAATACAATCTAGGGAAACATCCAAAGTCCATAACCAACATGTAACCCAACAGTGAGATATTAGCAATGAGTATTCTGCAGGAGACCAAAGCAAAGAATATTAGAACGTGTACACATGCCAAATCCAGGCATCTGCATCGCTGTGTTCTGGGCTGGAAGGGAGCTAATCCAACACCCTGCAGTGAGCAGAGACATCTTCCACAGGAGCAGGTTACTCAAGAGTCCCAAGGTCCAACCTGATCCAGGATGGGGCTTCTCCTACCATTCTGGGCAACCTGAGCCAGGGATTCACCACTCTCAGCACCAGCAACTTCTTTGTTCTGTCTAGCGAGAATTTCATCTCTGTTTTTTCCATCTCACTCCACTAGAGCATGCACTGAGCTCAAGAGATCTGATTCCTTGTTTCCCTCAAAACCAAAGTTCAGTTGACAAGGAAGCTTAAAAGTTCTTTAACAGTATTTCAATTATAGCAAACAATACCACAGAAGAAACATCAAACCACAGAGCTGCTAGGAGAGCAGGGGTTCTACAGCCATCTGAGCTTCTTAAACATTAGCCCACACCTCTCCCTGAGCAAGCAGGTGATTAAAACCCTGGGCAACGTCAAGAAGAGTGAGACACACTTACTTCCCAAGGCCAATGAAAGGAAAAATTGCGGCGTAGTAACAGACACAGATGATAAATATAAGCCACAGGGACAAGGAGAAGTCCTTCACATCGGTCAACTTTATCACTTCACCTGCAGCGGGGAAAAGAAATAATACTGTTGCAGGCAGCACAAGCACATCTGAAATTCACCTGCTCTGAATAAACATGAAGGGGATCACGAGTCACTGCTGAAGCACTCACTACATTCTGGTTTCCAGTTTACACAATGGAGAGTCAGTTAAGAACATACAAGCCCTAAATCAACAGTGGCAGAGTTAAAACAAACTGTCTCTCCCACACTAAGCTGAATGAACAAGGTCTCTAAAGCCTCTTAAAGCCTTACATTGCAGAATTAAATATAAACTGCTCTTGCAAGGAAACATCTTGCCAGCCAGCAACATTCATGGCTCTACTGGGATCCCAAATTTAGCTCTTTTGAATTGGTCTACACCTGGGAATCTTTTCACATGCTTTTCGCCATTAGAATAATTAAACATTGGAATAATCATAGAATCATTAGGGATTGGAAGGGATCTCGAAAGATCATCTAGTCCAATCCTCCTGACACAGCAGCATCACCTAGACCAAGTCACACAGGAACACATCCAGGCAGGTTTTAAATGTCTCCAGAGAAGGAGACTCCACAACCCCCCTGGGCAGCCTGTTCCAGTGCTCTGTCACCCTCACTGTGAAGAAGTTTCTTATGATATTGATGTGGAACCTCCTGTGTTCCAGCTTAAACCCATTGCCCCTTGTCCTTTCACTAGATGACATTGAGAAGAGCCTGGCTCCATCCTNGATTTTGATGTCCACTAGGACCCCCCAGTCCTGCTCCTACACTGCTCTCCAACAGGTCAGTCCCCAGCTTATACTAGTACCTGGGGTTGTTCTTGCCCAGACCCAAAACTCTACACTTACCCTTGTTATACTTTTGTATATTTTTTTTTTGTATTACATTTCTCTCTGCCCAGCTCCACAGCCAGTCCAGGTCTCACTGAATGGCAGCACAGTCTGCTGGAGTGTCGTCCACTCCTCCCAGCTTTGTGTCATCAGCAAACTTGCTGACAGTGCACCCTAATCCCTCATCCACTTCATTAATGAATAGATTGAACAGGACTGATCCCAGTATCAACCCTTGAAGGACTCCCCTAGATACAGGCCTCCATCTAGACTCAGTCCCATTCATCACCAGTCTCTGGCTTCTATCGTGCAGCCAGTTCACAATGCACCTCACCACCCAATCATCCTGTCCACACTGCCTCAGTTTGGCTGCAAGGATGCTATGTGTCAAATGCCTCACTCAAGTCAAGATAGACCACATCCATAGAATCATAGAATCATCCAGTGCTCTGCCCTCATCCATCCACCTGGTTATACCTTCATAAAGGCTATCAGGTTGGTCACACCTGACTTCCCCTTGGTGAAGCCATGCTGACTGTCCCTAATGACCCTCCTGGCCTTGATGTGCCTAGAGACCACATCCAGGACAAATTGTTCCATCAGTTTTCCTGGGATGGGAGTGAGGCTGACTGGTCTATAGCTACCTGGGTCCTCCTTCTTACCCTTTTTGAAGGTTGGAGTGATTATTTGCTATACTCCAGTCCCTAGGAACCTCTCCTGATCCCCATGACTTAGAAAAGATTGCCAGACTGCTGAGACACAAATTTAAACTCTACTTTTAGCTCGATAGGTTGGATTACATAATCCTTAAGGTCCCTTCCAATCTGGAATTCTATGACTCTGAATTTATAACACAGATGACAGTGTATCTGCCTGCAAGCTGGTATTTAAAACTGTAGAGCTTCCTACTCATACAAAAATTAACTGAAAAAATGATGAAAGCTCTAACTGTGAAAGCATTAGAGATACCTCCACCCCACTCACCCGTCTTCCCTTGTTCTTTACAAAGGAGCTTCTCCGCTCTCCTGTCCAGATAAGCAAGGACTAGTGCGCAGGTCAATGAGAAAAGACACGTTACACCCCCTGCAAGAAGGAAACACAATGTGCTTAGCTGTTCAGTCGAGCAGCAGTTTGGCTTTTAAGCACAACTAGTGCAGGGCAGCTGTAAGTGTCTGACACAAAGTTTAACCCCAGCTTGGCTGATATATAAGACTTGACACTGTATAAGTCAAAGAATAAGGTGTCAATACTTACAGCAGATGAAAGACATCTGCTTTCAACTGAAGTATAAACGTGCAGCAACATCTATTTCATTTCAACTGTGCCATGACTCCCACCCAGCTCCTTATCCATGGGTTGTAACAGCAGGAACAAAGCCTGGGGGTTGCTCTCCCACACCCTCAAGGAAAGGATATGATACAAATATCCATCTTTCAAGTGTGTAACATAAGCATTCAACACTGCTCAGACCAAAAAGCCTACACCAGCAAGTGAGATCGATTCACAACAGTACTGACCTATCATGAGAGTTAACCCAAGAGTACTGGGACCAGGATACCCCAGAAGATCTCGAACTCGTGAGTAAATCCATGCCATTATATTCATGTTCACGGTGCTCCCCTGGGCAGAACAGATTTGTGTGAAGCATAACTGTTCTGGTAACTATGTTAATTCCAAAGAACATCACACAAACTAGTTAGTGAATGGTGTTTCAACCAGACTGAGACCATAAACCCGAAGTGACAACACTAAAATGATTTCCTGCTGGTTTGGTCAGTGTTTGTAACACATTAATCACTGCAATACCAACACACCAGCACAACGTGAAACTGTATACAACTGTATACAACAGTGATAGAGACACAGAACACCCACATCACACCCTGTGTTAGTTCCTAACCTGAGCCGAACCCAATACCCCATGTTAAAACAAATGGGATTCCCACTTGAGAGGCATCAGCAAGAAGCACTTTTTCCCTTTCTGCACGCGGAGAAGGGATCCATGGCTGCAGCCACAAGGCCGGCAGTTTACTATAGCTCAGTTGAAACATGACAACACCCTGAATGTCAACCCAGACTCCGCCATGACCAGCTAATTCTTTTTTATCAAGTTAAAAGAAGTGGTTTAAGATACCACGAGCTGCTTGAAGAGATCCCCTAAAATGGGAGGCAATGTCTCCACTCCCTATCCACAGCCCAGTGTACCAGTGTTAACCAACTTCCCACAGCAGTTAAAGCTATTTTACCCAGCTGAACTGCAGTCACACAGTTCCTATCAGCAAGAGGGACAAAAGCATCTTCCAACAGCAGATAAGGAAGAATGGAGCTCCTGAAGCAGCTGTCTCAGCTCATTTATCAGAGCCACAAGCTCAGTTAAGCTGAGAAGGAGTAGGTATGATGAAATGCAGCACTGCAACTGTCCCACCCAGCAACCTGTGCTAACACCCCTAGCACCAGACTTCTGCAGAGGTCAGATAGCTAGAAAACAGTCTTACCAACCTATTTCCTTGTGTATCCTGTGTCAATTCACCACAGATTTTTAACATTTCACATGTACAATTCACATCTGTTTTTGACTAAAGCTCTCTAGGGAGCATTAGAAATGCTGCGTTCCACTGTCAAGCCTTAAAAGTTTATGAATTAAAGCTAAGAAAGTTTTACACTTACAATTCTGGCCATGCTCAGCTGTAAACCAAACACCAGATTTAACTCCTTGCCTTTAAACCAACTGACTGCGTAAGTGTTCTGTGCCACTGCCAGGGACTCTCCACCTATTCTGAAAAAGAAGGCACCAAAACAATGCTCACTCAATGTTGCACCGTGAAACGCAGTATTTCAGACATTTTATATTTTTGTACTTAGCCAGAACATTTTCACACTGGCCAGTAATCCTCACTTCCCTTCTGCATTAAAGGCCCCATTGCTACAGACCCCGATACTTCCTCTGACTTTTGCTCTCATTTTTGGTCACTGTAGGAGCTCTGTCATTGTTGCTAAAAATTCTTTTTACTTGGGAAAGCACAAAGCGAGAGAACAAGAGGAACAGTTTTATCAGGATCTTTATCTGGGTAGCTTTGTATCTTACTGAATTCAGATATTCTGAAAACTCCTATTTTTTTGTTTTCTAACTTTAAATTAGACAGGGAATGTGACTACAGGACTTGCACGCCCCAACTTCCAAGACGCCTCAAAGCACAACAATTTGGTCTCTGAGTGGAAGCAGTTTTCCCGGACACAAAAATTGTGCCCTTACCCGCAGAAACCACACCCCAGACTCTCTTAGACTTACCCAAATATGAATCTGCCCATATCCATCAGCCAGAAAGTATTGAACAGTGCTCCCAGAGCAAAAATCACCTGCCAGGTCAACATTTAAGGAAAAAATACAATTTCATATGTGAAGGACAGAACTAGAACCATCTCCAAACAGAAACAAAAACCTGTTTCCCTTCCCAGACCTGCAGAAACCCTTCCAACCCATTCCCTAAGCCTCGGCTTTTTACCTTTGCTCCCTCTGCCTAATTCATTGTCCTGGTGGCTACACAGCACCCAACCCAACCCACCCAGAAACTGCCCCCAGAAAGCACCTCTAGAGACTCACTGGCTTTACCTTTATCATCATTCCCTACTCAAACATTTATATACTAGCTTCACATCAAAAGTGGAAAACATTTGGTTACCTCACATTCTTATGCCACTCACCTTTCGAGGTTCTCTGTTCCCAATTATCCCATCTGTGCCCAGTTACCCCAATAAGCTCAGTGTTCTCCCATTTCCCTTCTCTTCACCTGCCTACTCCCATCTGGACTATTACACAAGAAGCCGTTTGGGTTTTTTCCCCCACCACAGCTCTGGTAGAGAAGTTTTAGACACACATCACCATCACCTTCACCCTCTCATTTGCACTCACCTGCCCAATACAGACAAAGACACTAAATATTATAGTTCCCAACCTGGAAGACAAATAAACTCACTTAATGCATAGCCAGACTCTTCCTACAAAGTGTTGTATTTGCCCTACAGCAAAGAAACAAGGGGAGGTTGCTATGCCATAGGAGGTCTCTGGAACAAAAGCTACAACAGCACAGCTGCCTTTGAAAAAGTGTAGCAGAGAGGCATTTCTGAAGCCACTTTACTGAAGCCATAAAGGGATGGAAGTTCATTTACACTAGAAAAAAATCCTACATAAGGTATAAAATTATTCTTACAAGTGTTATTACTGACTCCCCTATCGCATATGCTCTGTAACTCTACCGTCTGTTGAACACGAGGCACACTAACACCACACTTACCGTATCCCAAAAACTCTGTCAATCAGAAACCCTCCAAAGAAGCAAAGCACCACATTGGGCCAGGAATACCAGGCATAGAGAGACATGAACTGAGCTGTGTTCACCTTCATATCCTACGTGGGGGGGAATTAAAACAAGTAATTAGTCTTCAGCAAGTACAGAGACACAGAAGCAGTAGCTATGCAGAAACACTTGGAAACAAAGGCGCTTGCTTCAGGCACTGGAATGGGTTGCTCAGGCCAGTGGTGGTGTTCTCCTGCATAGAGGTACTAGAGTTGTGTAGACATAGTACTCAGAGATACGGTTTAGTAAAGAATTTCTTGGGACTTCCAGGACCTGAAAGGGCTCCAGGAAAGCTGGAGAGGGACTTTTTACAAAGAACTCTAGTGACAGGACAAAAGGGGATGAGTTCAAGCTAAAAGAGGGGAGATTTGGATAAGATCAGTGAAGAAATTCCTCCCAGTGTGTGTGCTTAGGCACTGGAAAAGGTTGCCCAGTGAGGCTGTGGTTGCTCCATTCCTGGAAGTGTTTGAGGCCAGTCTCGATGGGTCTCTGGGCAACCTGGTCTGGTGAGAAACGTCCCTGCCCATGGCAGGGGGCTGAGATCTCCGAGGCCCCTTTCAACCCAAACGAGTCTGTGATTCTACAATGGTTAGATCCAGTGATGCTGAAGGTCTTTTCCGACTTGGGCCACTCTGTACAGTAGCTACTCACCCGCTGCACCTGTGTTTGGAGCGCTGCTGGGTTGTCGTAGCAGAAGTAGCTGCCTGCAAGGAGAAATGAGACATCTCAGAGCCCCGAACCCCGCTATGACCCCCCCATGACCCCAAACACCCCTCGCCTGCTCTCCCAAGACGCACCGAAGCCCAGGAAGCACATGAAGGCGAGAACCAGCAGGCGGTGCGGGAGGCGCCGCGGGTCGCAAGCAGCGGGCAGGGCACGGGGGGGGCCCGGAGAACCGCTGTGGGACCCTCCCCGGGACCCGCCATCGTCATCGCCGCCGCCGCCACCGGCGGGGCCCAGCAGCGCGCGCTCCTCCTCCGCCATCGATGCCGCTGGAGTCACGTGAGGGGGGACTGCGGTCACGTGCTCGCATTGCTCACATGAGCTGAGTGTGCCCGCCCCGTCGGACGTCGCGTGCTCGTTGCTATGGCAACGCCCCACCCCACCTGCGCCGAGTGTGGGTGCCGCCTGAGCGGCCCTCAACCCGCTCATGACTGTGGGGTTTGAACTCCCCAAACCTGTCCTGTGTGGGGCCTTGAGCTCCAAAACTGCCCCATGTGTGGGACCTGAACCCGCAAAAGCTTGCCCCATGTCTCAGCTCAGAGCCCCCAAAGACCTGTGTTTGTGGAACCTGGACCCTTAGAGACCTGCTCCACATGTGAGCCCTTATTCCCCTAAAACATACGGTGGCTGTGGGTCCTGAACCCCAAAAACCTGTCCCGTGTATGAGCACTAAGCTCCTAAAATACTTGCCCTGAGTGTGAGATTTGAACCCCCAAAACCTGACCCATGTGTGAGTCATGAACCCCCAAAAACTTGTCCTGAGTGTAAGCCCCAAACCTCCGGCACGTGTAGGACCTGAACCCCACAAAAAGCCCTTCTGTGGGACCTAACCTCAAAATCTCGGCCGTCTCTGTGGGTTGAGCCCCCTAAAATCCTGCCCAAATTGTGGTCCCCGAACTCCCCAAACCTACTCCCTATGTGAGAGCTGAACCTCCCAAATCCTGTCCCGAGCGTAGGACCTGAATTCCCAAAAGCCTGCCCCGAGCGCAGGCTCTGAGCCCCTCAAACCTGCACTGAGTGCGGGCCCCGAACCTCTTAAACCCTGCCCGGAGGGAAGGTTTTGTTGCTCCCCAGGCAAGAAGGAACGTGAAAACGAAAGCAGGGAGGGCGCAGCCTGCAGCCGGCCCTGTGCTGAGGGGTGTCGCGGCCGCTTGAGGGAGGCCACAGCTTCACAGCGGGAGGAACGTGGGTTTCGTGCTGGGGTAAAGGACGCAACTCTGTGAAACAGAGTTCTATCTGGAAAAAGCTAGCGCGCAGGTAAACGCAGCCTTTCCCCGCGCTGACTAGACCAATATTCTAGGAGCCTATTGTCGTACTTGTCCCGTCTCTCTGTTCCACAGAAAATAGGATTTCCTCATTCTTGCAGTCTAGTTTTCCTCCAGGACACAAACGTGGGGTGATGCACAAGGCCAGAGCCCACAAAACTGCCCACTCACCGTCATTTGCAGAAAGACGATGCTAAGAAACCTCAGGACACAGCTGGAGCCGCCCTTCAATCCATCCTATGAGGAGTGGCTAAGGGAACTCGAGTTGTTTAGTCTGCAGAAAAACAGGTTGAGGGGAGCCCTTACAGCTCTTTACAGCAACCTGAAAGGAGGTTGTAGAGACAAGGGGGTTGTTCTCTTCCCCCAAGTCACTAGCCATAGAACAAGAGAAAATAGCCTCAAGCCGTACCAGTGGAGGTCTACATCGGACATCACGAAAAGTTCCTTCCCTGACAGAGTGGTCAGGGGTTGGAACGGGCTACCCAGGGAGGTGGTGGAGTCACTGTCCCTGGAGTGGTTCAAAAAACTTGTAGATCTGGTGCTTGGAAATGTGGTTTACTGGGCAGGGTGGTGTTGATGGATGGACTGGATGATCTTTGAGGTCTCTTCCAACCTTAATGATTCTATATTTAACAGAAGAAAAATAGTATTTTCCCATTTGCTATTTCAAAGCCTTCCTTTGAAGGCTTTCCTTCCCTTCCCAGTCACCTCCACCTTCACTTTGGATGTGACCTTGCTTTAATAGCTGCAGTGTGCCCTGTGACTTTACTCTGGTGAGTGCTGAGGTCACAAATAACTACAGTAGATTGCCCATAAACTCCTACTTTATGATGCTTATTGCAGCTGGACTTCCTGTCTCAACACAAGTCAAAGTACGTAAAGTGCTGTGTGACACCAAATACTTCATTTAACAGCGTAAAATCAAGAAAAACCTGTACCAGGGTTTTATGGGTGCTATAAAATCCTTGAGCTTGTGGTCTCATCTTCTTGCACTGCCCAGATCAATCAATCAAAGAAGAACTCTTTGATAGTAAATATGTGAAACAACAATCAGCTCTCAGGGTTTCATTCTTCCAAGTTATTACTGTCTTTGGTGAAGTTGCTTTGGAATATGACAAAACTGAAAATAAGCAGGAGCCAATTTAACATCATTCAATTTACTTCACCCCATTCTCTGAAAGAAAAACATGCTTCACCTCCCACAGTCAGTAAAAAACTCTTGTGAAAGGTCTCTTGTATACAGGAAAGCAAACACCTCTTCTAATCACTCCACATTGCAAGCGGTGCGTTATCTGTCTGTGTCCTGTGCCCTTCTCAGCTTGCTCAAGGGCTATTGGACCAGTGTACAGTCTCCTGAAGATGCAATTCCTGTAAACATCTGGGAAAAGGCTGAGGAAGCATTTTTGTGCTGTGAATTTATCCCAGAGCAGCAATGTGGGAGCCTCCTGGGGGTCAGAAGGATGCGCTGCCAAAGCAAACACCTCCTCCCCTCTCGTCTGAGTCACGCATTGGGTCACAGCACTGAGCTTGGCTGGCTTTTTGCTCCTGTTTCTAAGTGCCCTCATGGAGAAAGCTTTCCACCATCTTAAGCAGGTGGGTACCAGGCTGTATCTTCACCAGCCAAACCTGCTCAAGACATGCATCAATGAATACCTGCAGCACATCATTTACAATGTGTAGCTTCTCAGCTACTCAGGAGAATTTTTTTAGTCTTACTTTCTTGCTACTTGGCCCAGCAAATGGACATGGAGTATTTCATAACCAAGCCCAGCAAGTCTAGAAGGAAGCTTTGATTTGATGAGACACACTGACACTAGTCGCTGGTCCCACTGCCCTGGGAGTGCAGGAAGATCACAGTCTTGACAGGGCCTTTGTTTCCCTCCCTTTGGTTGAATATGAGGGAACAGAGGAGTGAAGGGGCTCAGTGGCACCAGGGCTCAACTTTGTTCTCTGGAAATGAAAGCATGTAGAAATGGATGGGAGAAAGACACCATTTCCAACAACCCCATCACAGACCTTGCAGTCTACCCTTAATAACTCCATAAAGCTCAATGCACAGGTATCATTCTGCTCTTAAGTTGATGTACATAACTACCCCTGGTTCACAGGCTGTCATAAATTCCAAGTGTCCCAACATAGTGATAGGACAAGGGGCAGTGGTTGTAAGCTGGAACATAGGAGGTTCCACATCAACCTGAGAAGGAACTTCTTCACGGTGAGGGTGACGGAGCAGTGGAACAGGCTGCCCAGGGGGGTTGTGGAGTCTCCTTCACTGGAGATGTTCAAGGCCCGCCTGGATGTGGTCCTGTGTGACTTGGTCTAGGTGATGCTGCTGTGTCAGGGGTATTGACTAGAGGATCTTTCGAGGTCCCTTCCAATCCGTAGTGATTCTATGATTCTATGATCTCCCCTTTCTAATCACAGCATAGAACCTCATGTTGTCCCCACCTGCCTCTGCACTCATCCCCCTCAGTTACTCATAGTCCAAAAGAGATCTCTGGCTAAACTCCTTTACTTACCAGCCCTCAAAGGTGAGTATTTAGTGCATATCAAGCTGTTTCCCACCAGACATTTCCCCCTCTGTCTAGTTACTGAACTCTTCTGGAAAGGTTCCAAGATGGGGGTAAGGTTTCTTACCTTCTCTCTCTAGGCTGCAGCCCAGAGCTGAGCAGAATTTTCCAAGCAACCAGCTTCTCTCAGTGGCACCATCATTCCCTGAAATCCACAATGAATCCCTGTGCCCACACACTAGACCTCTCCTTTCCTTGCAAGCAAACCCTCACATCTTCACGCAATTCCCTTCTCACTGTCTCGCCTATGCTGCAGTCTGAGGAACACCTCTCCACTTAGCACCTGTATTTGAAATATCCCTTCCAGTGGGCAACCTTCTGCTTTAGGTCTGGGTTACCTCAGCACAACCTGCTGCAGAGCACAAGCTCTTTCCTGACAACACCCTGATAATCGGCGCTCTGCTGTATGCACGCTCTTATCCAGCAATTTTTCTTACAGGAGACATCCTGACGCTGATTTTTGATTTCCTGAGTTGTGGTCACTGCGCCTTTGCTCCAACTTTCCAGCATTAACATCAATCCTTGTTCTAGCTGAACTCCTCTGAGCAGGTGGTAGCCCAGCAGATATTCCTTGCACACTACAGGAATTCTCAAAATGCAGTGATTTTGCACAAGTGGTAAATAATCCAAGTGTGGTGTAGTTGAACCTGTTAGTTTCATTTTTAAAAAAATAAATCCTATTACCTGTAGTCATTGGTGTTATTAGGAGAAAGTGACCTGGGGGTCCTGGTGGACAGCAGGATGACCATGAGCCAGCAGTGTACTCTTGTGGCCAAGAACACCAACAGCATCCTGGGGTGGATCAGAAGCCGAGTGGTTAGCAGATCGAGAGAGGTTCTTCTCCCCCTCTATTCTGCACTGGTGAGATCACACCTGGACTACTGTGTTCACTTCTGGGCCCCTCAGTTCAAGAGGGGTGTGGAGCTGCTGGAGGGAGTCCAGTGTAGAGCAATGAGGATGATGAAGGAAGTGGAGGAGAGGCTGAGGGAGCTGGGTCTCTTTAGCTTGGAGAAAGAGGAGACTGATGTCTATACAATTTTGAAGGGTGTGTGTCAGGAGGATGGAGCCAGGCTCTTTTCAGTGTCATCTAGTAATAGGACGAGGGGCAATGGGTGTCAGCCGGAACATAGGAGGTTCTGCATAAATATCAGAAGGAACTTCTTCACAATGAGGGTGACAGAGCACTGGAACAGGCTGCCCAGGGGAGTTGTGGAGTCTCCTTCACTGGAGAGGTTTAAAACCTGCCTGGATATGTTTCTGCACAACTTAATCTAGGTGATCCNTTTCGGCACAACTTAATCTAGGTGATCCTGCTGTGGCAGGGGGATTGGACTAGATGATCTTTCGAGGTCCCTTCCAATCCGTAGTGATTCTATGTTAAATATACTTATGGCCTTGAGACCTTTCAAAATAAAACCAAGAAATGCATAAAATAAGTATTGTTCCAATAATTCTGAGTTGCCTTCACACATCCAGATGAGTCTTCACTGTGCTTCATAGCATCAAGGAAGTGATACCATGGGGAAAAAAAAAAGAGAAAGAGGGAGGGAAAACCCTGAATAAAAATAATCCTGTCACCGAAATATTCTGCCTAAGAATTTATTAAAGTAAGGGGGGGGGGGGGGGGGTGAAACATGCAGTTTTCTTGTACTTACTTTCCTTCAGAGTGAATGAAAAATTGTTCCACACAGTGAGAAAAATCTCTTGTGAAATAATTCAGAAAGGTGGTTGTTTCCTTTACAAGCGTCTTGCTCAATGCTTGATTTCACAGTTCCATTCCTTAACGGTTACAGGTCTTCGTGTTTTTATACCCCCAAGTTCACCACCTTGTGGTCTGGAAGTACAAACAGCTTCACAAATTCTATTTAGAGCCTTAAAAAATAATTAAAAAAATGAAACAAGTAATAAAAATTGAGTCGATTTGCATCATTGCACATGAGTGACAAGTGAATAAATACAAGTTACACTGGTGACTAACTGGGATATCACAGCAGGGTTTCCTGGCACTGCAGGCACATCACAACTTAAGGACATAGAGTAATTAATACTGAGTAAACGAGAGTGAGAGCTATGCCAGAGTTTTAGCAAAAGGTTGCTCTGGCTTCATCAGCGTGGAAAGTTCTACATTAAGGCAGAGGGTGTTGTGACTGTCACCTGTTTGCACCTTGAGTCAGACCTACGCACAGCAAAGGACGGCTGTTCCTGGGCTCTGTGTGGTTCCTGGCAGAAAGGAGGAAAAAGGACAAAGACTTCTTTGAAAATAAGTAGAATCATCGAATCATAGAATCATAGAATCACTATGGATTGGACCATAGAATCATTCACATTGGAAAAGCCCTTATCTGTGTATAAGGAAACAGGTGACACAGAAGGTCTGAGATGGTTCTTAGATGTCTTGTTTCTATGGCCTTTTGCTTCCAGCTGGTTTTATGTACATCTGAACATCTTCCACCTGGGAAAATCCTAAATGACACCAATTTCTGCACACCAGCAGTAGAGCAACTCAATGAAAAGACCATTTAGCTTGGAAAAGACCTTATTTGAGCATAAGGAGATGGGGGAAGCAGAGGTTCTGAGGTGATTTTAGTGGTAATCATGTTTTGCTTCTATGACCTTTTGCTTCCAACTGGTTTTGTTTACATCTGAACACCTTCCACTTGGGCAAATCCTAAATGACATCAATTTCTGGACACCAGCAGCAGAGCAATGCAAACTAAAAGACAACTTTGCTTCCATCAGGAACAAAAATCCCAATAACACCAATATTTGAATGACCACAACTGGACAAACAAACCATGATCTCACTTGGATGAGTAAAGCAAATCACACCGCACTGAACCGGCCGTGGACATCTCCTGGGGCGTCTGTTTAGATTAGGCACCATTTGCTTTTCCTGTAGTTAAAAATAAAACATTTCTTGTTTTTTCTGATCTGGAAAGGAAAAAACAAGTGCTTCTTTTTTTCTTGGAAACTTGAGCAGTTGGTGCCTGTGAAGTATCTGCAACCACAAAGCATCAGAGTGAAATAACGATGCTGCTGAGGTGCTTTTATTACAAATCTCTGCCATCTAACACCAACAAACTGCTTTGGAAAGTTACGCGGGGAAGTCTAATGGAAAGAGAAAATTAAAGGCAGGAAAGGGAACAGATAACAATCCTACTCTGGAGGATGGTGCCAAGTAATAACATCCCGCCCTGGGCCCCACGCAGGCTATGTTGCATTTGCTCCCTGGGCAAACAGTTTAAGATTCTAATTCTTCCAGCTTACAGTTAGGGTCTAAACAAAAAGTGTTTTGGAGCAGTCATAGGCTCCAAGATCTTTCTTTTACACAGAACCTGCCAGTGGACAAGAACTGACTCTAATTCTAGTAGGGAATGTGTCCCCTGGAGCCTTTCCAAGCCCTGGTGTTGTTTTGGATGGCTTTGCTGTGCTGCATGGGAGTATTCTACCTCCCCACAAGGAGGGAGCAAACAGACACTGAAGGCCTTTAGAACTTGGTCAGATCTGATCATTCCAGGGAATTAGTAGATTCACTGGAGGGGTGTGTGCCAAGCTGCAGACATGGGAGTAACCTCACAAAGGAGCTGGGGTCACACAAGGGTGTGGGGTTTTTTTAAATAAGGAATAATTTTCAGTATTTTTAATATCACTGAATTTCACATAAAAGTTGAAAGGTGTTTGCCTTGGTCATTGCTCAGCCCATAGCAGCATGTATAAACCCCACAGATCATATCTTCCTCCAATAATTTAGTACTGGGTGCTGAAAGGCGCCTCAACGTGACTGAGGATCGAGACCTACACCTATGAATAAGATTTAGATCATGGGATCATAGGATGTTAGGGGTTGGAAGGGACCCAAGAGATCATTGAGTCCAACCCCCTGCCGGAGCAGGAGAAAACACAGATCACAGAGGAACGCATCCAGGCGGCCTTGAAAGTCCCCAGAGAAGGAGACTCCACGACCTCCCTGGGGAGTCTGTTCCAGTGCTCTGTGACCCTCACAGTAAAGAAGTTCCCCCTTGTGTTGAGGCGGAACCTCCTCTGCTGCAACTTACACCCATTGCTCCTTGTCCTATCACAGGGAGCAAGTGAAAAGAGCCTGTCCCCCCCCTCCTGGCCAGCCTTCAGGTACTTATAAACATTGATCAAATCTCCCCTAAGTCTTCTCTTCTCCAGACTAAAAAGCCCCAAGTCCCTCAGCCTCTCCTCATAAGCCATGCCCTCCTGTCCCCTAATCATCCTCGTAGCCCTCCGCTGGACCCTCTCCAGTAGATCCTTGTCCCTCTTAAACTGGGGGGCCCAAAACTGAACACAGTACTCAAGATGAGGCCTCACCAGGGCAGAGTAGAGGGGGAGAAGAACTTCCCTCGATCTGCTGGACACACTCCTCCTAATACACCCCAGGATCCCATTGGCCTTCTTGGCCACCAGGGCACATTGCTGTGCCATGGTTAACCTGTTGTCCACCAGGACCCCCAGGTCCCTCTCCACAGGACTGCTTTCCAGTAGATCACCTCCCAGCCTGTACTGGTGGAGTTTGTTATTCCTCCCCAGATGCAGGACTCTGCACTTGTCCCTGTTGAACCTCATCTGGTTTCTCTGTGCCCAGCCCTCCAGTCTGTCCAGGTCTCTCTGGATGGCAGCACAGCCCTCAGCCGTATCAGCCAAACCTCCCAGCTTGGTGTCGTCGGCAAACTTGCTGAGCAGACACTCTGTGCCCTCATCAATGTCATTGATGAAGATGTTGAACAAGACCGGTCCCAGCACCGATCCCTGAGGGACACCACTAGTCACAGCTCTCCAGCTGGACCTGGCACTATTGATCACCACCCTCTGAACTCTATCCTGCAACCAGTTCCTAACCCACCTCACTGTCTGCTCTTCCATCCCACACCTCCTCAGCTTGCTCACTAAAATTTCATGGGAGACAGTGTCAAAGGCCTTGCTAAGGTCAAGGTAGACCACATCCACTGGTTTCCCTGAATCTAACCATTCAGTTATTGCATTCTAGAATGCTATCAGGTGTTTAGAAGGTTTTGGTGAGAACAAGTGACACAACAAAGCAGAACCAGCTTTTGAGCACTTTACAGGTCTCTTCCAGTTAAAGACATTCTGTGATTCTGTTCAAAACCTGCAACCCTTAGGAGTCAAAGAGCTCGTTTTCCAAAGACAGGTCACAAGTACCAAACTCACCCTGCAGACTCATGGTAATTCCTCACATTTGTATAAGGTTTTGCCTAGAATTTTCATTAAAGTTTTCCTGTTCCTGTGCCCAGCTCCGCTTCTCTTGCCACGTTCTGACTGGTCTTGCCAGGTCTATTGTAATGCTCCAACAGATCCATTAAAGTTATTAAAAGCATTACGAGCCAAAATATTTTGATTGGCAGCAGGAAAAACACTTCCAGCGCCCTGAGTTCCCTATTTGCTAGGAACCTTGTGAAGAATTGGCCTCAAATAAACTTATGTTGGTGGTTATTGCCATCACTGGGTTGGTAGCTGGTAAATTCAGCAAACCCAAACACCTCACCATAAGCTTTCACTCAAATATGACCCTTCAAAAGGCTCTTCCGTAAAGGACCCTCCTACCTCTAGCTATTCCAAACCATTTCAGCTTCTAGACTGGTTTTCCCTGTGACTGGCTCCCGTTTGACTGCCCTTTCTGTTCAACAAGCAAGGTGGTTATAAGCTTCTTACATGGAGCAATGCTGCTCTCAGCACGTTCCCAGCCTTTATTCCTGGGAATATCTCCCACATCCTGCGTCCCCTCCTAGGAAAAGTAATTTTCCTACAGAATCAAAGGGCCGAGATTTCCAAGGAGATCACGTTGCAGGTATTATGTCCAGGAGATACAACCTGGGCAGCCAGCCCTGGCCCCAATAAGGCCATGAAAGATGGCCAGTGGTAGCCCAGCAAGCTGCCCCAAAACAACCAGTGCTTTCAGGAAACTGAAAAGAACCACAGTGATTGCAACAACCCTTTCATGGGTCCCATGGGACTGGGAAGAACTGGAGGATGAATCACAGCTCACAGCACAAGCCTTCAGAGAAGGTAGGAAAGTAAACCAGCTCCAAATGTCCTAATTGGCTTTCTGGGGACCCAGAGGGACTCTTTGCTGAAGCCTATGAGCAGGTCACTGATATTGCCCTGGTCTTGTCCTAAACAGTTCATAACTTTTACCCTGATAAAAACAGGTTTTTTTCCTGTGATAAACAACAAACTTTACTCTCGGGTGAGTCAATCCCTGCGAGATGGGCTACATGACCTCCTCAGATCCATTCCCATGCCACTGTCTGTGATTTACAATGTTGATCTTCCACCATCTCACATTTTCTTAAATATAACAGCAAACTCCTGGTACCTTCTCCAGCTCATTTAAAACCTGTTTATATTTCAGTGGTGTCACACCATGACCCACCCTTCTATTTGCAAATACTTCCATTATTTGTAGAAGAAAATTATTTCTACCACATTTCTGCTGAGATCATTCCTGCCTGTTACTTGTTCCCGGGGATCACCAGGCATTTCCTCTTGGGATCCACAGCTGCCTATACTAACACCAAACCCTCTCTCTCTTGGTCCTTCCGAAATGCTGCATTCACTGTGAATATGCAAAGTTGTCTATTAGAATCCTGAAGGCTAGAAAAGAATAATTAATTAAAAAATAAATATCTAAATCACAGCAGCTGCATAAACTCAGAAAAACAAACCATCTATTCCAATGGATTTTCATAGAATCACAGAACAGTGGGGTGGGAAGGGACCTCTGAGCATCATCTAGTCCAATGAGAGAATTTGCTGCTAAATATTCCACACCTCTGTCATAAGCAGCAACATTTGAACATGTCAAAAAAGTTATCGCAGTCCTGTTGTGATGAGATTTTGTTGTGCCCTTAAATATGTTCCCTTGGAATATGTATATTTTGGATATTGATGTCAATTATGTTATTGAAGAGGCTCATGGGACCAGAGGCCAGCAGGGCAGTGGTGGGGACGAGCCTGGGGGAAGGAAAAGGACTTGGTGGCACTGGGAGGTCACCAGCATTTCCCATGATTGTGCTGTAAATACCCTTGGCATTCAGTCCCTGCTATTGTTTTGCACATTCCCCTCTGAACATGAGGTCAGCCAGGATGATTTAAAACAGTTAAGATAAAATGTCAGGATGGGTTTGAGCTCTCTGCATGGAAAACTCCACAGTAATGGTCGTGTGTTACACAGAAAAGAAAGCACAGTTCTCCCTTTTTTCCTTTACACCATTAATTTCCCTTAAATCTTCTAGATTAATCTTTTGATTAGGATTGATGATTGGACTCGATGATCCCAAAGGTCTTTTCCAACCTGAATGATGCTATGATTCTAGATCTGTTTGGACAAGACCAAGAATGAAATCATAACTGCAGCTGAAGATTCTTTCAAAAGGAAGGGGTAGATGTGATCAGGGGTCAGGAAGGAAGCCTTACCCACAATTTTCACAGCAATACCTCAGATAACCAGAGCTGTTCAGGCTGGAAAAGTCTTTTCAGCCCATTAAGTCCAACTGTTCCCCCGACACGGTCAGGTCACCACTAATCCATGTCACTATAGCTAAACTGATACACCAATCATTTCCAGGGAAACTGGTTTCATATCACATTCCTCTTCAGTAAAATACCGGTGAAAGTCCTTAAAAGTCTTGACCTTACCCATCAGCAGATTGGTAGGTCACGATTAGGGAGTAGATTTAAAAATAAAATCTGATAAAATGTGTTAAATATTTGATATACCAAAGTCTGGTTTCCACAGAACCACCCTCTAGACCATCCACAGCACTAACTGCCTGATTTTCACTTGGTCTGCTTCTCAGAGAAAATTTTCTCAATACAAGAAAGACACCAAGGGGCTGCAGTGGGTCCAAAGAAGGGCAACAGAGTTGGGGAAGGGTCTGGAGAACAAACTGTATGAGAAGTGACCAACAGAGCTGGGTCTGGTTAGTCTTGAGAAAAGGAGACTGGGGAGAGACCTTATTGCAGTCTACAACTACCTGAAACGCGGTTGTGGAGAGGTGGGGGTTGGTCTCTTCTCACAAATAACAAGTTGATAGGAAAAGAAGAAATGGCCTCAAGTTGCACCAAGGGAAGTTTAGGGAGACCGCTGAATCACCATACCTGGACATGTTTCAAAGTCATGGAAATCTGTAGCTTAGGGACAGGGTTTATCGGTGGCCTTGGGACAGTTGAGTTGGACTTGATGATTTTGAAGGCCTTTTCCAATCCAAGTGATTCTATGACAAAGGACAAAAAGCTAAATGTTAATGGACCAAGTGGACAAACTCCATTTTTTTTGTGGTGGAGAGTGACCTCCTGCAGCAGTGGGACACGGTCATAAAAGTCCCCAGCTTGTGGCAGCAGAGCTTTGCCATGTTAAGCAAACTCCCTGAAATTTAAGGGCATTGAAAGCTAAAGAACTTTCTCCCTATGGTCTCTCCAACTGGAATTAACATAGTTGAAAATTCCTGTTTAGTCCCTCTCTGCTGTTCTTCACTGCTTTCCGTTGTCTCGGTGGCTATTTCTGCTCATGAAGAGTTCCGCTTTGGCCACACCAAAGGCGACATAATTTTCTCTTTAATCCTTAAAGCTAACAAAGAGATATTCACTTTGACTCTGCCATCCTCCTGCTGATTGAGCCCAACTACGCAACACAAGGAGATAAACATGACAGTTCTGGTCCATTTACGTGAGGAAACAAGCACCGATATGTCAAACTGGTGTGACTGGGCAAGGCAGAAGAGATCATTTCCTCAGAAGTTCACGGTGATGCAGAGAACAAATGCCTGCTCATGAAAACAAGAAGATTGCAAGATGAAGCAAACTGTGGTTTGGGGCTTGCTAAGAAAACCAACTGTTCATTAAAAGGAGATAACATAGATATTGATTACTTCAACATTTAGAGACAGTTGCTTTACTGATAATTGTATTATAGTTGTAGAAGAACAACCTGCTTTTATTGCTGTTTGAGTGCTCCGCCTGCCTCAGTACCTTATAACCTGGGGTTACAGAAGAGCAAAACCAGTGACCTGCAGGTTGTCACCACTGATTCTTTTTATAGGTGTGAGCTGAAAATTGTGCCATAGATCCCTTAACATAAGCAGAGATGGCAGATGGCGAATAAAAAAGTAAGTTCGAAATTCACTGTGCAAGGATAAAACACCACATGCAAACCAACTAATGGCTGAAACATCTCCTTGCCACAAAATTCTCCTCCTGAAGAGGAGAAGGCTCTGAGGGGACCTTACAATGACCTTTCAGTAACATCTGAAAGGATCCTATCAGAAGGCTGGAGAAGACTGTTCACAAGGGCAGGGTGTAGAAGGATAGGATGAGGGGTCGTGGTTTTAAGCTGGAAAAGGGTAGATTTAGGTGAGATATCAGGGAAAAGTTCTTTAATCTGAGGGTGCTGGACATCTGGCACAGGTTGCCTGGAGAGGTAGTAGAGGCCCCATCCCTGGAGACATTGCAGGTCAGGCTTGATGGGGCTCTGGGCAATCTGTTCTAGTTAGAGATGACCCTGCTTGTTGTAGAGCAGTTGGACTAGATGACTTCGGAGGTTCCTTCCAACCCTATGGTTCTATTTTATTATCAGAAAATTAAAAAGGAATGCTACCTACTTTCCAGCCTAAATAGCACCTGAACTAATCAAGGGAACCCTTCAATCGAGAATATCTGCGTGCATGCGCGCTGCATCTTTTTCTCTCAGAAATTATTTGCCCATCTTGGCTTTTGATTCTGTGAATCCAGGTGCAGCTCCTAGGTTGAGCAGAGCCTTGGAGACAATCTCTCTAGGAGAGAACATCAGTCACAAAGGAGAGGACAAGCAGGAGGATGCAGTGAGCAAGACCGGGAGAATGTTTCCTCTCCCATTCTTCCTGGATCTCGTCACCTTGTGAGAAGGGGGGTTTGTGAGCCAACACTGTGGAATTCAGCGGAAGAACTCACCCGCTGGTCCCCACCTTCTTGAAAACTCCGAGAGCAACGTCATTCCTTTCTCGTGCAAATATTTAACGCCTTGTTCAAACATTGTGCAATGAAACACTTCAGACAAACTATTGTCCTGTTGCAATGGTTATTGAACAGTGACACACACTGAGGTTTATAAAGGCAGCATAAAACAAACCCACAAGGGAATGTTATTGCTATCAGTCATGAGCAAACATTAGCCTCAAATCAAAGCAGTTTGTGTGCCGTGAATTTGAGTCCACTGGGACTCAAATTGAGCTAGTTTTGGACCTCCCCTTTTTTTGTGGGATACGCAGTGCTGACCAAATCATTCTAGAGAGGCTGCTGGGGAGACCCTAATCCCACAGCTCTGCCCCCTGTTCCACCGAGCTCCTCTCTGGCAGCCACCAGTGGTACCAGACACTCAGATGGACACAAGCCCTTTCAGAATTCCACCTTTACCTGGCTGCTCTGAGCTCTGCTTATGTCTAAACAAGCCTGGGCCTGTGTCCAGGGTCCATTTGTTACAGTTTTATGAGGCAGAATTGTGATTTTCGTTTATTAATGGGGTTTATTTATTCCTTGTGTTTACTTCTTGGCTGGGGTTGATTTTATCTCCCTCTGCCTGTAAGGGATTTGTTTGCTGGGGCGAGTTAATGGACTAAGATGCTTTGTTCCATACTCATAAGAGAGGTACCCCAACAGTTCAGCAAGATGTTCTGTGTCCCCTTGTAACACTGGAATTATGCTGAGAAGAATCTTTGATATTCCTGTACTGGCCCCAAATAACTTCCAGTTCAGTGATGGTTTTCAAGCCCTTTTGCTTTTCCTCACTTCCTGGCTCTGACAATCCCAGTCAAACCCAATTCATAAATTGAATTTAAGGTGATTCATGTCACTATGAAGATTTATTTTTATTATTTTTCTTTCATTCCTCTGTATACCCAGAAAAACTTAAAAACAGGCAGACGCCAAACCAAACGTCCCTGAGAAAAAACTCTAAACACTAAACCCATAAATTTTTATGCCTGTTCTTAATCATAAGCCCAGCAACACGCTAGGAGATCACATTGATTTATCCAGCAACAACTCTTGGAAACATGAAATTAGACAAAAAATAACCCTTTGCAATTAATTATTTGGAATAAAATCAAGCCATAATTATTCATTGGGTTTGGGGAAAGCCATAAAGGGTTCAGTTAACAAAATCAAGTAACAGGAGTTGGGTTTAGCTGCGGCGAGTTGCTGCAGTTAGAAGTGGAAAAGCTGCAAAACAAAATAAACTGCAGCTTGTCCAGATTCATTGCAAGATATTAGAGGCATCTGTTAGTGATTATGAGCCAGTGAAGTAAAATTCCTACAAAGGATATGGAAATGGCCTTCAAATATGAAACAAATTAGGAGTATCTGGCCTCTGAACAGGCATCTGGTGTACGAAACCGAGAGGGTAAGAAAACAAAACCCTCCAAATGCTTTTGAAAGCAGCAGCCTGCAGCACCCCTCACTGCCACTGCTAAAGGACCCGGAGATCTATCCTAATGCTGAGGCATTTGCCCCAGTGCAGAGTCTACTGAAGACCAGGGAAGAGAAGAAGGTGGGAAGGCTGTTAACACAGAACTGAAGACCAGCACCGTCTTCTTGAGTCCAGACCAAGTTAACGGGAATGAGAAACAGAAAGATTACAGACTGATTTAGGCTGGAAGGGACCTCAGAGATCATCCAGCCCCAACTACACGCCACAGGCAGTGACACCCCTCACCAGACCAGGTTGCCCAGAGCCTCATCCAACCTGGCCATGAACACTTCCAGGAATAGAGCAGCCACAGCCTCCCTGGGCAACCTGTTCCAGTGCCTCGGCACCCTCAGAGGGAGGAATTTCTGCCTCAGATGTCATCTAAATTTCCCCCCTTTTAAGCTTGAAACCATTTCCACTGCCACTTGAAGCTACTCAGGGCCCCACAAAATCAGGGCTTAAAACAAATGTTTTCTAACTGTTCTGGAAGCAAGAAGTATCTGTGTTTGTATGCATTTAGGAACATCCCTCCAGCCCTGACCTGGACCTGGTCAGCATCCAAGCTCTTGTTTTCCACAGCCAAAACACTGCAAATTCAGGGTCACAGCAAATTGCAGCAACACAATCTCTGCAGCAGTTGAGGAAATTGCTGTGAAGTTGTCCCTGCTTTGGATACAGGTTCTCCATCCTCGTCACAGTGACCTCCAGGTCTTGCAGCCTCTTTATGACACTCGAAAGCAAGGAAACAGCCATCTCACTGACTGTAATGCTGACTGAGAGAGCAGGAAGGGGAGGCAAACGCAGGAGGGAAAGGGAAGTACGTGGGGAGTTAGGGATGAGGTCAAAGCCTCAAGGATCAGATGTCAGGACTTCTTAGGATTTGCCTGTACAAGTGGATCTATCAGCTCTTACCTTTTCTTAAATTCTTCCTTTGCAAACTCTTAACTCTTTTTAAGCTCTTCTCAAGTTTTCCCCCTTGTTCTAAGCAATTACCTCTCATATTGTGGCCAAGAGGGCCAACATCATCCTGGGGTGGATCAGAAGGGAAGTGGTTAGCAGATTGAGAGAGGTTCTTCTCCCCCTCTATTGTGGACTGGTGAGAGCACATCCAGACTATTGTGTCCACTTCTGGGCCCCTCAGTTCAACAGCTGCTGGAGGGAGTCCAGCGTAGGCCAACAAGGATGATGATGGAAGTGAAGCACCTACCTTACGAGGAGAGGCTGAGGGAGCTGGGTCTCTTTAGCTTGGAAAAGAGGAGACTGAGGGGTGACCTCATTAATGTCTATAAATATTTGAAGGATGGGTGTCAGGAGGATGCAGCCAGGCTCTTCTCAGTGCCATCTTGTGATAGGACAAGCGACAATGGTTGTAAGCTGGAACATAGAAGGTTCCACATCACTGTCACACAGGCTGCCCAAGAGGATTGTGGAGTCTCCTTCTCTGGAGACATTTAAAACCCACCTGGATGTGTTCTTGTGTGACTTGATCTAGGTGATCCTGCTGCGGCAGGGGGATTGGACTAGATGATCTTTCAAGGTCCCTTCCAATCCCTAATGATTCTGCAACTCTATGATTCTATGATAAAAGTCTCTGAACTCCCATAAAGCCATAAGGGCCAAACCTCTGTGTGGGGTAGTTTTACTTCCTTCCCTAGAGCAGGGACAGCTGCAGCACATGAAGACACTAATTTCCTCTCTTCTCACCCCGTGGTATGCATCCTGTACCAAAGATTGTCCCACTTGATCTCTGCTTCTCCTTGCTATTTGCCCTTCCGCAGCCTTTGCTTATTCCACCCCCATAATGTCCTCAGCCACTTATGCCAGCTCTAGAATGTTGCTGTGAGGTCTGGAGTGCATGAGGTGCTGCTCAGACCTCAGCTGATGAGACTTATGCTTTGGATTACATTCTATAGTGGAACTGTTGGCACAATGAGAAAAGGATGGATTTTTTCTTCTTCCAAATGTTACCATCTTCCAGGACAACCAGTATCAGAGAACAATGATCTTGCTTCATTTTCTCAACACCAGTGCTGAAGGAAACCAGCTTGGGGTTTCTGGGAATTGAAGGAAAACAGAAGAACCCCATTTGCATCTGCTACTCCATCGAGTAGGACTAAGAAAGGACTTAGCATCTCACCGAATGTGAAGGCACAAACTAGGTTTTCTTGACAGTATTTTGAGGGATTTCAGCCAACCACAACGCTCCTCAGCCAGATGTGCTGCTCCAAGCCTTTCATGCAATCAGCATCATAACTCATTGCCAAACATGGAGTTAAGTGGAAACCCTCCGAGTTGTCTCCTTCTCAGTGTTGCAACTCAACACTTCCCAAAGCTGAACGTGTCCAAGGGAGATCCAACTGAAATATCCCTCAAACTGTGCATGAGAAGCAGAAGGAAGTGTTTCATTCCCAGAATAAATCTAAGTGTGGGGTTTGGGGAAGGAATCATAGAATCACAGAATTACAGAACACCAGGGATTGGAAGGGACCTTGAAAGATCATGTAGTCCAATCCCCCTGACACAGCAGCATCACCGAGACTAATTCGCACAGGAACACATCCAGGTGATTTTTAAATGTCTCCAGAGAAGGAGACTCAACAATCCTCCTGGGCAGCCTGTTCCAGTGCTCTGTCACCCTCACTGTGAAGAAGTTCCTTCTCATATTTGTATGGAACCTCCTAGGTTCCAGCTTACACTCTGTCCCTTGTCCTATCATTAGATGACACTGAGACGAGCCTGGCTGCATCCTCCTGACACCCATCCCTCACATATTTACAAACATTAATGAGGTCACTCCTCAGTCTCCTCTTCTCCAAGCTAAAGAGACCCAGCTCCCTCAGCCTTTCCTCATAAGGGAGGTGTTCTTGCATCTCCTGTAGTGTGAAGGATGTGAATGGAGGCATAGGCACATTTTTTGGGCACAGGTGGGTTTGCTGCTTTGGAACTTTGGGAGAGGCTGAGCAGGGTCTACTACCACTTTCTGGCTTAAATATGCAGATTTTTAATGACTAAGGGTATTTTTTGTAATGCTGGAGCAGATGGGTGTTAATACACTTGTGCCTGTATGTGGAGTCAGCCTGCAGAAAGAAATAAATCAGAAGTTAATGCTTCAAACGCGTGGGACATAAATGCCTGTTATTACCATAACACTTCTCCTAAAACCTAGAATTCAGTATTTTCAAGGCTTCCCTAAGTAAGGGAGAAAATTATTCTCATAAAGCCATAAGTACCTCCTTTATTTCTCTGTGTGATTTGCTGCATTGCCCAGACTTTGGTGGCAATTATGCTTCCTTCCTGAAATCCTATTAATAATAGTCTGTAGCTTTACCTCTCAGTCCCCTCAGTCCCCCCAAGCTGGGCTTGGCACGGATGGCTGAGGGCAAGGGCTGTATCCCAAGGGGAAAGGAACCATCCCAGGGGAAGAGGAGTATCCCAAGAGCCGGCGTTCCCCGGGCTCTTCCCGCCTCCCGCTATTAAACCCGGCCCTCGACGGAGCGTCCCCAGTGCGGAGCCTCCTCTCAGCACCATGCAGGGACGCAGCGCCTTCCTCCAGCCCTTCCTCCTTCTCCTGCCGCTGCTGTCCACAGCGCAGAGCCTGGGGCGAGAGCTGGAGCCCGGCAGCCCCTCGGCGGCAGCGGCAGCGCGGGTGGCCCTGCAGTACCACAACGCTCAGACGGGATCCCCGGGGGGGCTACGGGCACTGGGGCATGTCCGCAAAGCCAGTGTGAAGGTAGGACTGGGGGTGATGGGTATGGGGGTGGGGATCAAGTGCATCTGAGCATCCCCCTGCCTCCAGCAGGCAATAACTTCTGGGGGATTTACGGGTGTGTGTGTGTCTGTGTCTGTGTCTGTGTCCGTGTGTCTGTGTCCGTGTGTCTGTGTGTGCCTGTGTGTGTGTCCTCCCAGGAAAAGTAAAGAATTGTTTGGTATTTAAATGTCACCGCGGGGAGAAAACGGTGGGGTAAGATTATGGGCTCTCCCATCTCCTGGGGATGTTCTGAACCCGCCTGGGCATGCTCCTGCAGGAGAACCAGCTCTAGTACCGGGTTGGGATGGATCTCCTCCACATGTGCCTTCCAAGCTCAACCCCATCTGGAATTCTATGAAAAGGAATTCTATGCTTCGTGGGAGTGGGGAGTGAATGGGCTTGGCTTCATATAAGAGACTGTAGTGATGGGACCAGGAGGATGGTTTCAAACTAAGATGGGAAATTTAGATGAGATCTGAGGCAGAAATCCCTCCCTGTGAGGGTGCTGAGGCACTGGAACAGGTTGCCCAGGGAGGCTGTGGCTGCTCCATCCCTGGAAGTGTTCAAGACCAGGTTGGATGAGGCTCTAGGCAACCTGGTCTGGTGAGAGGTGTCGCTGCCTGTGGCAGGGGTTTGGGGCTGGATGATCTCTGATGTCCCTTCCACCCTAAATCAGTCTGTGAGTCTAAGGTTATCTGTCTAGACCAAGAGCTTTAACAATGTCATTTCCATAAGAAAACTTGCCTTTAACTCAAAAAAAAGAAAGTTAAATTGAAGCAATGGAAAGGAGCTGAGGTCCTGCACAGGAGCAGCTCCAGGGGCAGAGCTTTCACATACTGCATGCTTGCAGCAGTGCCCAGGACATGCCTGGTGTAGCTGTGCCCTGCCTTGCCACCCTTCTCTTTCTCCAGCCATGGGTTGGGGGTTTTCCTGAAGCTTGCACAGCTTCTACAAGTAAGAAAAGTTCAATTTAATAACCTTTCAAAACCTACATGAGTTCCCTCTGTTCACTGGGCACTTCCCAGTGTGTATTTATACATTGACAGGCACAAAGGTCTCTTCGAACAGCAGCATCCAGTAAAGACACACGCCTGAGGTCTGCGATTACTGCTCTTCCCAAGCCCAGCTTAACTTTTTGCAGGGAATTTTAGTTACGAGGAGGCAAAGGGATTTTTTTTCACCCACCTTTTAATATAGAAGGAAAAAACCTGGTTCATGATGGAGTAGTGAAACGTCTCTCTATTTGCTCACAGCTGCTGCTGCTGTAGCCATGTTCTGCAGCTTCTTTCCCCTTTTTCTTTGCACACACTGTGAAAACAAGAGGAGAAGACAGGGTCACTTCCTCCTTTCCTGTCATCTGCTCTTAAAAAAGAAAAAAAGGAAACAATTTCCTGGAAGGAATGTGCTAAACGACGTGAAAGCGAGACGCAGAGTGCAGAGATGCTGAGGCGGGATTTGGTTGGGTTTTTCCCTCCTGCTTAGCGGACTGCTGTGTCTACTAACAGCACGGTAACGTTATCGTGGATTTCACCTTGAGCACCATGTCTAAAACTGAATTTCTCAGCTCTTTAGCCACTGAAACTGTGGTGTTTAGAAGCAGGTCTGGAGACAGTCACTAGCATGGGAGCTCTGGTGGAGTTTTTTTAAGTTCACTTGCAGCCAGGTGTCAGAGCTTCCCTCTGTACCAGATACACCACGGTTATTCCTCCCTCACCATGAGCTGCAGCTTTCCTTTTGCCACCCCTTCTCATCACAGTTTCTCTTCAGTGAGTATCTTCTAGGAAATGGCATCTCATGGAACTGATAGCAGCTGCACTTCAAAATACTTTTTTTGTGTGTGTGCCAGCTGAGGAGCCAAGAATCCAAGAGAGAAGCTTGAGAACACTGACACAGGATTCTCCAAACTGTTCTTAGCAGTAGGAGGGAGGGAGAAGCAGACAGGTGAAACTGAAAATCTTGGTTAAATGTCTGCTTATACTGGACCAGAAAACATGATTCTGCAGATGGATATTCCTCTTATTTCTCTTCTCAAGCTCATCTGGACACCAGTGTCGTACCAGAACTATGATCATAACGGAAGTCAGAGAAAACGTTTCTACTTAGGATCTGAGAATAATTTGGATGGGAAAAGCCCTTTCAACTCATTGAGTCCAACCGTTCCCCCAGCACTGCCAAGTCCCCATTAATCCCTGTCCCTCACCCCAGACATGGGGACTCCACCACTGCTTTGGGCAGCCTGGGGCAGGCCTGGACAACCCTTTTGGGGAAGAAATTGTTCCTCAGGGGCAACCAGTGACTGAAAACTAGTCCCATGGATGAAAAACTGCTGGGGGTAACAATCAGAAGAAGAGATGGAAACCTGCAGTGCAGGTTAAGAGAGGGATCAAAGTTTGAGTAGCATAAACCAGTTGTGAAACCACTTCCTTTGTACCAGGAATGAAACTGCTTTTAAATTGCTTTTCTGGCCTAAAAAATCTCTCGTGAATGTTGTATTAATTTTGAGCCTGGAAATAAAACAATCCCGTGACCCAGATATTCAGTGGAAAAATGAATTACTCACTTGTTTGCTTCTCTTTGGACACATCTCTGGCCACTTTCCTCCAGCCATCAAGCGATGGCAAATATTCCAGAGCTCTGACCAAACTCACAGTTGCTTGATGGTTCACTGGAACATGATGGTTCCCAGAGACGCGTGTTGGGATCATAAGGGAAACAGGAGTTACTTTTTTCTTCAAAACTACAGATATTTTTGTAAAAGTCACAATGATTTCATGCCAAACTTGCCTTCACCTCTTCCCAGTAAGATCAAGGACACCTTCTGGTCTGCATACTCAGACCAAACTGGTAATTTAGCTGCTGGAATGTTTTCCAGGAAGTTCATGCTGCTGTGGTGAAGCTGTTGTAAATGGAGGGACAGTAATTCCTGTGAGAAACCACAGCAGCACAGAATTGCGTTTTCTTCTTAAAGTCTTTACCAGGCAGTTAGTCGTGAAGCTTTTCTGTAGCCTCCTCCCAAGAAGGACCACAGGCTGAAAAATTAGTTTATAAAAAGCGCCAGTTGATTTTAACTTCATTAAGGCTTGATGTCAAACAAATGCAGTGGAACTGCCGAGATACTCTGTAGGGGTTTAGCCTTAAAGTTATCACAGCTATAAAAATGTGAGGTTTTCTTTGGCGTGTGCCAAGGGCAGGTGCTGGGCTAGTGGCCCTGCCCTGGGAACAGGACCTTGCTAAGGCTGGGCTATTAAAGGCTTCCTGGAAGAGAACACAATGGCCCAAGTATGTAGAAACCAGATAAGCACTGGCTTGTAGCTTGTCTCTCACATCACAGCGTAAGATACAGGCTGCTTTCATTTACTCCTGGTGGATTTCATCAGAGGGGCTCGGAACTGTAGTTAAACGATGCAGATTGTCACTTTACAGAGAGTTAGCTGAATAAATACCATTTGGTTTTCTCCACATTATTTGTTACTCGGACTCCACAGAAATTTCAGAAGTGAATAGACACTATTTTTCCTTTACAATTGGACTCTGGGGTGGTTGACTGGGCAACTTAATGCCTGGTCCTCTAAGGACAAGAGAGCAGGATCCTGCTCTGGTGTGCTGTGCAGTGAAACAAGTCTCTTTGCAATCATAGAACAGATACTGGTGAGGAAGGGCTTTCAGGCACTCCCCAAGATCTGGGTTATTTATTGTGGAGACCTTTGCATTCGCTGCTGGGATAATCTCAGCCTAGCAGCCTCCTGATGCTGCTACAAGGCCATGAGGTGGCCCTGGCCACCCATGTTCTCCTATCTCAGCTCTCGTGGCAACAAAGCTGAGCTCCCACTGATGGCTGAACCTTCTTTCTTCCAGAGCATCCCAGGCACTGGGCACAAGTACTACCTGCAGTTCACTACCGAGGACTACCAAAGTGGGGTAAGTCTGTGGTCCTTCATGTTTGTCCTGGCAGGGTGTGTTAAACAAACCTCAGCACCTCCAAAACTCGATCTGTTTAGGTGCTACCTTTCATAATGGAAGGACTCACCTGCCTGTTCCTACCTGCCCGTCCAGCATAGGGCATGGTTTACTTTTAGGGTTACGCAGGTGTCTCCTCTGCCAGGTCCCCAACAGGTCTGCCGGTGCAACAGTTGTGATTACCAGCTCCACCACTTCTGTGCTCTGCACATTTTACAGAATTAAAATTATTTTCAGAATTTAATACAAAGCTTTTGATGAGGTTGGTCTCAAGGCCAAAGTATTGTATGATCAAAGCCCCTGTTAGAAATTGTTGGCATTTCTTGAGAACCCTAAAACTCATTTCCAAGATGATTTTCAAACATTTATGTCTGTTAAACCACTTCAGCCTGTGGTTTTCACCTATTTACTTTTCTGTGAAAAAGAATTCTATCCTTCTAAAGACCTTCTTGACCCAGTAGAGCTTCATACAAGTATCTCATGAAGATTAACATGTGTGGTGTGCTCCACACGTGTTAATACCAAGAATGTGTTGGTTCTAAATATAATCTTGATTAAAGATGAGATTTAAATTATACTCTCACAGGAGGATGCTGGGAGCTGCCTCGCCACAGTGCTGTATCTAAAGACAAAGGCCCCTCCTGTGGTCACCATCAAGTGCTCCGATGTCAAAGAGCCAAAGCAAATCCAGGAAGAGGACAACAGGCTTTACCAAAAACTGAGGCGCCAAACCAAACCAATAACTGGAAGCAATATCCCAGGTATTTATCCCAGGCTGAGGCTGCAACACGTCAGAGGGGAGTGTTGCTTCCCTGCAAGGGTGTTCTGCTAGACAAAGAGAAATCAACGCAGGCTCAGTGGTTTGAGGTTTTTCTGCTGAATGGCCAGAATTAGTCATTTGTGTGTTGCCTCTCTCTGCCTTGCAGACAGTCATGGCAACATGGAGCCCGGCATGGAGCCAGCGTGGGCTCTGGCTGTGACTGGTAGCAGCTACATCATATGGGATAAATCGACGGAGAACCTGAGTTACTTCATGGCACAAGTCAAGTCCGCGAGGCAGTGGGTAAGTGGAGATCGTACGCTGCCCTTACAGGGGCTAACAGCAGCTCACACCGTCTGGAATGGGTGCAACTCTCCCCAGTTCTCAGTGTTTTCCCTATACAGCTCATCAGCCCCACACTAAGTCTCAGAATCACAGAACATTATAGGATGGAAGGGACCTCAAAAGATCATTCAGCTCAATCCTCCTGCCAGAGCAGGATCACCTAGACCAAGTCGCACAGAACATGTCCAGGCAGGTTTTAAACATCTCCAGAGAAGGAGACTCTACAACCCCCCTGGGCAGTCACTCCTGGTCCTCGCTGCCCTCCAGCCCTGCTCAGAGGTAGCAGTATAGGAAGGCTTATTACACCCCAAACAACAGGTCCTGAAGCTTTGTGCCCCTCACTGATCGATAGACAACACTGAGGTTTCACTCTCTCGTTACCTAGAGTAACACTTCTCTGAAGGAGAGATCAAGTCGGATAAGAGTCTCAAATTTGAGGGTTAAATCAAACTAATCACTGCCCAGTTCCACGTCAGAACAGTCAGGCTATTAAAGCTTTAAACCTGGCAACTCCTCATCTCTCCACATACAAAACCTTCCCACTGCAGCCAACCACCCCAGCCCCTGCAGGCCCAGCTCACCTCACTCCTGAGTAAACCAGAGTAGAGTCTAAACTTGTCTTGATCATCTTCTTGATTGGTTCTTTCCCTCTGTCATATGTGTCCAGATAAGGAAAGATGAATTTATCGAGTTTGACTACAGTGTCCTGCTCCATGAACTTCCAACGCAGGTAAGAGTGAGAGGGTGGTGCCTCCTGCCCTCGCAGACACATACAAGGGTGGTGAACAATTCTGTGCTCTTCGCTCTGCTCTCCAGGAAATCATTTCTTGTCACATGCGCCTCTTGTGGCTCCCCAGTCACCCAGTGAAAGTGAAGTACTTCTGCACCCCCCAGAACCAGGAGCTGGAAGAGGGATCTGGAGCAGAGTCCGGCTCAGCTGCTGGGATTTTACAGGAGAGGGGAGCAAACTTTTAAGAGGGATCGTCAGCTTTGAGGAGGTGTAAATGCAACAACCCTCATGACAGACCTGGAGTTGTGAGAGTTTGCTCTAACCAGGTCAAACTGCAAATTTCAGTGCTCGCTCAGGCTGCAAGACTCAACGTTCTAGAGCTCTGCCTAAACCCTTTGCTACCACATCTCTACACAAACACACACACGTTGATTTTATGTCACTTTATGTTGACTTGGAGCAACAAAGGTTGCCAACAAAATTAATATATTTTGATAAAAAAATCTTGAAAAGAGGATTAATCTGTCACTGTCTGCTAATCTTTGGTTGTTGTGGGGGACAGATTCCTGCTGCTTTTTATCTCCAATAAAACTCAACCTTTAAGCAGGGCCCAGGCTGGGTTTTCTTTCCGACTGCTGCTGGAACACCCCACCAGTTAAATAACTCCACATCACCAAGTGCCTCTTGGTTGGCAAAAGGGCAGAGCCCACTGCTCTGCCCTGGGGAGGAGGCTCTGCACTTTAATTCATTGTATATCATCATGTTCTCATTGATCCTTAAGCACTAACGATGATTAAGGGTGGGAACTTTAACAGGGGGGAAATCCACACCAGGTGACATTAGCCCCCCCAAAGTCAGTTATTTCACACCAGCGTGTCAGACACCGATAAGATAGTTAATGTCAGCACTCAGCAGGCATCGCGACAAATGCGGCGATGCAGCATTTCACATGCTCTGGGCTTTTTCTTTTGTGCCGGTAAAACATTTTTCAGCGGCAGCAGCATGAAACCAGAGCTTAATAGTTGCAACTTTTCTTAAAAAAAAGTCTGATTAAAATATTTGTAATAATTAAATCAGAAAATAATACAAAATTGGAGATTTTTTACTGTACTTCGTCTCAAGTCTAGTTTCTTTACCTTGATTTTGCTGCTGTGCTCCAGCTCTGGAACAGAGGATCAGGCACTTCCAACCTGCCAGATCAATGGATATTAAACACCACAAACTGCACAGTAACTTCAGGACAAGTCACACTCTTGTTGGAATTCAAAGGTCAAATTTACAGCATCTTCTTTAGGGCCAAGATTTCAGTCAGTGGACCAGAAAATGGAATCGTACAGGTCTTACTCAAGCGAAGCTCTTGGTGACACCCATGCAGACGCTCAGGGTTCATGGTGAATTCTTCATGCAGCGCTGATAGGTAAAGAACGAGAGGAACAGAAGCCCTCTTCCATCTTTGCCTGCCTCCTCACATTCAGAACTCTCTGGATCTGTGTAAATGTGCTCCATTTGCTTAAAAAAAAAAAATCTCCCAGCGCCAGGGAACCTGAGGGGCTTTTCCAGCTCTGTATTTTCACAGGAACAAAGCTGTGAGTGTGAGGGAATCAGGCAGGACTTGGCCTACAGCAACATCAAACTCCCATGCGACTGTACACCGCGTTCAGTTGGCATTTACACGGTCCTGACAAATCTCAGACACTGAACTTCTTTCAAGGTTCAAATAAATGATTTTTCACCGGCTTCCCGTGAAGGCCGAGGAGCAGAAGCCCGTCTGTCTGCGTCTGGTAACCATCAGCCACAGTCTTGTGCCAGGAATGTAGCTGGTTTTGAACTGGAACCTCGATCTCTGTTTACTGGAAGTCTGCAAAACTGCCGTTGAGCTGAGTAGGTCAGCGACAACATTCAGCGTTAGGGATTAAAAACAGAAAAAGCCATGGAAGTATCTTCTTCTTCTCACCTATCACCCCCGTTTTGTGTCTCTCCAACAAGTAGGCAGGACCTACTGGTTTCCAAGTGGCCCTCTCAACAACAAGAGTCTGGGAAAAGGAGTTAATTTCTAGGGACATGACGAGACTCTGCCTGCAGGGCCAGGTGCAGCTCTGGGCTCCTCAGCACAGCAGAGACATCACGGGTCTGATGGGAGGAGGGCCAGAAATGATCTGGAGATGGAAACTCTGCTCTTAGTCCAGGCTGGGAGAGTTGGGGGCAATTCAGAAGAAAAGCTCCAGGGAGACCTTAGCGTGGCCTTTCAGTGCTTAAAGGGGGCTAACAGTAAAGACAGGGACAGACTTTTTAGGGGCCATTGTGACAGGACCAGGGGTGGTGGTTAAATTAAAATAGGAAGATGCAGACTAGAGAGAAGGAAGAATTTTATTATGCTGCAGTTGGTGAGACCCTGGCCCAGGGTTGCGCAGAGAGGTATGAGAAGCCCCATCCCTGGAACCACCCCAGGTCAGGCTGGACTGTGGGCTCTGAGCAACCTGCTCTGGTTGGAGATGTTCCTAGCTGGACTGAATGAGATTGGAAGGTCCCTTCGACCCAAACCATTCTGTGATTCTCTATTACCATCAGCATTTTCCAAACACCTTGTGCCATCTGCAGTTGTGCAGTGAGAGACGACTCTGGCTGGTTTGTGGGGCGCTGAAGGAAACACGGACACTCTCTGGCTGAACGCTGTACGTGCAGGAGACTGGGGTCTGTGCTTGGAGCACACGTCATCAAACTGCTCCGTGCTGCAAGACAACTTGTCCTGTCCAGCAGTTCATCGTTAGCTGAGTCTCCTACATGAAAGTTTTTGTGTCGAGTGAAAAAATAAAATGACTCTAATGTAACTGGATTAAGAGAAATTTCAAGACAAATTATCTCCGGTGTTTCACCGTGTCTGTATTTTGCTTGTGAGCAGCATTTACATGGGAACGATTCCGTCGTAATCTGCTGGTTGCTCCTGGGGACATCACAAAGGAAGAATGTTATGATGAGTCAACCAGCCCAGGTCCCTCTGCAGCCTGCAGTGATCCAGCCACTCCACTTGCTTCCACAGCTCAGACCACAGCACTTTCAGAGGAGATGGTGGAAAACGGTCCAGTGTTCTCAAGAGAAAGAAAGTCAGCTCTTGGCTTTGCCCTTCTTTGCGGGAAGTCGCCCTGTTGCTTCAAGGTATTTGTTAATGATTGCTTCCTGAGTGCTGGGCAAGCAGGGGTGGTACTTGGAGTACTCCATTGTGTATTCACCCTTTCCCTACAGGGTTGGAAAAAGAACAAAGTGAGGTGTGAAATGTGTGGACACAATTCATAAACATTGTTCACAGCCTGTGAATTTAGTGCTTTCACTCACATCCATCCCTTTGTATGACTCATGGGAGGGTTGATGCAGATCAGCACATGATTTATAGAAACAAATGTTTTCTACCAAAACAAGGACTGAGAGGACTCACCTCTGTGCAGGACCTCAGCTCGGTGGCGTATCCGAACATCTCATTCAGTGGCACCTGCAACCCGAACACAGTGGTCTTATAAAAACAAGGCCCTATGCCATTAGTTATTACCCAATTAACTCAATTATGATACAGTCGGTGAAACCTGGTGCTCTCTGTAAGAGGCACTGATCTAATTATTTTTGTATATTAGTTATATTTGCAACACATTTTCAGCAGGAAACCCAAAACGTGAGTCTGAATGAACCAAATTCTGGAGTATCCCCACCGTGGCTTCATCACCCAGCAAGAGCTGGAGATGCCTGCAGTAAAACTACCAGCCACAGAGCGCGTGGCTCATCATTATGGATTGCTTCCTCCACCCGCAAGGCCACCAACCCACAGACCTCGGCATAGACAGTGAAGTAATCCTCTGTGCCATCCTGTCCCGTGATCACCCCGTGACGGCGATTAATTCCAGCTATCACTGCTCCCTGGAATTCGCTGGGTGCCATCACCTCCACTGCCATAATGGGTTCCAGGATACGCACGGTGGCATTTTCCATAGCTGAAGAATCATTGAAAACAACTTAATGACATCCAGGAACGAGGCTGGAATAATTGTAGAGACCCCTATGTACAGCAAAGATGTGGTTTATGGCTGATTCAAAATGTTTCTGACGCTAGTGGGGAAAATCAGTAATGGACTATGAAATTCCACCTCCCCTGGCCTTTCATTCCTAAGGCACATAGATGTCTTTTTCAGACCTGTCTAAGGATGAAACTGTTGGTGAGTCCTTACTCTAGAAGAAACAGAATTTCCCTTGCCCAGCTAAAGGAATGACTATGCCTCCCTCCAAATTTCTATCAACTCCCATCCCTATTCTGCTCCACGCAAGCCGCCAAGCTGTGAACATGTGTGTGGGCACAACAAACTTGTAGAAGGGAGGATGCTGAACTGAGCTTTGACAATAAAGAAGCAGCAGGAGTAAGCTTTGTACCTTGCTTTAGGGCTCCTTCTCCTGCTCTGGTAAAAGATAATTCACTGGAGTCCACCATGTGATGAGCACCATCCTCCAGGACAAACCGGACGCCGGATATCTTGTGCCCTGATGCTGCACCTTTCTCACAGGCTTCTCGGAATCCCTGTCAGGGAACATCTCAACATCAGTGGTTTGTGGACCAAAATTAAGTTTAAAACAGAGCAGCATTAACAACCACCTATGAAATTCATTAAACTTTAAGGGAAGAAAAGCCCTTTGACAATTTCTAACAGCAATGCCGTATGTACCCAATGAACCTTCTCGCTTGGTAAGAGGATAGAAGAACATAACAGTGGGGAAATGTTTCACTCCCAAGCATGTGAAAACTGTCCTATCGCTCCATGGATGATTGACTCTGGTATTTTTTAGTAACAGCAATCAAGTAAGGAGCAAAGGACAAGAAACATTGTCAGGATTTTGCTTTGTTAAAGAACTGTGGGATCAAACCCCAAAAGAATTCTCAGTGTGAAAAGAATAACCATTTGATTGAGGATTCTTTGGAGATTCCATGAGACTTCAAGGATTAGGCAAAAATCTCTCTAAGTGTTGCATCATGAAATAGTGAAGGAACTATTTCAGGCTGATCAAAGATCACAGTGGGTACTTGAAGTAGTACCTGGAGAAAAGTAAACTTGGTAAACATTGGGGAATCATGCAGGGAATCTAGCTTCCTACAGAACCAGTCACAAAATGCATTACGTATGTCAGGGTCAGAGCAGAGAATCATCGTGGCCACAAACAGAGGCACGTTAAATACCAGACTGTCCATGGGGGGTGGGAAAAGTTGCCTCGCCCGGGAAAAGGCTGCAGAACACACGGACGGTACCCGGGAAAACAGCACAAATCAGTATTGTTTTAGGTTACTCACGCACAAAACTCTCTGTACCTTTTCAATGGCTGGCACAAACTGTTTTGGAATATTTGTGCCAATGGTTCTGTCTTCAAACTCTAACTTGGTGTAGTCCTCCGGCTCCAGGGGCTCCAGAACACCAATCACTTTGCCATACTGGCCCGCTCCGCCCGTCTGCTTCTTGTGTGTGAATTCGAACCTGGGAGCAAACAGACACCACTGTGACACCAGGTTTGCTCAGGGAAAAGTTCCTTTTCTGCCTTTGCTTTATCCCATTTGCATCCAAAGCGCCCCGAGAGCCGCTGCAACAGCCCCAGAGGAGATTTAACCGCAGTGAGGGAGCACCGTGTTCTCAGTGAGGGGCTGTGATGAGTTAAAACTCTCCCAAACCAGCCACACACCCAAGATGCAAATGTTTGTGGCACGCAAATTTCATAACCTTGTTTACCTTCAGCTCGATGGTGTTTGCTGCCTGAATAACAAAGTTTCTGGTTTTTTCTGCCCAGACCCAGAAATTACTTCCACGCTAAAGCACAGGCACCGAACAAGGGATGAAATCTCCTGAATTCGAACAGTTAAATATTTCTGAAGTGAGAGCAGAGGGATCTGAGCTCTCCCGGCCACGCACCTGGCCCATGTCCCAGTCAGGCTGGGAGGGACAGAGCTGCTGGGATTAGCTGTGGGACGAGCCCAGCGGGAGGATCCGAGCCGCGGCCCTGCTCCGCCCCGCGGGCTTCACGCGGAAGGAGGAAGTGACTCCCCGCTGTCATGGAGGAGCTGCCGCCCAGCCACTACCCGGCCGGCCGGGCAGCAGCCGTGGCTGCCGCGTTCATCCGTTACCGGCATGGGGGTCCCGGGCGGGGACTGGCCCTGGGTGCCATCCGCAGCGCCTGCAGGGAGGTGAGGGAGTGGGATGTGGCTGTGCTCTGGGGTCTCATCGCTGATCTCTCAATAACTCCTTGACAGGGGTTTGGAGCAAGGTGGCGGTCAGTCTCGTCCCCAAGAACAAGATACAGGACCAGAGGAATCAGCCTCGAGTTGTGCCAGGGGGGGTTTTGCTTGGCCCTGAGGAACAATTTCTTCTCCACAAGGGTTGTCCAGACCTCCCTGAGGCTGCCCAGGGCAGTAGGAGAGTCCCCGTGTCTGGAGGGGTTACAAAGCTGTGGAGATGTGGGGTGAGGGACAGGAATTAGTGGAGACCTGGCTATCCCTGCACCTATTTAAAAGTTATGTAGATGTGGAGCTTAGAGACAGGGTTTAACAGTGGGTTTGGGATAGTTGGGTTAATGGTTGGACTCGATAACCTTAAAAGGTCTTTTCCAACCTACATCATTCTACGGTAAAATTCACAGTGAAGTGCAAAATGAACTTCAGAGAGGCAACCCAGTTAAGACTCCTTCCTCACTATCTAACCAAGCAGGGCATTACTGCACACACTCACGCAGGGAGCCCAAATATTAATAGTAACTGATAAACAGGACTAACAACACTACACCAGGCACAAACCTAATGACCAACCCTACCACCACAGGAAGCAATGAAAGAAACCCCTGGCCCTGTGCGGGCCCTGCAGAGAAGGGAACTGCTGTATCACATCTCCCAGGAAATACTTGCCTTGATGCAAAGTAATTCTACACTTTAGATGATTAATGTTCCTAATGTTTTCAGTATGTAGGACGATATAAAAGTTGTTCATGTTTTCCTTACTCAGGACATCGCTGCTGCTGGGTGTAAGTACCATCTGGAACTGGTGTTACAAGACATCCATGACAAAGTGAGTTCAGATGTAGTTAATTAATTGGGTTTTGTGACCAATACTGGTATGTCAGAAAAAGCCAGCACATTAGGCTGCTGGTCCTGGCTGAGGCCAGTGGACACACCAGTTAAAACCACTTGTGATCATGTCTCAGGTTTTTCTGTGCTGCTCATCAGGCAAATTTTAGCAAAAAGAATCCCCCATTTCTTACCCCACAAAACCTGTCACCCACCACTGTGGCACAAGAAAATGCCTGAGGGATGACAAAGGCTTTGCGGTGTCATTTGATTCAAATTCAAGCTATTTGAACATATTTATCCAGTTGCACTAGTGACTTTCCACAGCGCAAACACAGTAGATTTTTGGGAATATTCGGAATTTAACCTTGTCTTAAACAATCACAAATCTCTACAGTCAGACTCAAAGCAAACAGCAGTTACGCAGAGGAAAACGAACGTTTTACAAGTGCGAGTTACCCATATTATAGATTCCTAGAACGTTTTAGGTTGGATTACAGCTGCTTTTAAGTGAATATGATTTGAGGCAAGTACTTTGTTAACAGGACAGCGCTGTTAACTGCACTGCTGAGGTTCTGTATCCTCTGGGAAACAAGAATACGGCTCCAGACGTGCAGTTCACACTGGAAGGAGAACTCAGGAACACAGACGAAGCAGATGGCGTGTTCTACAATCGAATCAAGAGCCTGGACAAAGAGCTCATGGCAAAAAACATACCAGGTACAAAAATGGGGTTTGGGAATTGGGACAAGGTTCTGTCACTGCATCTCTGTGAGCCTTGGTTTCTATTGTTCCCTTTGTTTGCCAGACAGCCAAGGCAACATACCCCCAGAACTGGAGCCCATCCACCTGCTGGCCGGGGCCGCCTCTGGCTACGTGATATGCCAGAACTCAACTGAAAACACCAACTTCCAGCTTGCCCAAATTAAACACGTGAAGCAAGTGGTAAGTTACCACCAATTCAGACAGTATTTAGGAGCTAAACAGTATTTATGGCAGACAAAACCTAAATGTTTATCAAGAGCAGATATGCCGCAAACTAAGATGTATGAGTGACTGGAAGATCTTGCTGTTCAAATTAATTGATCGTTAGCTGCCACTATCGACAGGCCCTGTGGACTTGTTGCCTGGAACAGGCTTAACTGATCAAACAAGTTGCTTCTAAGCAAATGTTTTGTGTTTGTTTTTAAAATTAACAGAACTCTACAGCTTCTTCCCAGTTTTCATTCTGCTCTATTAGGAGAAAATATACTGTGGCTTACAAATCACTCTCAAAGGGAAGGTCTATGTTAAATTTAAGGAAGTTTAGGCAGGATAAAGAAGCAGGACTTCAATACCCAAGATATCAGTGTTCATATGAGAGCCCCAATGTTTTGCCACTCTGAGCCGCTAGTGAATTCCCAGGAGCTGTGGGAGTGAAGGGAAGGCAGGGATTTGTTCTGGGCACACGGTTCCTCAGGGCTTTGCTCCCTCTAACGGCTGCCTGAAAGCCTCCACAGATGCTGCACGACTGACTGTGCATAGATTTTAAAACCCAGACAGCCTGGGTTGATTCAAGGATAAGGCAAAGGAGAGATATTAAACCAGCAGTCATCTCCAATAGTTTTGTTATGTTTTGCTGAAGAACAGATACGTGAAAATCGTGTTCCAAGGGCCAGTGGAAGTTCTGTCACTCAGAAATCACTGACAACTTTATGCCTGCTGTAAGGCCCCAGGAGCACCCCCAAGTCTTATCCTATGAATAATTTTATTTAGGATTATTTACACTAAACAGACACATGGTAGAATCGGGTGTCCCCTTCCCAAATGAGTTCCTCAAGCTGGGATAAAACCACTTTAATGATTTCATTTCAGTGTCTCAAACAGAATTTCAGAGTTCTCAGAGATACAAAACTGTGTTTGCTTTTTTGTAGTAACTGAGCTCCACCTGCTTTCTTTGTTAACACTGGCTGCCAGTTTTACCCGACGGCCAGCAGTTTGTGTGACAACTAAAGAGAACCAACTTGCTTTTTTAAAAGTGAGAGGGACTCTCCACATTGAGCCCTTTTCATCTTGTCTTTCCAGAAAAGAAGTGATGAGTATCTTCAATTTGATTACGTGATTCTACTTCACGAGATGGTGTCCCAGGTAAAGCCTTTACTCCTAAAAAGCTGGTTTTTTAGTCTAAGACAGCGGTCACAGACCTGCTGCCTTGCTGTCTGAGCAAGTGTTTTCTTAAGAAAAACACGGAAAATTTGAACTAAGTTTTCAGTTGTGCCCCCTCCATGAAAAATCATCCACTGGTGGCAGTCAGAGCTCTCACTCCCACTTCTAGCTCCGCTGCTTCCTACCCCGCTGCCCTCTCAGTGTTGTTGGGGCATCAGTAGTGCTTTGAGCTCCCAAGTTTTCTATGATTAAAAATTCCTTAGAAGCAGCAGCCAACTCATTATAGAAAAAAAGCATCACTTGTAAAAGTGATAACCCAGATACGTACTTGAGCTGCAAGCCTTGCCTAGGTGAAAGAAAAACACATTTGCAGCAGCTCAGAGCAGAGCACAGTCTGGAAACAACTGGAAGAAGTTTGGCTATTTGGGCAGGCCACAGAAAAGACTTTTTCCCTTTCTCTAGTTTGATTCTGTACCCACAGGAAATCATTCCCTGGGAAATGACCGTCACCTGGCACCCACGGCATGGAGTTCAGGTATCACAGGACAGCCGTCAGCCTCAATCTGCTTCGCAATAACGGGCCAGCAGGGAAACAAATCCTTCCTCATACTCCTCTACATCGTGCTTGGATCTAATGATCTTCTCTGCTGCTTCATCAAATTAAATTTACAGTAACTGTTGTTGGAATGAATACTCACGGCACAGGGGCAGAGATGTTCTCCCGGAAGGCAACTTTGGGCTTTCCCGTGGTGCAGGGACAACTGTATTCTCTTTCCATTCGCTGCCAAAACAAAAAGCAGACTTGCAGTTGTTCCACTGGAACAAGACATTGGAAGTTACTGTTTTTATCCGTTGGTAAATGGTATCAGGGTTAACCAGACTTTTTGGTCTGGGGTTGGGCTAATTTCTGGGATCTTCCTGGGGTTTTTGTTCTTTCTTTTTTTTAAATATTACCAATTACTCTGTGTTATCCTTGCTTAGGGCCTACAGCTTCATATATGGGGAAAGGGAATGGGGTTATTCTATGTCATTCTTCCAAGATAAACCCCATTCATAATATTTTCTTCATTCGGCCAGTCATCTGTCTTGTGTAAGACTGCAGATGCCAACTTGAAAGAAACAAATAAATCACTCTGTGAGTAACTGTTCTCTCCTGTCCGTATCATCTCTCGTTAAGGAAAGATACAGGTAAAACCACAGGAACAGAGTCTTTGTGAGTATCTGATTTCCAAATTACCTGTGCATAGATTTCCAAATGCAGTTCCCCCATTCCTGAAACAACAGTCTCTTTGCTCTCCTCATCAAAATGGACCCTAAAAGTGGGATCTTCCCTCGTGAAGCGGCCCAGGCCTTTGGAAAATTTATCAAAGTCATTCTGAAAAAGCAAATTTAGACAAAAAATTCAGAAACTCAACATCCAGGAGGCACACAACATTTCACTACTGCCTTCTTAGGGCCTTCTGCTCTCAGGTTATTCCTGACACAGCCCTGCATTTCTACCTGTATTTATCCCTCCAGTTACTTTGAGTCTGTTTTTACCTGGGTCAAAGACACATCCTCACAACCAAGTGACACCATCTACTGCAGCAACATGCAAAGTGATCAGACACATGTGTTTCTTCTGAAGTATTTTGGACAGAACATTTTAAAACACTGCTCATTTCAGTCCGTTGTTCTGTATTTAATCGAAAATCCACATAAAATAATAAAAGCAGCAGAGGGAAGGTAACTCAGTCAGAAGAAGGTTGGTTTCTAGGCTCCTACCTTGTTGGAAGGCTTCATAGCTACTGAAATTACAGGATCGGGGATGTGAATTGATTCCTGCAATGACCGTAAAAGAAGAGATGAAAACATGCAGTTCTACCACACCCAGTGATGTGGTTTCTCTGGGACAGTTTGGCCACAAGCTCACACCAGATGAGGGTCACCCGCCCAGGGCCACGGCGAATCCCAAGGCATAAGGCACGCACGGATGTACTCACCATGGAAATGTCCGTGCTGCTTTTATCAGTGAACGTATCCCCGCTGGCACAGTCAATTCCAAACAGCGCACAGATGTCTCCGGCATAAACTTCACTTACATCCTGAAGAAAGACAAAGGTACTGGTTAGATCTGTTACAAACCACAGCTGGTTTTAAGAAGACAGAGAAATACTGCTTAGCTCCTGAAAAAAATCCAGCTTTGATAAAGTGCTGTGTAAATCTTCTCTGTCTTTACTCAAAGCACATAAGGAGATCCCAGCCTGGATGTCAACTTGCTCAAGGATGTGAAGCAAGCAACACATATTTTGGGCTAATCCTGACCCTACTGCAGAGCTCAGCAATCTTCGACAGGAAATGGCAGTGGATCTGACGCAGTTGGAGCATCACTTTTTAGTTTAAGAATTTGTATTTAACGAAAAATGAATCATAGGATGTGATGGTTTGGAAGGGACCTCCAAAGGTCATCCAGTCCAACCCCCCTACAACAAGCAGGGACATCTCTAACCAGAACAGATTGCTCAGAGCCTAATCAAGCCTGAACTTCAATGTCTCTAGGGATGGGGCACCCACCATCTCTCCAAGCAACACGTTACAAGGATCCACCACTCTCAGATTAAAGAACTTTTTCCTAATGTCCAGCCTAAATTTACCCTTTTCCAGCTTAAAACAATGACCTCTCATCCTATTGTTCCCTGCTCTTGTGAACACTTAGTGTGTTTTGCCAGTCCTATGTTCCCTTTCCCAAGAGTCTGGACTATGGGGATTACACCCTCATACAGCCTCAAAGCTGTTTGAAAAAGCTCCTTGGGCAGAGATTTTTCCACTCAAGTGGAAATAATACACTGGAGACTACTCCAGTTTCATCTAGAGCTCTATTACGTGTTACAGGCAAGTATGAATTAACAACGAAAGCGGAAACCAGACACATCACACTGTTCAGCTGTTGAAAAGAGAGAAGTTTAAGGAGAGCAGCTCGCCAGGGTGATCCACGGGGATCATTCCTCTGGCACTCACCTCCATGTTGTCCGAATGCATTCGGACCAGTCTCTGCACACGCACTCTCTTCCCAGTCCTGGTGTTATAGATATAATCAGATTTCTTCAACATCCCCTGATAAACTCGAATATAGGTTAATTGCCCAAAACGACCAGCCTGGAACCAAAAGGCAGTAAAAATAAGAGTTGATTCTGCGAGCTGAGATCACTCCTAATCAAAGTATCATCTGCACCGATGGTTTCAGGTTAGAATCTACACATAAGATGTGGCAAGGACACTTAGTTTAATGTTGCCTCAGCTTCCAGATGCCTTTGGAATGGAATTTGGCATCTCCTGGCCATTTTCCTCTCCAATTTTACCAGTCCTAAAGTTTCCCAACAGAGCCATCTGGGCAGCAATTTCCCTTAAAAAAACCCAGTCTCACAAGCACACAAGTTGTTTGGTTTTCTTCTCTGACTCTCTCACGCCCCAGTGTTTTCAACGTCAAACAAAGCCCAGACTTTTCCCTCCAAGTGTCTGATACAAGCAAACACTCCCTCCAGGTTTTAACTAAGAAAGTCATGAACAATTTGAGGCCCACAACCCATTTGTAAACTTCCAGACCATCAACGTTTGATACACTGCTGTACACCAACGTACCACAAGCTCACCTCCAGTTTAAAAGCGAGACCTATAAAAGGTTGGGAGTTGTCTCGAGCAGAGTTCAACAGGAACTTGGCTGTGTCATCAGAATCCCTTAAAAACAAGGATGGAAAGGAGTTTCTATTATGAAGCAAACTTGGCAGCCTCTCCTGAACATGAGCCGAACCTCAGGAAAACCCAAGGGCTACTGGTTCCACAGCTCTACAATTGAGACTTAAAGGTGTGCCTGTGTACTAAGAAGTTATCATCAAGGAATGGCAGACAAATGCCACTAGTTCCTCAGATCATCCAACTATTTCGCTGTAAAGCAGTTAATCTTATGTTCAAGCACAACTATGAGCAAGCCCAGCGAAGAGACACAGTAGTAATTTTTCTGACAGTGCTCAAGAGCCACGTGAGAAGTTTAAGCCATGGTTGGAATGTCGAGGGCTGTTTACTAGGTCTGCTGTTGGCTCTTTCAATTGTGAAAGCAAATCTAGCTCAAACACACATGGCCCAAGGAATAAAATGTTGTTTACACATTTCAGATGCAGCTGTGGATTTAAGGAGTGCCTTTAATGTCTAAAGAACTGTCTCGTCAGGCAATATTTCTCAAATGTAGCATCTGTGCTAAAAATACCAAGATAAGCAGCAACTTTCAAATGAGAGGTGGGCTTTCTTCGTTTGGAGGGTTGTGTAAAACCACGGTGGCACCATTTTCATGCCCACAGGGAATGATCACAAAGTTTGTTAGTGATGTTTCCTGATTCCAAGAGTGCTCTGTACGCTCACAAACATACTTACCCCTGGTTTAGAATAGCATAGTTCTCCACTTCTGCAGGATTGGGGAGGTACTCCAGGACAGCATCCAGCAGGGGCTGCACTCCTTTGTTCTTCAGAGCACTTCCTACCAGTACTGGGGTGAAGGACTTCTTCAGTGTAGCCCTTCTGATGGCAAGCTGAAAAAAACCCCAACAGCATCTAAGTCTTCCCCTGCAGCAACCACAGGACTTTGCTGGTCTTATCTGCTCCTGAAGTAACTGCTCCTACACAGCCTCCCCTACACAAGAGCTTCCCATAACACTTTCTCACAGGAGTACTAGAGAAGGGTGAGATTGTTTTTCTCCCCCCTCATCTTAAATTAAACCTAAAACTAATATATCATAATAATTAATAACAATTAATAAAATAATACAACCAAAATAGTCAGGAAAAAAAGTCTTGATTCTTTGCTGGTGATGCCAGCAATCTTCACTTCTGTTTTAAATGACTCGTTCCCCCTATTTAGTTACAACACACACTTAAATTTGTGAAAATGTGATGCTTTGATAGCTTTGAGTGATGGTGAACTCTTCTGAAAAAGGACGTTCAGTAGGGAAGGGATAGCTGGGTCAGTGCCACGCTCAGTGAATCAGCTTTTTTTTTGAAAGCACAACAGACAAACCTATTAACACTCTTGTAGAGGCCTGCTGAAGTTTCACCAGCTCGCCTGGACATCTTTCCAGGATGTCCTAAAGAATGGAGCTGGAGAAACCATCTGCATGGTAATCTCACGTTTCTTTTCACCCAAGGTATTGCATGTGGTATTGCAGAGCACTGCCAAGCACCAACAGCTTCCCTCGCAGTTATACCATCTTCCAAAAAGGTGGACAAATCCATCTCCCTCCCCATCCTGCAAGTAATTCCTGAAGCCAAAACTCATGCAATTCATCACTGTAGCCAAGACTGTCACCTCAGTCCCTGCCACTAGAGGTTGTCACCTCCCTACACTCACTGTGGTCCTTGCTCCAACAGAGCAGCTCTACTTTCTTCAATGAGCTAAAAGAAATGAGTTCTCCTGGCCAGAGTGAGAAAATTAACTGCATCGTGTAGTCCAGGAGTTATCTCAAGTACCCAAAGACAGCTGGTTCAGTTGTTGATATAGTTAACAGACCGGTGGTTCCTTAAATTTGTGGTTGTACTGACTTTGCAAAAATAACACAAGGCAAAATGTTCTGTGTCAGCAACTTTGCTGATCCCCAGGGTGCTGGGAACACGACTGTGCTGATGCCCAGGGTTTTTATTCATCCACGTTTGCAAATGAAGCTCCATCACTGCAATTTACCTTCATCAGTGATTTCCTTGTGGGAAAATTGTTTTATCTTTCCATTCTGATCACTGTCAGCAAGCGCCCACCCAGGCCACACCAAGTTCCTTGAGCGCTGTGGAGAGCAGCAAATCTGGAGAAGTTTAAGCAGATGACCTTCAGCTAGACTGTGATAGCCAGGGATGACACTTCAGAGTCATTTCCACCAAAAAGTTTTTTCAGTGGAAACCTGGCCACTGGCCAATGAAAGAAAATCCATCCTCCGGGACATTAGTACAAATTAACCCGCGTCTGCAGTACTATGGCCATTAGAGCTGTAATTAATTGGCTTTCAGAAGTGGCAAGCACAGCCCTGCTGAACAGGCAGAACTGATCTCACTAACAGATTTCCCTCCCAGCAGGAGCTGTCTAAAACAGCTTCCTGCCAAAATCTCTCACCTTTTAGGGCAGCACAGTGTGTTCGCACTGGGGCTGCTCCCTCTGCCAGGTGAACGATGGATCCTCACAGGGCTCTGGCAGTTACAGGGCTGTTAGGCTGCTGCCTTCATCAAAGCGACAAGGGCTGATTTCTGACCTAAACAGCTCTGACTTTGTGAAGTTAAAAGCCATCAAGATTCAGGGTTTAGGAAAACTCACATAAATAAACTTTAAAGGGACTTGCAATGTGCATCAGCCTGAGGGACTGCCAGTGATTTCTATCCTGACAGATGGAGCAGGCAACTTCCAGGGCTGAGTGCTGAGAACCCTGATGGGGAAAGGACTTTGCACAAAGACAACCTGGTACCAGTGGGCCAGATGCTTCTAAGAGGATTTAAATCAAAGCTGTGTCTAAAGCAGCAACCTCAGTGATCCTGTGTAACTTGAGCTCAGCTGGCCTAGCAGGCTCTGCTCAAAGAAGCAGCTCCAGCTTACAACACCTATGTCTCAATCCAGCTTGTCTTCCTCAGCTACCACCCAGCTGTGAGCAAGGAAAAGCAAAAAGAGCAAGGGGCATCTCATACCCCACTTTTTGATTCAAACGTGTTAAGCAACTGGTCTCCTGCAGTGGTTTCATATCTCTGACTAATTAATAGCTATTAACAGCGGGCACAGGAGGAGTGCTGCTCTAGTTAACTTCCAACACTAGCAAGAGCTGCACAGAATGTGCGTTAAGAGCAAAACTCAACCATGCTGAGATCACAGAGCCCTTGGCGTGGTTTCTTCACTCCTGATGAGACACAAAGCCCAGCAGGCTGCTGCGTGCCGACAGCTCTACCTCACCATCCTGAGTGACGCCAGCCAGCTTCACTCCTCTCGAGGTGCATGGCCTCCAGTTACCTCAGTGCTCAACGGCACAGCAGAGGCCAGTCCTCAGAATCACACAGGCACAGGCTCCTCAGAATCACACCAAAAGCTTCTGCACCTGTACTGACTCCACCTAACACCAAGGGAACTCAAGGCATCACCAGTCACAGGGACTGGCACCCCACTAAGGAGCCACTCGGGAACACGCAGATCACCAAATCTGACAAAGAACAGTCTAAGGGGAGGAGTAAGTGTTGGGCTGCCGTCTGCCCTCCACAGAGCCACAAAAATGGATCTCAGCCAAGACAGAACGCTGGCATGGCTTCCACACAGAGCTGCAGCTCATCTTCCATGACCTCCCAACACCCTGGACAAGAACCTGCTTGGAGAACACACCCTTTGCAGTCCACGGGCATCTGATGACTTCTATGAGCACCCTTTCAAGCTGGTACGTTTGCCGTGTGGTATTCAAAGTATGTCATAAAATAAATCACATATCCAGTTCTTTCTCCCCTTACAGGAGAGAATTTTTTCAAAATTCTGCATTCTCTTCATCTGGAGCCTCCAAGCAAAGTCATTCCAGTTCCCTCTGAGCGTACAGCTCCCTTCCCTTCAGACACAACCAGTGCAAATCCAAAGAAAGGCAGGATTTCCCAAACACGTCGCAGCACCTCAACAAACTGAGTTGGTGGCAAGTCATGGCCACCAAGTTGTAACAGGGCATGGCAAGAGTGACAAAAACAACTACATGTGCCTCACACGCAAGTTCACGCTTTCCAACGGAAACAAAAAAAAACCAGTTTGAAGTGGGAGTGAGGTGGGAACTCACCTGTGGGAACTGACATCAGGCCAGACAACTCTAACAAACATAACTTCCAGGGACACAAAAGAGGGGCACGACAGTGCTACAGGGAGAAGAACCACAATTGTGTTACCTTTAAGTCAGCAGTTGTAGGAATCTTTTCTTCCAAAAACAGCTCCCCAAGTTGATCATCTGAGTTGGCAACGCATTCGATCAGCTCCGAACGCTTCTCCGCAGCCTCAGCTCTGAACTCGGCTGGAATCTCATCGTACCGCACGGTCTGGCTACACACAGATGCACCGTGTCACCACTCTACCATGAAATAATCATCAACCAGCCCGAACAAGAAAAACTCCCTGTTGACTTGCTGCAGCTCAGAAAGAGGCACGTTTTCCAACTCACCCAAGCGCACCATCGAAATAAATCGCCTTTTCTTCAATGAGATCTATAATTCCTTTAAAGTTTCCCTCCAGTCCAATTGGAATCTGAACGAAGGCTGCATTGTGTTTCAGCTTGGATCTGAAAAAGGGTGAAAAGCAATCAGTTCAAGAAATAAAATGTTGTTTCTACATACATGATCCAGATGGTCTTTCAACAGGCCAAGAGAGTCGGGGCTGCACAGCCTGCGGAAGAGAAGGCTCCAGGGAGAACTTTCAGTGCTTAAAGAGGGCCTAGAACCAAGTTTGGGACATGGGCTGCTGCACCAGGAGAAGAGGTGATAGTTTAATCTGAAAGAGAGTGATGGTTTAATGTAAAAGAAAGATATTCAGACTAGGGAAGAAATTGGTTTTCTTCCTGGCCCAGGCTGCCCAAAGATGTGGTAGAAGCCCCATTTCAGATCACGGTGGACAGATACAGTGAGCAACCTCTATGGGAAAGGCACCAATGCAAACTAGTTTCTGATTCACTACCTCCTAATGGGATCTGCTTCTCTCTTAATGCACATTAACACCTGTATCTCGCACATCAAAGCAGGCATGGAATGACTGCAGGTAAGGGACAAGCAGGACTTCTCATACCCCTACTGTCTAGCCTGGGCCATCTCCCTGCCATGAGCTACTGCACGTTTGCTACCAGCATTTAGGAACAATTAATAAGCTGTTTTCAAAATTACCCCACATATTCATCAACAAACTAAGTATCGACTGCCCAACTCTTGGTCATTGCAAATCTGGGCTCACACTGCTATTTGTTTTTCTTGAGAAAAGAAAGACAAGTTGTTAAGATTTAATCTTGAATCAGGTATTATCCTCCAAAACCACAACTACAGACCCACAAGAGAACTCTCTTCAATATTCTTACCATTAACCTGCTCTGTGAACAGAATTGTTTAGCAACTGATCTTAAATGACAAATACCTCAGTTGTTGCACGGCTCTGGCTGGACTAGAGCCCAGTCTGTCCAGTTTATTGATGAAGGTCAGAAACGGCACGCTGTAACGTTTCATCTGCCTGTTGACAGTAATCGTCTGGCACTGAACTCCTCCCACAGCACACAGCACCAGAATAGCTCCATCAAGAACTCTCAAAGACCTCTCCACTTCAATGGTGAAGTCCACATGTCCTGAGTGACAAAAGAACCCCACAATTACTCAGAGGCAACGAGGAATTAACTTCTTATAGCTGCAAAAACAAGCAAGAGCCAACAGAATCAGCTTCCAGCTGTACAGGAAGACCCATGTTAGCTCAACCTGAGTGGTGAACAACCGTTAACACAGCACCGCATTCACTGCCTACATGAAGAACCGCAACTCTGACACCGTTGCTACCTGGCGTGTCTATGATGTTGATGTTGGTGTCTTTCCACATGGTGTATGTTGCTGCAGACTGAATTGTGATTCCACGCTGGCGCTCCAACTCCATCGAATCCATGACAGCTCCAACTCCATCCTTACCTCTGACCTTAGGAAAAAAGGCAAAACTTAGTCCAAGGGAGTTTACAAAGAATCCTGCCTGTGCCAGCGCTTTAGGTACTGAGCATCTATAGACATGACAGGACCACTTGTAATGAGCAAACTACAACAATTTTGAGGGGTTGTGGTTTTTCATTTTCCAGCTTCAGCTGCAACTTGACTGCATTTTGCTCACTTGAGCATCATTCCTGAGAAAGGTTATTTACAGAGTCTGTATGCCCAAAGTTAGAAGTTACACCATTACGTACTCTGTTTCTCATTTGACTACATCAAAAGAAACACATACTTGATGACCTTCAAGGTCTTTTCCAACCTAAGTGACTCTGATTCTATGCATTTTCCACGGTATATTTGCCATGGAAACAGCAAGTCTTGGAATAACATTTTAAGTGTTTTGATGGAGGGAGAACACAGCACTAAAAGAGGATCACTTTCTATCCCTCCGCCCTCCACTTATTTTCAAACAGATAAGGGCAATCAGCAGATTTTCAGGATTCCTTCTCCAGCTCGGCCTAGAAGAGCCTTACTGGGCACACAAAGTCCAGCTACATCATGTTGACAGTCACAGTAAGGTCATGATAGCACCCAGCACGCTCTGCTCTGCTCTGGAGTCCTCTGAAAACCGACCTCGTGCATTTGTGCTATCCTGCCCGTATAGAACAGGATTCGCTCCGTTAACGTCGTCTTCCCTGAGTCGATGTGGGCTGAGATCCCGATGTTGCGGATCCTCTCATTGGGAAGGACTCCTGAGGAACAGAGCCGGCAGGAGCTCACGAGAAACTGAAAGGCAAGAGAATTAGCGAGAAGCAAAAAATCCCTTCCTGTGAGGGGGCTGAGGCACTAGAACAGGTTGCCCAGGGAGGTTGTGGCTGCTCCGTCTTTGGAAGTGTTCAAAGCCAGGTTGGACAGGGTTCTGGGCAACCTGGTCTGGCGAGAGGTGTCACTGCCAGGGGCAGGGGGGTGGCCTTGGGGGATCTCTGAAGTCTGTGACTCTTTAAACAGGAGCAGACCAAACCACAGCTCAAACCGCTTTCTTAGGCAATCCATGGGCCACTTAAAGTGTGCTCTTCATCCTCACGTTCCCAGCAGTCTCCGTGACCGAGGCGGGCTCGTCCCCTCCCTGACACTCGCGTTCCCTTCCGCCCGCCATGCCGGGCCGAGCCGGGCCGGTTCTCCCCACTGACCCCGAATGCCGGCGGCCGGTACCTGCAAGCGCGCCCGATGCTGGTGGAGGCGGCCCGGGGACAGGCCAGCCCGCAGACCCCGCAGCATAGCTCCTCGCCAGCGGCCACCGGCCACCCACTCCTTCCGGGGCACTGCGCATGCGTAGACGGGAACGGGACGGAGGAAGCGGGAGGCTGCGGTCGGGCTCGCGGCCCGGGGTTGGAGGTCGCTGCGCGCGTTTGTTGTAACTGGCGACGCGGGGGCGGGTGGTGGAAGACATCGAATCGCAGAGCCGTTGCGTAAATTGAAAGGGCTTTCACGAAAAACCCATTCTACATCAAGTACAGTACCACCCTTCACGGGCCTATTGGTTAATCGGAAATTACCGAAGAGGGGACCGGGCTCTTTCTGCAAAGAGCTGCAGGAAAAAGGGGGGCTAAATGATTTCGTGATGTGTATAATGGGCTGTGGGGCACAGGGATGGTTCGTAACGCTCCCAGGATGTGTCAAGCCCCGCTGCTAAAGAGTTGAGCTCCTTGTGCAAACGCCTGCAGCAAAAACAGGGAAAAAAGGGCAAGTAAGTAATGTCAGAAGGGTTGTGAAGCACGAGAACGGCTGATAACGGTGTGCGTGCAAAGCCCTGCTGAAGGCAGCCCTGCTGAAGGCAGCCCTGCACGCACACTCCCACAGGATCCATTAGCGGCAGAAGGTGCATTTGAAGCTGTGACTTCCCTTCTACTGAAGAGCACAACAGAAGAAGACATTTCCAATGTCAAATGAAGGCGGATGGCACCCCAAAGTTCATGTTAAAGGTCAAGGAGGTGGAGGTAGCTTGTGCCTGTGTTCTCAAACACAGACAGAAATACTCGCACTGTAGAATAACACCAGAACATTTATTTTTTTCCACACCAAGTGACCCCAAAAGCAGCTCCGAAGTAGAGAAACAGCCTGGCCATCACCATAATCAAGTCCCACCCCCACCGCCCTCCTCTAGCAAATTTGTTTAGCAGTCAACAAATGTCTTCCTTTTGGAAACAGAGAACAAACATTCGCTTGTTGCTTTGCTGTAACATGCGTTTGAAAACTGCCCCAAGTGAATAACAAGTCACGCTGTAGAGACTAAACCAAACAATAATCATAAGTAATAAATAACTTTATTACAGAATGACAGTTTGCAATGTTTCTACACCCCATTTCTTTTGCATTACACTCGATTGTGACAATGTGTAATGACTACAGACCTCTTCCACTGTAACTTTAAAACCAAAAGACATGCTTGTACTGATCACATACCGTATTTTTGTGTCAGTAAAGCACAGAAAAAATCCAAGTCGTAGGTGGTTAGAGAGCATCTCCCAAGGGTCCTGAAGTTACTGAAGCCTGAATTTACGACACAAAACAACTTACCTGCTGTCTATCGCTCAGAAATTCAAGTGCCGCCTGTGGAAAACGCCTCCACACCCTTACATTCTCAATTACATTTATTGCAAAGCGGATGTTGTCTTCACGGTGTGGAAGGTTATTTCTGCACATTAATAAACTTAAGAGTTAAATAATCTGGGGAATCTGCAGTAAGATTTAAAGGCCATTTCATTTTCAGTCAAACTAGCGTTGGCTCATTAAATCTATACCATCATCATATAAATAGTGCTTGTTTTTTAAGGCTGCACAGTAACGTTTTAGCCTTTAGTGCTGATGCTATGTTATTACAATAATTTCTGTAAACTTTAAGGAGTCAGGTGTTCAGTTTCAGATCATTCTACACCACCAAGACAGGACAGAAGAGAGTACATCTCAGCTCAGGGGGACATGTTTTTGATTTAAAAAAAAAAAACAACGCACAAGAAATGGTGTACATCTTTTGCTATCCAGTTAAACCACTTGGCTTACTCAGCCAAGTTTGAGGATGCAGTGCTATTTCTATATTACATTACTATATAGAGTAACTCCAAGCTGCTACAGAGAATCCTCAAGAATGACAAGTAACAGGCCACCTCCAAAGGAAACATGCCAAGGACCAGTGATACGGAACCCACACGTTGGGCACAGTATGCAGGCATGGCCACACGGCTGGTTTCAATTTGTCTCGTAGTCTTTCCTCTTAAGTGTTACATCAAGGTGAATCTAGGGATCCTGTAACAACGTCCAGTTTTGAGTCGAAAGATAAATATACTGGCTACAGTGTATTCAAATCACTATTCCTTGCTCTGTGACCTAGAAAAGTCAGTTAATTCAGCCACACAAAACAAAGACAATGTACTTTCTGAGTAAGTTACAGAGGGTGGGAGTAAGTAGCTTCATTACAAGGCTCAACAGTCTGAGGCCAGTGCATTTATAGCAGACAAGCCTTGCAAATTGAAGTGTTTTTCTTTTTTAAAGGAACAGAATTAGTGACAATGTGTTAAAGTGCTTTTAAGTGGAAAGTTTTTAATTTACTGAAACCAGATGGTTTAACTAAGGACATGAAGTTTCGAAGAACATTCGGTTGTCAGAAGCTGGGAGTAGCAAGGCACACTAGAAGTTACTACAACAAAACAACAGCAATTGGTCATCTGTAGGTTTTTACTTATAGAAATGTAAGCAATGCAGCACCATCATCTTCTCTGAAGAAACTCCATTTGAAAGGAGAACTGAAGCAAATTTATTTCTTGCTGCTTGCGATGGGAACTTGTGTTCCTCTCACATTTAGCTTCTCCACAGAAGCTCTGGGCTCCCTGGAAGCTGTGACTGCCCGAGGTTTCTCTCTGAAACAAAATACAATCATCACAACCACCATGTCAAATGGATGATATCCATTTTGTTAACTACTTATGGGGAGCAACAGCTATGTTAGGTGTAAGATTTGATTTTCCCTCCACAACTACTTCCATTGTTTCCAGCACGGAGCTGGGTTGGTTCCACATCTCGAACACTCAGTGAGGAAAAACTTAAATGGAAGGTGAACCAGTAAACCTAGCAGATGCTGGGTTGGCATGGGTTGGATCCTTAGAAGCCCATGTGTCGCAGGTATACAGAGGGTGTCTTTCCTTTTATCTTTTATTCCCTTATACTGGTAGGAAACTATTTTTACCTTCTTAATCCATCTTCCTTAGGTACATGATGAATACTCCTGTACTTCGGCCCTTCCAAGTTGCCTCTAGTTCTAGATGGCTTAAACTTCATAATCTCCTTCTGCCACTCTTGGTCAAAGGTCTCAGCCTCGGCTGGAAAAAAAAATTTACTTTTAATTTTTAATAAATGCAAACAAGGGGGAAAAACCAACAAACAAAACCCCATATTGTGATAGATGAGCCGTGTTCTTTTAAACTTGTGGTTCATGAGTCTCTTCATGGTCTACAAACAACTTCTAGGGGATCTGTAAAAGCCAGCTGAAAGCTTGCTGACAGTACGCTGATGTTTGGAAGACAAAAAAACCCCTGACAGTCACTGCGTTGCAAAAGTGTATGAACATTTCAGCAACACATCTCTTAAAAAAAGTATTTTATACTGGCCACAGGCACGTGCCAAATGGTAAAACTTGATTAAAAGTTTGTTTGAAACCAAGAATATCACTAAAAGGACTCTCTAACATGACCAGCTGTTGCACAAACACCACCTGTGTTGTACCTAGTCTAACTTGCCACTTCAGGTCGTCCAAATTTCTATCAACTAAGATTTGCAGATTTCCAGACTGCCTGAAAAAGTCTCTTTTGAGATGTCGTCAGCTGGAACTACAAAGTGCAAGTGTCAAGCTATTACACCAACGTACTTTCATCCAGGTTGATGAATTCTTGGTTCATTTCCTCATCACCAGTCCTGCAGTTCTTTGATTTTTTAATGACATGAGCACGATCGTGAATATGATGCCCAATAGCCATTTTTTCCAGTCCACTTTCAGAATCCTTAAGCGCTTTTCTTGTCTCCTTAACCTGTGAAAAAAAAAAAAGTGTCCTGTCAACCAGAAAAAAAACAATCCAGTTTGCTTTCCCCAAATCCCACTGAAAATGTGCGTATTTACAGGCTTTTCCTCTTGTCTCATACTGTGTCGGCTGAAAATAGACCAAAGCAGCACAGATCAACTCTACTTTGTTTTTGCCAACAGCCAGAAAGATTTAGCGCTACCTGAAGCCTCTTAAGTAATGGCCATACTGGATATTAATTGTTGGGGGGCAAAAAGCAGCTCAGTCTAAATATACTCCACACAGACAAGTCTTCAACGCTTGCCTTGGCAACAGGAGTCATCGCAGCTGATACCAGTATTCTCCACACAAAGGGACAACTCACTACTAGCTGCTGTGTTGACCGGTTTGAAACCCAGGCAACCACTTATCACTGTGTTCATAGGTGTATTATTAGAACCTTCTAGATAACTGAGTGTCTGCTCGAGCCTGAGCACGTCTCACGGTCAATCCCACTCAACGGCCTTTCCCACCCGTATATAGTCTTTCATGAACCTTGCTTCAGGGTTCAAATTCAAATTTCTCAGCAGAATTAGACGCAACAGCTGCGAGGAAGTCAATGAAAGGGCATCTCCAGCCACAGCGTTACGTAACGGTTTCAGAGGGCTGCAGTAGAGGGGACCAGTTAAAGTTGAGTTTTGCATAAACAGGCAGCCTCTTGCCATCTAAAGTTTTAGAATTTTAAGTGCACAAGAAAATTAGTTATAGCAAATTAGAAGAGCGGATACAGCCTTGGAGAATCACCTGTTCAGGTGTTCAGTGCTTCCAGCTTTTGAAAAACATACAGTGCACTTGGCTGTATACTTAGCAACACACAAATGACAGGGACGAAAACAGCCCTGGCTTAAGCAGCCTTTAATACGGAGGATATTTACATAGACACATCTTTTTCTAAACTACATGAGTAACTGTCTTCCAGTTAGAAAAGCCTGGAGGAAGCCATGGTTTGGTGCAGATGAGCTTTGATTCCAGTAATGACATACCACCCTTTTGCTGCTTCTCAGCACTACTTACACCGCCTGGAGCTGTGCGTGTCTGAGATGACGCTTGAAACACCTTTGGTGGTTCATCACCTACTTTGGAGTAGGTCATCACTGAGGAGGAGCTGAACGTGTGCGCATCTGGAGAGACGGACAGGTCATCCTGTAAGCAATGTAGATTTGTATTAGTAAGTTAAAACTTGTAGGAAACAGACACTTGTTACATTCTGAAATCATCTTCTTATGGAAAAGAATATCCCACTGAAAAAATACCCATCAGTCTCAGCACAGCAGGTTGAATCTGTTGTGGGGAGCCCCTGGCATTTGATACAGCCTCACTCTCAGACTGGCCTTGTCTGGCCACTGGTCTCCTTGTGCCAGTGAACATGTCAATAAATAAAAAGCACGATCAGCGATAAGCAGCTGCTCAAAAGCGTGGCTCAGCTGGGTTTAATAAGGAAGACACAACCTGTGACATCGGTCTTGCCACCTTCAATACATAACTGGGTGTGTAAAGAGTTCAGGTGGAACAGGACTTGAGCAACAACAGAAGGCATTTTTAAAGGCCATAAATGACATTAAATTAAGAGCTACGCTTCATAGATACCAGTGTTAGCTTCAAAGACTGAAGCAAAACACAGCAGCACTGAAAATAAAATTAAAGGAAGGTGTATACGCAAGGCCGTGATTAGTGTTTGTGCTTTTGCTGGGTTTGAGAGTCCAGCAACACTCTGAACTGCCCCTTCACTTAAGGTGTCAGCTCTGGCAACAGCCAGGGACCAGGCAACTTAGAGTGGCTCTAACCCCTGGAGAATCAAGGGTACTGTTAGCAAATCATCACTGACAGCACAGGGATTAAGAACCACTATACAGTCAGGGACAAAAATAATTAAAGAAACCCAAAATTCTTCCTCTCTGCTTTAGACCAGTGACTTTGAAAAAGGATGTTCTCCAAGACAACTGATTTTAGAACAATTTTGTGAAAACTTACAAATTTCCTTTGCATTTCCAGCATGCTGTTTCTCATGTTTGACATCATCCTGTCCATTGCAAAAAAAGGTTCCCCAAAATCCACATCCTGCTAGAAAGAAAAGATAGATTAACATGAAAACAGAGTCTTCAGAGTCAGAGGCTGCCTTCTCACATGCATTTTTAGTGCAAATCACAAAGGTTTTCAAATATACAGACAAGCCAAAACTGAAAGCCAGAATGGGGAACTTCATTGTTACATTGGAGATACTGGAAGACAGAAAAGATTTGCCACCCAATTATCAACATAAGCTCCTTATTTTGGGGACAGTCACACCACGGCCTGGGCAGTTACTATCAAAGAACCCTGATGAGCTCATACATTTTTGCATCCAGCATGCTGCCAGTTCATGCCTCTGAAAGGGATAACTAAACAAGCAATGCTTTGAGATTTGAAAATTCAAAGACCCTGTTTGTCTGCTTTGCAGACAACTCTTCAAAGCCTTCCAAAGGAGGCTCCAAAAGAGTTTTTTTCCTCAGGTACTTCTAAAAATCTTTTCTATTACAGCCCAGACTCCCTGCAATCCACAGCCCAAAACCATTCCAAGGCCAGTGCCAGTGGAAATCCTGTCTGCAAAAGCTGGCCAGCCTTAGCTACAGGTCTTGTTGGGATCGTGGACACACACCCCAGTTTGGGGTCTCTCCACAGGGATTATTTCACTTATATTCGCACATCCAGCACCTGCAGGTACAGCTGCTGCGTAGTAGCTTTCCCAACTTTGGTATTAGCATACTTAATCTACCCCAGCACTTTCATCTAATAAAGAAAATGATTAGCTCTTTTTTGAATTATTTTAGTTCCAAACACCAACAAAAGCAGTTTGAAAGCAGCAAAGTCCATGCTTTAGTTCCACAGACAATACTAGCAGGAGCCTCCTAGGATACCAACCACTCTACCAAAGCCTGCAAAGGGCATGAGGGAGCAGCTTGTTACCTGGAAGAAAAAAGGGGCAGAACCTTTCAGTTTTTCTACCTGTCAGACACGACAGAAGGAACTCTCATATAAAGCAGGAGATATTAAACATTTCTGATCAAATACAAACAGGCCTTGGTAATTTATAGTGCCCTATGACAATATAGTATTTAGTGGTTTCTATACTCAGTAATACATTTATACTGATGATATGGGAGAGTGAGAGCTGTCACCACATTTAATAAGTCACACATGTACTTGAAGCTCCGAGTTGAGAAACAGATGTATCTTATGTCAACCCTGGTACTAAAATTATTTCAGTGATGCTTCAGGGATCATCCACTTCTCTGAAAGCACTAATGGAACAGAATCCTGTCACTGGAAGGTGATTGAAATCAACCAATTGGCAATCCCTTTAACATAATTAAATTCAGCTGCAGTTTAATTACATCTCAGAAAGCTGGCATAGAATTTCAGATCTTACAAGTGCTGTGATGCCCTCTACCTGTTCACAAGCCCTCTAACTATTAATATAAACATAAGAAGTAAATTTAACATTAATGTAAACAGAAAATACATTTTTCTACACTTTCACAAATGCTTTGCAACAAACAAAACCAAGTCTAACTTGTGAGCAGCTTCAGAGGTCACTGCCAAGAAGGTCTAGGTAAATCTATCATCATTTACAGAACCACCCAAAGACAGAGCCCCACAATAAGCAAATTGTATTCTTCTGCAGCTGCATAAACAGATGGAGCTATAAATATCAGCAAACACTGTTCCTGTTTGATTGGCTGACACCAGGGCAGGGAGATGCTGGAAAACTGGGAGTTTGCAGTTACGCAGAGAAGCAGCTGGACAGAAGTGCCAAACACTCGACATTAACTGTAAGAACAAATCTGAAGGAATCATCCTATTCTTTTGACACCCTTATGAACTCTTTCAGAAGCAGTTCTGTCCAATATGTAGTAACAGAATATATATATTTACTCTATATACTTATGTATCACGTGCAAAAAGGTATCCTCACAAATAATGTAGTTAGTCATGAAAAGTTTATAAAGTCTGTTCATAACACATAAACTGTTAAATAATTGCTTAATACATAGGATATAGATGATATATAATATAGTAATAGTCAGATATCCATTGACAGCTGCAGTAAGTGACACGGGTGATTTTAATTTAGTGTATTTTACCTGGTAGCAAAAGTACCCATCTTTCCCTGCAGAAAACCCTAATTATTTTAAGAGCTGGAATCATTAAAAGCCATTTGAGACTAGTCCAAGGCTCAAGTAATCAGTACCACAAACCTCCCGTGACATCTGACAGCTTTTAGGTGAAACAGGAGGAGCATCAAAAGATACGGGACAGATTTTAGCAGGTGTGGAATTCTTTTGTGCTTATCAAAATAACACAGTGCTCTCGTGGCTTTAACTTTGCTCTGCAACTATGAATAAAGGTTTTCTGTGCCTTGCTTAAAGGAAGATGTTGCATTTGTTTTTAGGCACTTTCTGAACCAAGCGCCAAGAACGCTGCTTCAGTGGAGGAAAGATCATGCCCTAATTAGATCCTGCAGTGTCTATATTTGAAACTAACTGGCAACACATGAGCAGAGAGAGGAATCTGACAGTTACCCTTCTGACTCATAAGTGACAGTCTGCATTTCAGCTTTATTAAGCTCTAACTAAGGTTTGAACCGCCACCAGCACATCTGGCTGAGTTCCACGAGCCCTTGCAGTTGGTCTCCCAAGTGCTTGGTTTTTTTAAAAATCAAATTAAAGTAAGAGATCACTTGGCTGTCAAATAGTTTGCCTGGTGGAGGGCAATGTATTCATGGTTGCAAAGTTGAAACAGGGAATAAAATACCTGTGTAGATGCTGCTTAGGTGGCTGAAGCATAGATGTGTGTTAAAAAGAACTAGACACAAGCTACTGAAGGCAGAAACAGCCTTTAAAGGAAATAATAGTTCAGAGAAGGCTCTGTTGTTTGCCGTTTTTAATGCCCTTGTGTAGGCAGAGACAGGTCTCTGCTTCCACGGGACCAAAGTTAACAGAACTAGAAACATGAACCCCAACTATATTAACAGTAAATGCAGATTCCATGCAGCAATCCTTGGAGATTAAGAAAATACTTACTCTGCGATTTCCTCTCAGAGCAACGCGAGAGTCCTGGCGTGCTCCTCGATCTGCTGTTCTCTCCCCGCCATCTGTTATACTGAGAAATGGGTCTCGGCCAAACGGCTCAGAAAAGCTCCTCATCATCTGCCGCATGTATTCGTGGTGTGCAGCAAAAGGGTCTCTGCAAAGAGACAGAGTTCACGCAGAGAGTCGCTGGGGTTTAGTCTAAGTTACATACAATAGCTCTGACATTTTTTAAACTCTGGTTTTTACATCAATCTTGATGGCACTTAATTAAAAGTCTTTATTCTGGTAAACTCCTGCTCCTCACAAACTCTCATTTCTTTGACTTTTCTTTGGTTGGTTGGGTGTTATTTTGTCTTGTCAGCTGCCTCCATTGCTCTTCTAAACTCTTGGGTATCTCCATTGGTTTTCTTTCCTTTTTTTTTTTCACCCAAATCTATCCTTTGTAGTAAACATAGGCTGGAGGAAAAAATGGTTATAACATTGCTCTTTATTTTAGTTATCACTACTTTTAAGTCCAAATATTAAAATATTATTATTTCCCTCCTCTCCTTTTAAAATCTTCCAAAGCTGAGCATGGTAGTCTTGCCTAACTCACAGTCTCCCACTTCTCAAATTTATTTTGCTGGCCATTTTCATCCTACTTTCCATTCTCCTTGCCCCACAAGCTCCAAACCGCTGTCCTCTAAACTCAAGCCGGTTCCTTTACTTTAGTCACCCACCACTGCAACTTTGCCCTGTCTTTCCTCCCCCTCCACAAAGCACACTCTCCTGTCTCTTCTCTCTGCTCAGGAAGAAAGCTGCTTACCAGTTTTTTCCGTCATTATCTCATGCAAAAGCCATGCCTCTTTGCCTCCCTTCATCTCTAATTTTCTTCTTTGCTGTTCCAACAAAAGCCACTTTATTAACACTCACTCCCCAGGTATGCTTACTGTGATTTCATGACACCTCATCTTCCTTCTCATCAGCCTCCTGGCACTTCCCAGACACCACACACTGCTCCAGGACACCATAAACTTCCTTGTAACATCTCAAGCCTCTTAAGAAAAGCTTCAGGTGGCCCCTATGACTTCTTCAACACTCAATCATCTCTTCAAAGTCTCCTCAACAGCTTTCCTATTCTCCACACCCCTTATCTCCATGAAAACGTGATGCCACACCAAATGACCACTATGATCTGCCTCTGTGCTCTCCTCTTGTGCCAGCATCGCATTCATGTATTTCAAGGGCAAAAGAAATAGGCTTACAAAGATCATGCTGGGTTTACTCCCAAATCAGGTATTTGAACACCACACTATCCCTTGAAGGTCCACACACAGTGATTTCCCTCCTGTGCAAAATGGCCTTATGCTTTAGAACTAGTTTTACCCTTATCTAACCTTAGGTACCCTGCTCACATGATCAGCTCAACTTCTGCCCTAAGGCAATAAGCAGCTCCCTGCACAGCCAAGAGTCTCCTCACTTTTCACTAGATGAAGAACAGATGGGAAAAAAGACACTGCACGAGCCAAGAGGTGGGACCATGGTACACATGAACCTCTATGAAACCTGTTCTCACACCCAAACTCAAGACAGGCTCAGTTATCAAAATATAAATAAACTGGACCTGCATTCTGCCAGTAATAAAATTTCCCTCTGGTCTTTTCCAGTGGGATGTTTATCAAATCAGTGATACACAGCACATCAGATAAGGAAAATTGATTGAATTTAGCATTCAGAACAGGGTGTAGAACATCTCAATGACAAAAAACACCTCCTGCCTTGTGAAGTTGCCCTTTCTTGTCTTATTTCAGTCTCTCCACAACCTCTCTCGGTCCTTAATTCAAAATTAAGCCCTAGAGAGAAAGGATTTGTACATTTGTTGTTCCTCTACACTCCAGTAACATGACGTTGCCTAATAAATAGTTAATCTGACCTTCACCCGACATTCGGAAAATTGCAGTAATCCATAATGCTCAGTCCCAATCCCTGCAGTGAATCCCCACTGCAGGTAACATCTGGAACAACAAAACAAAAGCTCCATGAATTAAAAACCAGAGCCAAGTGCACTTGGCAGAGGAGACACAACTTCTGTGCCTGCCCGGTTTGCTGCGGACTGAACTCAGCAGGACTTTGCCTGCCTGAGTGACTGATGCTTCCCCGGGACAGCTGGTCCCAGCTGCAGACACATGGCTTTTTCACCCAGCCACTAGTTCCAGTTCAGCAGTCAAAAAAAAAATATCTCATCGTGTGAGGCAACAGAAGCTTATTACGACACTATTTTGGAAGCTAATCTTACCTGGAGTAATAAGCTCATTTCCTTAACGATACGTAAAACTCCCGTTTACAAGGACTGCGCCAGGAAAATTGATCTCAACGTCTCTCTCTCCCCTCACTTTCACATGCACTCCCTTCCCCATCTCCCACAATCTTACTTTCCCTACCCCTGCAATTTCAAACTGCATGAATGGCAACACAGAAAACACATAAACAAAATCAGTATAAGAGCAACTGGCATTTCAAAAGTGTCCTGCAAATAAGGCTCAATTCTCACTATTAGTTTTATTTTGTGGAGAGGATTTGCATGGTAGAGCTTTCCACACCACGTATTTTGCACATAATCAAGTTGTTGTTCAACCGTGCGCGCGCTCCTATCAAGCCAAGTTTACCAACCCACCCTGCACAGCTTCAGAAACCATCCCACCACCATGAACACCCAGCACTCTCCTTTACGAGGTACAAGCACCACCTCAGCTTGAGCACCCCGTATCTAGGCAATAGTGTCAACAAACCCACATCACAAAGCAGGATGGATTACTCTTCCTCGGGCACACACACACACTCCTCCTGATCTTTCCTTCTAGTTAAGGCCCTTACAGCAACTTACTGGTCCTTATTACAGACTCACAGACCCGTAGGGTTGGAAGGGACCTCTGGAGATCGGCTAGAGCAGGATCCCCTAAGGAAGATCCAACAGCGACACATCCAGATGGGTTTGGAATGTCGCCGGAGCAGGAAACTTCAGAGAAACTAAAACCACTTGGGCTCCTCCGAGTTCCCTAATCCCAGTTTTACCCCATACACAGGTTCTGACGCAGCGGGTGAAAACTGAGGCCGCAGCAGGTAGTCCAGCACTTCTGGCTACCCCACTTCAGAGAACACACTCAGGTTCACACTCCAGGGACAAATGACGATTTCCAAGCAAAACAACCCAGTTTCCGAGTCTCCTACACGGCTCCGCTCTGCTCAAATGCTACGGTGCGCTCAAGGTGTAAAAACCCGTTCCAAACAGCAGAGTTCCCCATCTGCTGAGCTAAACCACCATCGCCCCCAGGCCACCAAGCACAGCGACGCGGAGGTTATAAGCAGCAGCGGGGGCAAATCCACAGGACCCTGTTATTTGCAATCGCCGGCACAAACTTTAATTTCTGATGTCATGGAACGTTTTATGGGACATTCGGTATTTGAGCTGCGAAACCCAGCGTGTACTCCACACGGCGAGAACGCTTCACCCCGCTCCCTCAAACCTCCCGCCGCCCTAGAGCCTCGTTCCCGGGCACCTCACCGGAAGAACGGATCCTCCTCGAAACAGCGACCCAGACCCCCGAACATGATGGCGATGGCGGCGATGGCGGCGGCGGCGGCAACAACGCTCTGAGATACGCCAGACCCGCAGAGCCCTCGACGCACAACCCGCTGCGCCCCCCCCACTGCCACGTGACGCCCCCTGGCAACGCTCATTGGCCTCCGTGCCTGTGACGTTGACGGAAGAGCGGGGCTTATCGTTACTGTGACAACGGAAGGCGCCTCTGCGTAGGAGCTGGGCTTGGGCCTGGCGGCGAGCGGCCCAGCACAGAGGCAACGTTTCTGCCCGGGATGTGGCCCGGCCCAAGGCTGTGTGGGCCCCAGCAGGCGTCTTCCTCCCCGACTGCCCTCAGCCTCAGCTGTGGCCGCTGTCCCCCCAACTCGCCGGTGTTGTCAGTAGTTGTGGTTTTTTGCCAGTAGGTGTCAGCAAAATAAAGCGACGAGTTTGGGCTTTGGGCGACCAGCGGCACCCTCGGTGGAAAACACAAGATAGCAGTGAAACCGGCCTTGAATAGCTGTCTCGCGAAACAGAGCCGCTAGGGGAAAAAAACCAGAGACCGGGGGCGAGCGGAGGGTATTTGGGCGTTGTGGATCAGATTTGCATCTCACTCCTCACCACCTCCAGGTTCTGAAGCTGCACAGCACTTACCTCCTGACCAGCAGCTCACTTAGTAGTGCCTCACTGCTCCGGCTTTGGGAGTGAGACTCCGCTGGAAGTGAATAAATAGCTTCTTGTCTTGGTAGGCTGGCTCTTACAGGGAAATCCCTCAGTAAACCATATCAAAATAGTGTTTCAGTAAGAGAATGGAGCAAATACATAGAAACATAAAATTATTTCAATTGGAAGGGACCTCAGAGATCATCCAGACCCAAACCCCCTGCCATGGGCAGGGACACCTCTCACCAGAACAGGTTGCCCAGAGCCCCATCCAAACCGGCCTTGAACACTTTATGAGATGAAGCAGCCACAACCTCCTGGACAGCCTGTTCAAGTGCCTCAGCACCCTCACAGGTAGGAATTTCTTCCTCAGATCTGATTTAAATTTCCCCTTTTTTAGCTTGAAACCATTTCCTCCTCGTCCTATCACTGGAGTCCCTCAGAAAAAGTCTCTCACTTTCATGGGGAGTGTTATTTAGGTTTGCTGAGGAATGGAGTGATTGTGAACACGAAGGGGTGTATGTAACAACTGTGCTTACATACAAACCAAGTCTTCAGTAGGACAGTTTGATACAACCAGAGGTGTAGGAATCTCACCACAATTCTTCACAGATCAGGAGAAAAACATTTCTGTGTTTAGAAAAAATTCTTCTGCTCTGGATGGGAAGTTTCTCAGAGCTGTGAGCCTGGGGGTCATGTTGTCTCTTTTATTTCCTGCCAGGTGATGGCTCACTCTTCCACTCCTCACATCTCTTTCACTACAAGGAGGTGGGATTAGGGAGCGTTGGAGTATTTATATGGCAACTCTGAAAGCAGATCCTTCACTCCACTGAGATCCATCATGCCGCAGAAGCACTTCTTCTGGTATTTGGCCCAAAGTGAAAAACTGACATAAAAGATGAATGAACTGAGCATGCAATATTTTTGAAAAATATCTGTAATCGGGTGAGCATTGATTTTGCTGTCTGCTGATGTAGACTTCTCCTCAGATCCCAGCGAGGGGTGATATTGCAGCCTTAAGAGGCTCTCCTGAGTTTGAGCTGTTGTTAGAGTGAAAATGTTGATGCTGAGTGACGGGTGGGCAGGGAAGCCTGACAGGAGAAGGGTTTCCCATCGATTACCTGGGTGAAGTCTGTGAACTGTTTGCACATTTCTGATGAAAGATTAGAAAATAAAACAAATGGGGCAGTAGCCATGGAAGTGAACTCTGCTGCTTTGGGGCTGCTCGTAACGAAATCTTGTGCCAGTTAGGATGTTATCAAAGAACTCCTTTAATTGCTCTGAGAGAGAATCCAAACTCTGCTTCAAAGCACATACAAACGTTGTGGTAATACCATCCTCTGTGCAGAAGGCAAGTCTTTCAGCCCACATATTTTACAGCCTTTCAACACTCCTCTGACTCCCCCTTGGCAGGGGGATTGGAACTAGATGATCTTTAAGGTCTCTTCCAACCTAAACCATTCTATGAGAGCCTATTTGTACTACAAAAGCAACAAGCAGGAGCTTTCACCACAGTGATTAGGCGATATACAGTGCTCATATGTTAATTACTTGTTGTTATATTCTGCTTAATAGATTCCCTGGATCAATTTGGTTTTGCTGTTCATTAATCGCCACGGCGTGGTACACTGTAATGTTCACTCGTGACTTGCTGCAAACAAGCAAGGTGAATTTTCTTCAACACAATTAGCATAGCAAATGCAAAATCCTGATATTTCCTGGATTCATCTGCTCAAAATGTGTGCCTTGGTGTGCTTCCACCAAAACCCAGCCAGGAATGTTTGTATATCATTTATTCACAGGTTCTGAACCAGGGCACAAACCAGACCACAAGTTCAGTGAGCACCATGTGGCCTTTGGGTAAAACTAACCTTAGAGAAAGAAACCTCTTCCCGACAGCAATGAACCAGAGCTGCGAAGCTTTGCAGACCGCATCATGTCATTGACAGTTTCTATTTAATTTTGTGTGGACTCAGGCTCCAAAGGATGAAGCTTCTTTCCGCGTCAGAGCAGATCCAGAGCTGGACCACCGAGGGCTCCAGTTATTGTTAATTTTTTTGCTGCTGGTGGGATGATGGGCCCCGTTAGAAGGGAGCTCATTATGAGAAGCTTGCTAACACTATCAAGTCGGTGTTCTGTTTGCACAGAGTGATACCTCTAATTGCTCCGGCTTTCTTACGGGTTGTGTCTTCTTGAGTTACATTTCTTTTGTGTAGATAAAAAGACTTCTGTAAGAAATCACCTCAGTGCTACGGCGCTGTCAGTCTGGAGGGCATCTCCGATGAGATTAATGATGTCTGCCCTAATATAAGAAAATTTTGCATAAATGAGATTATGGTTTCTGCTGAAACCTGCCAACTCTTATTCATTTGCAGTAAATATTATCTTTAATTAAAAGTTTTAAGGTATCATGTTCCTGAACTAATGAGATCTACAGTGATTTCCCTTAGGAATTAATTTACCTTCTTAATTCTTATTCATTTTGGTGATATAACTATTTAAATCTGATTCCAACTTCAGAGCTTTGTTGAACAAACTCACCTAGAACAAAAGGTCATTTTGCCATATTGATGTTTTGTTGGTATTTATAATGCTCTGTTCTCTGGCTGTTCCAAATGAATGTGTTTAGATTCCTGCCCCAAACATTTTCCCCTGACACTGCTGTTCATTTCAACTCTTCACACCAAGCGCAGCCATATCGCTTTCCCTTTATGTTTTCCATACATTTAAAAAAAAAAAAAATCCCTATTTATGTGGGACAGCACAGCTACATAAAAAAACCCCACCCTAAAATAAAATCACATCACCAAGATTTGGTGACTTGGTGCAATTCCAGAGGAATACTGGGATATTTCTACCTTTACATCTGGGTAATCATCAGCTAGGCTGATTATTTTTAACTGGTGGGGATGCTTAACACTTGGAGGTGAAAACCACATTCATGCGTAAGAGTCTAAACAGGCCAACTGCCAGCCAGCAGCTGGTTTGTGTGAATGAGAGCCAAAACTCATCTGAAGACATTCCCTGAAGGACAGCCAACTGGGTAGGTTTTTAAAGGTCTAAGCAACACTGTGTTCACAATACGTACACATCAATGTTTAAAAGTCAAGTTAAAAAGGAATATTCAGTTTGAGTACAAGACACCAAGCAAAAATAAAGAATAAATACTCTGAATTTCCTTATTTTCAACATTTTCTACTGAAATCTGAATCATGAGGGATCCTCCCAGTCTCTTCACTGGTGCTGGGTCTGACATAGATGACACAGCAGTGGGTAATTACCCAACAAAGTGAGTGGAGCAAGACAGAAGTAGAACTATCCGTTGGTGTTGACCAGAGTTTGTTCTTGCTCTTCAGAAGTCTAAGTTGAATCATATTTAATGTAAGATGCAAACCAAGGGGAATAATTCCCCCTTCTTATAGGAAGAGATTTCTGCTCATTACTGCTATTCCAAAGTTTTCCACTTTCCCACCCAAGCTTGAGAAGATTTCTGTGTTCACCCCTAGAGCAGGAAAATCCTTAAAACCTGCTGTTCTGTCATTGAAGTTGCTTAAAAAGCCATACAGTTATACACAGAGCTCAGTAGAAACTCCTGGCTGCAGGTGATTCCTGACCCTGTCCTCACGCCACCAGCAGGTCAGAAACCTCTTCTGTGGCCTCTGCAGAATGAGCTATTAATAGGATTGTCACCAACTGCTACAAGTTGTTGATAACATTCTTCCATTTATAGCTTACTCGCTGACCAACTTCCTCCCATCACACGCAAATTAGAGGATTATCAATAATGCATGAACTAATAAATAATGTCTATGTGCTGTTGTCAGGGCAACAAATATCATTTAGCTGGCACCAGAGATCCCTCACATCATGTCCAGCATGTTTGAAGTCTCCCCTATCTCAGTGGTGTAAGGTAACGAGATTTGTTTTGTGTGTGGCTGACGTTTATTAAAAAGGTGTATAAACCCAACCTAACCCCAAACTAGTCGAGGCCTGGCCCCAGTGGGAGCATTTATCACTGATTCCAGGATTTGATTCAAAGTGAGTGTTTGTTTAAAGGGCTCCATGTGCAGCAACTGTGGGTTTTTAAAAGTTTGGGCAGCACTTGCTGATGTATGAGAGAGAAGAGGGAGGCTCATTCCCCACTTACCCCAGTAATTAGCAACAATCTCATTCTGTCACCCCCAAACGACCAAAAATACACATTGGATGCCGCAGGTGAACAGTACCTCAAGATGACATTGACTTCTTAAATCCTTGCAACTTCTTGGTGGCACCAGGAGAGAAAAGAAATCATCCCGTCAGCACCGTGGCATCACTGCTGGCACCGGGAGTAAATGCAGCAAAGGTAGTCCTGGGGCAAAATCTTTATCGTCAGGGTAGCGGTGAGGATGGCCAAAAGCTGAGCTCAGCATTGACAAATATTTGCAAAGTGTACAGCAACACCCTCCTCCCAGAGTCTGAAATCAGTTGGGCAGCCAGGGCTGCTTGATTTACCCAGTGCCTGCACCAGCCAGTTGCTAGTGGAAAGGAAGGACAGTTTTCCAGCTGGAAACCTGGTGGTTTGCACTAGGTGAAAAGAAATTTCTCTGCTCTTTCAATTCTGTGGCCACTGTTTGGACAGTATTGTGTTTGTTCAAGTAATTGAACTAATCCAAATGTTCTTCTCTGTCTTAGGCTGCTGGTGTCTGAAACTAAAGATGACTCTTGCAGACATTAATAAACCATATTTAAATTAATTCTCTGCAAACCAGGTTATTAAATACAAAAACACCAAGCTCACACAGCTCTGGCTATGAGTAGCTCAGGGATACAGCAAGAATTAATTGTGAGTTTTAACTGTTGAGAAAAGTTTTCACTGTTCACCTGAAGAGAAAATAATCCCAGCTTTTATGGCACAATCATTTTTTTAATTGCAGTGAAAGAAAATGTTTAGCTCTGTTTACCTAAACTGCAAAATACATCCAAAATAGTTCTTCCTGAACTATTTGGGGACAAAGCCCAGTCCAGGGCACAGCAATGTCAGGAGCAAGGTTGAAGGTAATTCAAGAGGACTCAGACAATCGGAGCTCAATCCTCCCCGGTTCTGTAAGGGTCAGCAGTTAAATATAAAATGTATTGGCATCAATAAGGCAACTGCACTTCTTACAGCTACGAGTTTTCTTTTTTATTCTGGTACCCTTAAAGATTCAGGGCAATTACAGACAAGTGTATTTTTAGTGGAAATTGNAGGCCCCCTTTGCTGTTACAAAGCTGATGATATTCCATCAGGCTGGGGCAGAGTCTTCTGCAGAAGGTAGCTTGTTATAAATCGTTTGGAAACATCAGATACAAGCATTGTCCTGCTGCAAGCAGCCAGAGGTGGCTGTGCCGTAATATTTACATCAATATTATATTTAAATGTATTTCCCACTCACATTGCTACCCAGTCCTCTGACTCCTGTGAGTATTGAAATAATAATTTATTTTCAAAAAATCCTCTTGAGAAAGAACCCAAAGCTGCAATGGGACATTTTTACAACCAGTAGCTGTATTTAGTTCCCATTAATAACAATGAGATGTATTTCTGGCTTTCTTTCAGAGCTGTAAAGTGGGAATCCAGCTGCTGCCTCCTGAGATGTGGAGCCCCCACCGTGTCCCAGTGAAGGTGCCCAGTCTCTCTGGTATCCCCAGAACCATCTGTGTGGTAAGCAGCTGATTTGGGGGATCAGTCCACTTTCCTTCTTATAAACCCCCCTAGGGGCTGCTCCGCACAGACAATAAATATTTGACAGTTCCCTTTTCGAGGAGTATTTTGAATTTTAGAAGCTGCAGACGGTAAGGCAACAGAAAACTCTGAGACAAACTGCTCTGCCTCATAACCACCCAAAAATGGCAAATTCAAGCTGGGTGCAGCTCATCTCTGTGATCAGCCCTAGATGTTCAGAGCCACACAGCAGAGACATCTAGTGGGAATGAGCTCAGCAGAAATGACACCTTCTCACTACTTATGCCCTGAGGCTCCTGTCTTCACAACCCCTCGATCTAGATCTGTATTTCTGGAGAATCGTAGAATTTATTGGGTTGGAAGGAACCTCTAAAGGTCATCTAGTCCAACCCCACTACAACAAGCAGGGACATCTCTACCTGGAGCAGAAAAGCCATTCCCATGTTCACCAGGTTTAACTGGTGGCACAAGCATTCCTCACGAGGAGCGCCCCGTGATGTGGGTGAAGCAGGGGTCAGCACTCATGTTAGCCCCGAGCTCCCTCCTCCCACAAAGAGCAGAGAGGATCAAATCACAGCTAACCCTGGAATGGCAATTCCAGGGTGACTCAGTGTCTAAGTCTTGCTCCTCAGCGTTACCTAATCCAGCCCAGCCACTGCTACTCTTTCTCCTTAGGTTTTAGCAAAGGAGGGGCACAAATTAGGGTGTGAACAGTCAGGAGAAGAGAAATTAGGCAACACTGCGCTAAGCCACAATTACAAATTGTGAGCATTTTAAATTCTGGGGTAATAGCACCTCTGGCATCACTTATTACTGCTGCAGTCTGAGGAGTCACCAGAACCCTGTGTCCTATGTGGACTAACTCATGGGATCAAGCTGACCCCTCCTGAAATAAGTTTCTAGAGTTCAAGGATCTCCACTAAAAATAACTTGCTTCTCATAACTTGGCAAATGGAAAAGTGTAATCATGGAGAAGGTTGGCTTTGGGTTACTGATGGAAAAAAGGCCTTTGGGATCATCCAGTCCTGCTGGTATCAGGGCATTTGATCCTTTTTCTGGCACTGTTTCCTGAGGGACCACAAGCTTAGCAGCAACACTCTGCCTATAGCACTGTAACAACTGTCATCATTTACAAATTAAATGCAGCTCCTTCTTGAGCGATAAAAAAAAGCATTGTGGAGCTGCTGGATGACTCAGAAAGGGCCACTTTACCCCTAAGTTATCCCCTCCAGATCAGCCTGGTTTGATTTTAACTGCCAGTGACTGCTGGGCAGGCTAAGTGCAATGAGTTTGCTAATGCAATTTCCAGGGGTAGAGGTCTTTGCTGACTACCAGCACTCTGAATGGCTTCAGCTCCAGAGTTATCTTGTCACTCCTACACACAGGTCGCTCACCTGAGTCACATTTAAGGTAGTTTGGCATCAGGAGGACTTTCTCTTAGAGCTGATTGTATCACAGACACCCAGTCATCAGTCCTGAATGACAAAACCCTGTCCCTCCTGTCAGGACACAGTGAAAAGTTCTCTGCTGTGGCTGGGTAACTACCAAGCAGCACTTTTTTCTTCCTCTCTTTGTCAGGAACCCATTCCCCTTCCCCAGGAGCTCAGTGCAGAGTAGGAAATCCAACAGTATCCCAAGATAAGGGAGAGTAATTTGAACACACTGATGTGGATTTCATATCCACATAACAACAGAGTTAATGAAATATGTACCTGGCTCATAAGGTATCACAATCTTCTCCTCCAGCAACCCGGCCCCACACACAGAATGGCAGAGTCCATCTGTATGTGGCTACAACCACGTGTCCAAACCTTGCAGAACATTTTTACACTGTCAGTTCATCAAAATTCTCTGTAGTTGCAGCTAGAGAGTGAAGTTTACTGGTGATGCTGCTGCCTCCTTCCATACTTCCGAGCCTCAAATTTCTGCCTGCTTTTGAGAGGTTATTCCAGTCACCAATCTGCAGTTGGCACTGGAGAAAAACCAACATTATAACGATTTACTCTGTGTTTCAGATGACATTTGGCAATTTTCAGTATGTATTGCTATTTAATTCACATTGTCTAAACACTATTTGCATTTGCTTCCCACACTCTGCTCATAATTCTCCTCCAACGTGGATTTTCTGGACATTCTTGATTGACGAGCAATAGTAAAGAACCTTACTATTACCACTAAGTCTTATTTAATTATTTACTTCAGTTATTAACTTATTTACTCAACGTACTTACCAGTTTGTGGAATGTTTAAATATCCTACTGGCTTGCAAATTGTACAGTAGTAATCACTTTGCACTCCACAAAAATACCACAATTATCCAACATACTGTGAGAAAAAAGAGGACTTGCCACTTCTGCCTGACATGGAGCTCAAACAGTTTTTATTTACTATGAGAAAACAGAAAAAGACAAACATTCACCACTAGAAAACTCGGAAATGAAGCAAGGGCAACACAATTTTTCCCACTTTTTTGTTGCAGGCAAGGGAGCCCTGAAACACAGAGTAGCTGTTTGACCACAGGACCGGGTAAAATTAACAGAAAGAAAAACTGAAGATGTGGTAAAATGCCGATTTCACACAGTTTCTTTTAACATCAGTAATCTAAGAATAAAAAATAAAAAGACAACCAAACTACATTTCCAGTCCTGTTTGATGGGGTTTGCACCAATACTATTATTTCCTATTAATTCATAGAAAAGTGTCTTCTTCAGGTTCTGGAACATTTTAATGTGCTTAAAATCACTCTGAGAGTAACCTGGTAAATCTTAACACTCTTTGACAGGCTCTCTTTTTCATTTATCTTGAGACTGCGGCACAGCTTTACAGATATATTTAATTATTTTTTGGTGATGTGGGTTATAAAATCAGATCTCCTTAGGCTGTCAGGTTTTTGTACACCGGAGGAATTCAGCACAAAGAAATAAAAATTGCTGCTGCTCTGGTAGCCTGCCCAGCTCCAACTGGGGGCTCAGCCGTGAGTTTGGGGCAAAAAACAGGGTAGAATATTCCTGTTTATCCAGACGAAATATTTGTCCTCTGTGCAATCCTACTGAGGATTAGAATCCCCTCAAAGAGAAATCAATGTAATGGTAGGATTTTGTAGCATTCATGGAGAAACTTGAACATGCTGGTCCCAGCAGTGGGCTCAGGCCACAGGGCTGCCCATCAGCCTTTCCTGCCGGAGCGTGATCAGCCTCTGGAACCACTTTTCCTCTGCTTCTGCCTTCTCCACGAACAGCTGAGAGACAAGGGGAGAGGAAGAACAGGATGAACCATTCCTTAACTTTCTCTTTGGCTGTTATAATCTGCTGAAACACGTGTTGGCGATTCTGGTGCCCAAAGGAAAAGGGATGTTAAAATACAAAGTTGACAGAAATACATTAATAAGAGTGGAGACTTTTAGCCAAGGCATTCTCATTTCAGTCTCCTGAGACAGCAAGTTCATAGTAGTGTCAAGACTCGGCCTTCATTAGCCATATTCATTACACAGGACTCATGTGAGTTTATTTACTGCAAGTTGTTTGTAATGGATTCTTAAAAAACCTCCGCTGTTATTGCTCCTATTTCCAATGGTATCCCATTTAAAATTTATTTGTAACCCTGAAACCCCCTCACTGGTGGACAACATTCTTTGTAATCATCCATCTGGCTGCTGCACGGGGTGAGATCCTTGTTGAGCCAAAGACCAGCCCACGAGCTCTTCAGAGCCCAGAGTACTCAAGTTACAGCACAGTGAAATGGTGGTTAGGGCTCGTGAAGCTGCTGTTGCTCAGCAGTGTGTCTGGCTTTGAAGGGAACGATTTGCACACTTACGTTTGGATGTGCTAACGAATTATCATCTTGGTATTTGATGGCAGTTGGAATATTGGTAGCTGGTGGCTCTTTCTCAGGAGCAGATGCCTCCAGATTTCCCACAGTGATGGTTATATGTTCGTATTGTAGTTCTGTAGGTTCTGTTGACTGGAAATGAACACACACATCACTGGTTTAACCTCAAGCCCCTAAACGTGGTGGTGCCTTAACTCAGCTTCTTCCCATTGCAACAGATGCCCAATGAAGGATCCTCACGCCGACTTCTCAGTATGCCCAGGCAGACATACTGGACGTGGAGTAAGATGCTGGCTCAACACATGAAGTAGAAAAAGAAAGAAATTGCCAAAGACAACAAGAGAAGTCATAGAACCATAGTACTGGGGCTCTGGATCATGAACTTCTCACAGACTTCAGCAAAGGCAAGGAAACACAAGTTCGGGGGGGAAACAAGTGAGAATTCAAACAATTACGCCTGGAAAAACAGAACAAAACCTTCGCTCCACAATTCCATGGACAAAAGCACCCTAGCTCTCTAGAAAATTTGGCAGTCAAAAACCAGGTGAAAAAAAAATACTCGGGATCTGTCCCATCAGGATTTTGGAAAGCTGCGTGAAAACAAGCCTGGCTTGTTTGAGGGAATAAATATGGTCCTATTGTTTGCTTTGAACAGCACATCAAGAGCACGGGAGAGGAGATGGTGGGACTTGAGATTGTCAACACTGATGCTTGTTCATCAGTGGAAACTGCATTAACAGGCAGCTTCCACCTGGCCTGGGCACCACAAAAGGGTATTGGAAACTTACCTTTTTGACTTCTTTACTGGATCTGAATGTCTGTGGAACAAAGGAGTCACTTTCAATAGCTTCAATCTCCTTTACTCGCTTCACTTGCTCGACAAGGGTGGCTTGGTCTACAAAGAGAAGGTGTAATGTCAGGATACATTAGAGTAAGCCTGTAGTAAATGCCATGCCTGAGTGATGCCTTGAATATATTTTACACATCAGAAACAAAATGTATAAATAATCTTGTAATGAAGCCTAAAATTCTCAGTTTGAGAGAAAAACTCTCTAATAAATTAACAATGGGAAGTTGGCCATTAGTGTTCAACACAACATCACTCAGGGTGCTATGATAAGAATTTGCTGGAGATATCCTTGTAGTATCTTACACAAATCTTACTCATACCTATAGGAATGATGAAGTGTTAAGGAAGCAAAAGATCACTATTTAGAATTACATTTGTGATGTTTACTTGGGAGAAAAGGGACTGGAGGAATCATAACCCATTAGCGTGTGATTTTCTTTCTGGCAGACACATTATTGGTAGATGAAGCAACTTCCCTGTGTTGTTTGTCAGATGTCAGTAGCAGGGACAAGTATTTAATCAAAAATCAAAAATAATGGAGGCAGAAAGCTAAGAGGCTGCAGACACATGGAAAAAGGATAAAATCAATACTAACTCAGTGCTCAGCAAGTCTCATACGATGTTATGCTGAATAAAACAAACCAAATCTTGTCTCAGGGCTTGTTGAGGATGACTTTTTCTTTAATACAAAGATGATTCCAGCAGAGGCCACAATTATCCCTGTTCCTGTCACAGGCTCTGCATGGCCAAGGGACACCCTGTGGGTTACTAGGGTCTGGCCCCACACCCCCTTCCAGCCTCAATCCATCCGTATTTACACCTTTGACCATAAAACTGGTTCTATTAGGGGAACATTCCCTTAAGGTAATTGTAATCTCAGGGTTTTTTTACATTTCCCATCTGTATTTACACCTATTTACATCTTCTCACATATAAAACCACACACACACCTTTTATAGCTGCTCTTTTCCGAGTTAACCTTTGAAAATGTCACTTTGGAAAGCAAATGAAATCATAGAGATGTGTGTTCATCCTTCTGATGCCACCCAGGAATTTCACACATGCAATAATCAGAAACAGCAGAGAATCAGATAAAGGAGAAAGCAACTTTCCCTGCAAGCTCGGCATAAAATATTCCCATTTCTTGGCTTCTTTCTAAAAGTAAGTGTGTTGACTGAAATTTAAACAGGCTTTGGAACACAAGCATTAAATAATTAATGATATCTTGTGAATGGCCCATTAAATAAAAACATATTTTAAATATTTGATGTATAAACTTCAGGTGGATTTATCACTAACCCAGAATCTCAACTAGGAAAATGACTCCACGCCTGTCCACAAAGAGTTCTCTTTCGAGTGAGTCTTAACTTCAGAATGAAATCAACAACATGATAAACTGAAAATGTTCCTCAGGAGGTACCTTGGTACCTTTCTTCAGATGGTACTGATTACATTATGTTTTAATTGCGTCCCTGTTTTACTTCGGCCACTCAAACTGGCACATTCCAAGAAAAATGAAGTTTCCATCTAGACAATTTGCAGAGACAAAAAAAAAACCCTACAAGGCTTTGAGACAAGTTGTCATCAACAGAGGGTTGAACCAAAATATTTCTATTAAACAAAATAAAACCACTAGAAGAAGGAGGAGCAGGAAGAGGAGGAGGGAAAATGCAGTTGCATGGATGAGACTCAGGTAATTTTTGTCACTGCTAAACTTTACCAAATTTCTGGTTCTGGTTTTAAGGGCTTTTTCCTCCCTCTCCCCTCAAATCTCTTCTCTGTGCTGGAGACAATTAGCGATGGCTAATAGGGCTGTCCCCTGGCTCATGGGGAGGCTGTGGATGTTTTCAGAGTGTGACCCCCCGATCCCCACGTCCAAGTGCCCAGGGATGCCTGAGGTCAGCACGGAGCTGGGGACAGAACCTCTTCAGTGCCCTCAACACCCATCTCAGAGGTGAGACTTCCTGTACCAGCCTGGGACAATCCTTTTGCAGAAATGCAGAGCAAATCAGCCAAGAAATGAACCGCTGTCACGAGCTTCTGCGAGATTAATGGCTGTGGGACACCCCAAGTTCCTTCTTCTCCTGCCTGGCTTGAGTCAGGTGAAGTCCTTGGAGCAGTGGGAGCTCTGGAGGGACGCATGTTTGGGCCACCTAAGGGTGATTTTGCGGAGCAGGGCCGCTTGGTCTCCACAGCCATTAGAGGGAGGCACCACCACACTCAACACTAGCCCCATTCGGCCTTTGTCTGAGGTGATGGGAAAACTGCGGATTACGAGACCTGGAGATGCCACCAGCCCAGAATCCCCGCCGGGCTGACACCAGCCTACAGCCGGGGGGAATTTGGGTTTTGTTTGAAACCTCTTCCTTCCCTCTAACAACTTGCAAGTCACAATAAAGCTGCTCGATGCCTCTGACGGTGCCAGATCCCCTTTGCCGGAGTCAAAGCGCAGTTCCAACACTTGGCCACACTGTTTCCTCGCTGTTGAGAGTTCCACGCAGAGACAGACAGAAAACTTCTTGCGGCCCAAGTGACAGAAACAGTAATACAAACCCCTACAAGTGAACGTTTTTAATTGTTAATTTGTGCTCTTCAATCTCAACTGTAAGAGTGCTCTGGTAGCATAATTAAAAATTTGAGTGGGTTGTAAGTAGTCCAGAACTGTCTTAATTCTCTCTTAAGTACTAGCAGACTCGTAAGTGGCTACTTTAATACATTAAATAATAATTAAATAACAATTGAAAAGTAATTGAATAATAATGAAATGTAATGCCAATTGAATAACGATGAAACAACAATTAGATAATAACTAGATCATAATTAAATAAGGAGTAAATAATATTATAATTAGAAACTAGTTTTCACAAGGCTTTTGGACACTAACAACTGGTTTTTTAAGAGGGAAGGAAGTTTGGATATAAAATTTAGCAGAAGGTGCAACGGGAAGCTTCAGCAGTCTTGAATTTCAGGATGTTGAATTTAAGCAGCTGAGGAACACCTGGATTTCTGCTTTGCTGGTGGAAGGTAAGGTCCCTCCACCTCTGCCCTTACACTCATCTCCAGAGGACTTTTGGGAGCATTCCTGAAAGTAATTTGGGACAAAATCAAACCCAGTGAATAAACTGCTAGGAGCCGTCCTTAATACACTGAAAATTCCAACTTAAAACAGTTTTTACCGCGTTGTTCAAAGAAGCAAAGGAAATGGTGAGAGGGGAAATGTGAGCAGGGGCTGGCCACATGCCTCCAGCCCCACAGAGCTGTCAGCCCCTGGTGCAGAACCCAGCATAGGACCCATAGGACCCAGCACACTTGTCGCGGCGGCGGCTCCTATCAGAGACACACTGCTCCTTTTTTCCCCTCGGCACACAAAAGCAAGATATGTAATTCAATGCTCAATTTACCCTTGTCTCGTAGGAGATTTTTTTTCCCCGCTAATTGATAGAAATTAAGCCATTAATCAAGCCACTAGCCATCATTCAAACCAGGGAAGATGAATACAAACTTTCATCATAACCACCTTCCCCATTTTAGTGTTCATTAGCATTAATTTTTAATGCAATTATGCTATTCTTTTACGCTGAGCTCATAAATTACTGCTCTTTTGTTGCTCGCTGGCCTTGTAAAATCCAAGGTAATGCTTTGTGCTCTGATCCTAAAGGCAATTACTGGCTTCTTCTATCTTTTATATATCTCCATCCCAAATAACCTCGATATTGTATGTACAAACTAACGAGTGTATATATTACATGGATGGATAATAGATAACAATTTGTCTGTGTGAAACCTGCACTCGTATCTGTCAGACACACCGAGATAAATAAAATTCTTCTGCCTCTAGCCACACCACACTACAACCAGTATATATCCACTAGGTCCAGTATACATCCAGTATATTTTCACTATACCCAGTATATATTCACTATATCTCCACTATAACCAGTATATCCCCAGAGTATATCCACTATATGTCCAGTATATATCTACTATACACCAAATATATCCAGTATGTATCCAGTACATCTCCACTATATCCAGTATATACCCGCTATATCCAGTATATCTCCATGATACCCAATGTATATATCCAGTATATACCCACTATATCCTGTATATACCCAGTATATATGCACTATATCCAGTAAGTCTCCACTACAGATAGTTTTAGCATGTTAGGGCAGAGTCTTTCCATGACACGGTGTTTAAAGGGTGTTTGTGTCAGTCTCAAACCAACACACTGGGCCCTGTCAGTGACTCCTGTGCTTTTGTCACAGTCCATGTATTGACCCCCAGGTGCGTGTCGGGGCAAACGCACAGCAGCTACAACCACCTCTGGTTGCTCTCAAACACTGAACGTGACTGAGGTGGGTAAAGGACCCATTGGTGTAGGTCAGCAAACAGTTGTGTAGTTGGTTTTAATCATTTTTCTGCTTCTTCCCTGGGCCAGGCCTCGAGATGGTGCAGGAAATGCTGTCAGTCACACCAGCTGTCTAGCAAAACACGATACGTGCATTTAAAAGCCCATAAAACAGACAGTTCTCAGTCTTGTGCTTATCCCTTGGATTCACTCAAGTCTGTTGGATAAACACTCATGTGACATGGGGTGAGTCCCTGTGCGATGTTGGCATTGACACCGAGAGCAACAAAAAGCCTTTTTTATAGCAGAAAATAACAGGCTCCACAGGAAGGATTGTGGTTTAAGCAAACAGAACCTCTTACATTTAACCAAGGAACGATCTCCTCCAGCTTCATAGGTGCCTCAATCCCTTTCTTTGGTGAACATGGGCATGGGCTTAACTTCTTCATGATGTGGGCAGGCAGCAAAGCACCAAACAGGCTCAGCGAAAGCAGCAAAACACACAGAACCCAGTAAAATCTGCAGTACCAAGTACCTTCACCTGTGATGATACCCCAATGTTCTTCCATCCAAAACCACTCCTGTTTTCATTCCCAACTTTGGTAAAAAATACAACTTGAGAAGCTGAAAATTCATTAGCCAAAGGTTTTGAGAGGTCTTGCAGAACCCCCGGTAACAGTGTATTTTAAAGCCCTGTTGATGACCCTGTTAGGCCATAACTTAAGACCTCTTTCACATAGATAGACAGACAGACAGACAGACAGATACACAATTTTCCTATTATAAGATACACCTTGTGGTTGCTTGCAAGTTCACCAAACCTGTAAGTTTTGAGTTAAGGTCCTCTGTGCTTGCATCTACCCACACTCAAGTGTTCTACACAAGACTTCAGTCCAGCTGGTCCAGCCATTGAAGAAGATACAGTGAAACAACATTGATTTGCCAACTATTGGCAAAACTTGACTTTGAGAACTTCCCAGGACACAAACAGACTTGTCCTTTGTGTCCTTCCTTATAGAGTGGATGATCCTGAGGACACTGAATCCCCACACCACAACCAGCCCAGGTATCAACACTGGATCCTTTAATCACCCCTACCCTACCCTTGACCTTCACTTAAGATTAACTGGAGAAGCTTGGGGAGAGCCGCTAGCAAAATGGGATGAGCTGGAGGCAAATCAAAGACTAAAATTAAAAATGGGGAAAACAAAAACCCCTTTCTTACAATTGCTACCAGAGAAAACAACTATAATAAACCCCTTCTCTGGGAAATATCAGCAGTGAAGTAATTTTCACACAATCACAGAATGTCATGAATTGGACATGACCGCGAAAGATCACCTAGTCCAATCCCCCTGCCACAGCAGGATCACCTGGACCAGGTCACACAGGAACACATCCAGGCAGGTTTTAAACATCTCCAGAGAAGGAGACTAGGTAACCTCTCTGGGCAGCCTGTTCCAGTGCTTTGTCACCCTCATTGTGAAGAAGTTCCTTCTGATACTTATATGGAACCTCCAATGTTCCAGCTTAAACCCATTGCCCCTCGTCCTATCACTAGATGACACTGAGAAGAGCCTGGC
>VXBP01008189.1:1157093-1222695 GCA_013400115.1 Rhinopomastus cyanomelas
CCTGTCCAGGTCTCGCTGAATGGCAGCACAGTCTGCTGGGGTGTCAGCCACTCCACTCAGCTTTGTGTCATCAGCAAACTTGCTGACAGTGCACCTTAATCCCTTGCCCAAGTCATCAAGAAATAGATTGAACAGGACTGGTCCCAGTACTCCACGAGATACAGGCCTCCAAGTAGACTCTGTCCCATTGACCACCACTCTCTGACTTCTATCCTGCAGCCAGTTCACAATCCACCTTGCTACCTGATCATTCAGTGAACACTGCCTCAGTTTGGCTTGCGGATTCCATGTGAGACTGTGTCAAATGCCTTACTCACCAGGTTAGGGAGCGTCCTAGTGATATCCCTGCTTAGGGTTCCAGGTAGACTGCAGCCTTCCCTATGACGAGGGTCAACTCTTCATACCGGGCCCTCAGTTCCCTTCAGGAGCAAGTCTCCAATAACTAGGACCTTTCTCTTCTTTGTGGAGGAGGTTGTCATATTACTGGAAGACGTCTCTGATTTAGGCAACTGTGCTAAGACCTCCGGAATAGGTTACCTATCCTCTATATCTTTACTAGACCGGCTTTTTTTCCAGGAGTGGCTCGTATCTATTTCTCAGAGGCACCTGGAAAGGTGGCAGGCAAGATGGGTGCTCACCTTCTGCAATGGCCTTGCACTTGCCTCTACTCACCTCTTCTACCTGGGCTTCTGTTCTCCATCTGAGAAGTGCAGGATACAGGGGCCCCTTGGTTCTATCTTTTATTTGGCCATTGTCCAGACTGCAGAGCCTGGTTCCACCAGTCTACCCCTATTTCAGCGTTTCTAATGCTCCTGAGTCTTTCTACTTCCACTTGTAGTTTTTCAACCTTGTCTTTCAGCTGTGCCACTCAGTTAAGCAGATAATCTATCTGCTCGCACCGTACACAGCCTGGGAAAAGTGAGAGACCATTGCATTCTCTGCAGTCTGTCACTTGCACAGTCTCATCTTGCTGGGGAACCTCTGTTTGCATTCCCACATCTACGTACAGTGGTGACTGTAGCCTGGCCTTCCTCTGCTGCTGGGTTGACACAATTTTTTCTTGTTTGGTTTGTTGGCCCTGGTGGCTAAAAGCAGCTAAAACGGCTAGTGCTGCCACTGCTTTGTGCGGTCTGAGCGCAACTGCCAGTTTGGCCACATTTAAAGATCTTGCAGTCTGAACCCCATCACGTTCCTTCTCAGGTTTTCCCGCTAGAGGCTCTGACCCCCACCAGCTCCCTCTTACCTCCCCCGAGGTTCCCTGTTTAAAGGGACCTCCAAATCAGCCAGAAACCTCAATAAATAGTGTTGGGGGCCAGGCACTGGCTCTGTCACTGCTCTATGCAGTCTCAGTTTCCCCATGTCATTCTCCATGACATTCACAGAGCCCGTGAAAGCCTCTTCCCTGATAGAATATGGCCTTGGTACTGACAGTAACACATCCCTCCAGCTTTCTGTTGCTGTTGGCAGGAGCACTTTGAGCCAGACTCAATCCAAGAAAACCTAAGTGGCTAGCTGCACTATTCAATATTTTGCTTTTTCTTTATGAGCCTAAGTCCAGCCAACACAACTCCTACAGCTCTGAAGCTTGGGACGGGACAAAGAGATGGACTTATACACCAGGCTCAGCCTTTTGGTTCTTTGCACAGGGCTCATCTGGCTCCTTAAGACATCTTGTCCTAATTAATGATTTTTTTTTATCAGTTATCTGCCCTTCAACATATTGTTTGGGCTTTTTTCTGTCCCATCTATTGGCTTCTTCCATTTTCCTCCCATTTCCTATGGTTCAAAAATTCTGTTTGACTCATCCTCACCCTTGTCCAATTTGTTTTTTCCCTATATTAGATATATAATCATTTTAAAAAAACCCCCACCCCAACAGATGATTTGGAGACATATACAACACAGCATTTCAACGCTGGAAGGACAATGCATAATGTGGTTTTACTGTCAAAATGCAGATTGGGAATTGAGCCACATGAAATTATAGGACCACAAGCCCAGCAATGGGATGATACCTTAATGCATCAGTGTGAAGGGAAGAAACCCCATAACTCAATTAAAATATAGGTTGTGAGGAGTTTTCTGACACTGTATACTTGGGAAAGCTGCCACCTACCCTGACCTCTCTGTTATAATTCCGTAGGTCATCTTAAATATAATTAATTTAGCCTCTATTTCAGTCATTGTATGTATTTTTGTCTTTAATAAACTCTTTTTGCTAGAGAGGAAAAGGGCTTAAATAAAACCAACAACACAACCTTCGTGCAATTCCTTTGGAGAAGAGGAATCTAGACTTAAAAAAAAATCGCAGCACAGGGATATTTCGATGTGTAATGCTTTGAATCTACTTATTTCTTTTCAATCAAGGCTTACACATGCACTTAGAGGAACCGCATATGTTTCTGCAGGATTGTAGTCTGAATCAAAAAGATGAGGCTCTTCTGACTGCAAATAATTAATTCATTTAAAGTCCATGGAACTGTCACTCATTTACATCAAGCCACGTACTCAATTAATCCCTTAAGTATAGTTTTTAATGTAAAAAACAGACTACAGTGTGGGGTCCTCACTGCAAAAATGACTTCTATAAGCCACTGTAATAACCACGGGCAGGCTTAGGTATTATCTTCTACGCCTTCGGTATTTATCTCTGTGTTCTATATATTCTGTAGCCACCTCGAAATTCTTCAACTATGTGCAATGACTTTACTAAGGGTTTAAACTAAAAATGTAAATACCTTTAGTATCTTCAGTACTTTGCAATTTGTTTCATTAGATATAAACCCAAGGAAGCACAACCATACCCTTGGAGAAGGAGATGATCATTGGAATATTTGAGGAGAGTAAGGAATAGGCTCTGCTTTGGTTCGTGTTGAGAAACTGGTGCTTTCCCTTGGGTGGAAGCCATGATGAAAATTAATTTCTTTCTGTTTTTGCTTGCTCAGCAACGGGAGCAGCACTCCAGGGTTTGGGTTCTTGGTGTGCAGTGTGGACACAAACAACAGAGGTCCAGGACACTGTCATCATGGCTAGAAGCCAAAAGCTCAGAACTGGTCTGGTTGGAAAAGCTCTTTAAGATTATTAAGTCAAACTGTTCCCCAGCACTGCCAGGTCAGCACTAACCCATGTCCCTCACCCCACATCCAGAAAGCAGTCATTACCAACCAAATCAGTTTATACAAACCACTGCAAACCACACCAGGACTCACAACATCACAAATTTGCTGAGTTTCTGCTGTCAACACTACAGCTGCCCCTGCACCTCTGACCTCACAACCACAAGAGACCCCAGAAATGTGTTGGTCTATATATAGAGTTGCTGTGGAGGCTCAGCTCAACCATCAACAACCCAACCATGCTGAAGTGGCTCCTGGCCATGCCAGTGTAATAGTTTCTGACTGGATTGATTGTTCCCTGACAATACGTAACTCAGCCTTGCAAATGCATCAAGTCAGTAATGAGCAGCTATTAAGTCGATTGATTTTCTGATTTCAATTGATAGCTAACAGGCCAAAGCTACACATCAATATTTGCGTAACTAATACCCAAGAGCTAACAGTTCTGACAAATGAAAACCTCTACAGACCCAAACAGTGCAAACTGACAGAAATTTAAAGACCTAATCTCAGATTTTAAGCAAAACATTCAATGGCTGGATGAGTATATCTGATATTTCTGGATAATTCTGGTGTTTGGGGGTGGGGGAACATCAGTAAATACATGGGAACTGCCAGAAGGATCCTGTTTTCTTGGTACCTAATGTGAGGGATTCTGTGACACGAACTTGTCACCAGCTCCAAAAAACAGACTGTTTAAAAATGAATGTCTGAAAACGGAATATTTTTGAGTAGGTGGCTAAATCAAACAAAACATGTCACAGCTCAAAGGTACAAACACACCTCCCCGTTGCACGTTTCTGTATTGAGATGCTATCAACTGGAAATCAGTGTCTCACAATTCTCCCTACCCTTAAGCTTTCTTCTGGTTTGGGTTTTGTTGATTAAGTAAAGTTGGAATATGGAAGAAGTGGTGTTAAAAATATTCTTACAGCTTCCTCCTAACCAGGATAAAGTTTTTATTCCCTTTTTTCTTTTTAATAGTTAAAATGATTGTGTAAGCTAAAGGAGATGGTGACTACAGTGGCAACATGTGGTGGCCACAACTCTAGCCCCTCTCCCTGAGCAGCTCCGCACCTCTGACCCCACTTCCATTTTCTCTGGACAAAATAAACCCATTGATGATTGATCACTGCCCCTATTTTCTACATCTCTGACTACTCTCCTTATGCTCCATCTATGCTCCCTGGGATTATTAGGAGAGGGCTGAAAATCAGAGCTTTTCACTTCCGAGATGAACATTCCCATCTCCATTGCTGCCTGCTCTTTATTTTCCCTGTTAGGAGCAGCTTCTCAATAGGTGGCCATAAATTTGTTGTTTCAAATGACTGAGGTTGGATACTTAATCATGCGATTGCTTTACCATCTCATTACCTCAAATTGACGCTCATCTCAGACTTCTCCTTGAGCATAAATAAATGTCATAAAGGCGACGGTAACATACCACAACGTTAATGAAGTACAAAGGCTATTTTTGGTTTCCATCATGATGAAATTTCAAAACTATTTTCATACTTCAGCACATTATGATGCTGTATCTCTCCTTAAAGGACCCCTCGTACTAATGTGATTCATGTCAGGAGAAAACTGATTTGATTTCCCCTCATAGGAAGTGTACGAAAAGAGACAGAAGCTGCTATTTATTTTGATATAGAGGCACAGTTAAGGACTCAAACTACGTTAAACCCACAATTCCATCCCCAGGAACCTGATGCTGATGTTTGGGTTGGAACTAGATCATCTCTGAGATCCCTTCCAACCTAAGCCATTCTATGAACACTAAAAAACCCCATGGTTATGATAAAACAAAGGTTTAATGCAATTATGTTTGCCTTTTCTGTACTTGCTGAGGACAAACTATTATTTTAGAAGTTTTCCACAGAACTCATTTCTGCAAGGTGCAAAGTGCACACTAAAAGTGTATCTGGAAAATACATCTTTACTATATCTTCTCCCTGTGTGTATCCCAGCGAGCATTCAAGAAGCCTTTAGAGTCAAAAGCTCTTTCTTTTCTACACAACCCTGCTGTGTTCTGCTCCATCCTGGCTCACACTATTTACCCAAAACCAAGTGGGTAAAATGCATCCAAAAACATTTTTCCACCACTGTTGGGAGTAGGTGATCTCTGAGGTCACTCAGAGACCCCACTAACCCTAACCCAAGCCGTTCTATGATTCTGTAAAGTGGCATTTGATGGCCCTTGTAGGTTTCCTGACAAAAGGCCGCTCCACCTATTGTATTTGTTTTATTCTCATTTTAGAGCTTCATCTTCAAACCCCTATTTTACACAGACAACCCACAGACAGGAATCCAGTCAACAAAACGTGAAAATCACAATAAAGTGGCAACCTTAGAAAATAAAATAGATGTGCTCAGGGATAGGCTTTCTTCAGCAAACAAGTACTTTTGGGGATATTTCATATTTTAAGAGCAGTTTTCCATTCCTCACTTATGCACTCCTCCATGGAATGCCAGTCCTTGATGCTTGTGATGAACCAGCCAGGTTCCAATCACTGCTCTTAATAATCTCTGTCTAATTAAAACATGGTGATGACATTCCTAATGGCTCTGAATTTTCACAGAATCACCTCAGTTGGAAAAGACCTTCAAGATCATCAAGTCCAACTATTAACCCAACACTGACAAGTCCTCGACTAAGCCATGCGTCTAAGTGCTACGTCTACATGACTCTTAAATCTCTACAAGGATGGGGACTCCGTCACAGTTCTGGGCAACCCGTTCCACCACCTGAGAACTCTTTCATTAAAGAAATTATTCCTAATACTGAATCTTTTGCTGAACTGCCAACAATCCCACCTGTTCAGCCCCTCAGCAGAAGAAGATGCTGCTACGAGGTGCCCTGGGGTGGATGTGGCCCCAGTACAGAGCCTGGGAAGTTCACAGGTACCCTAGCCCCACCACCTCGCCTTTAAGAACTGAAACACTCTGAACATAGCGAGGAAAAATCAATCTATCTCTGTTTTGTTCCTAAACCACTCACACTGCTCCTTTACATTTACACTTAAAGTACAAACAGAACTTAAATTTTGCATTTAAAGTGCACTAGAACTACAAATACTGGGGGTTTAGGACTCAATGAGCAGCTGACCTGTCTCTTCTCACAAGGAACAACTGACCCAGTAAGAGGAAATGGTCTCAAGCAGCACCAAAGTAAGTTTAGGTTGAACATGAGGAAAAACTTCTCATGGAAGGGGTCATCAAGCCTTGGAACAGGCTGCCCAGGAAGGAGGTTGGATCGTCATCCCTAGACATGTTTCAAAGTCATGAAGATCTGGAGCTAACAGACAGGGTTCAGCAGTGGCCTTGGGACAGCTCGGATAATGGTTGGACTCAATGGTCTTGAAGGTCTCTTCCAACCTGAATGATTCTGTATGCGCTGTAAATTGAGCTGCTGTGTGGACAGGAGGGACAGCCATGTACTCTTCTCTTCCTGCTGTAAACTCAATTAGGCCAGGATTTCTTAGGATGTTTTCTCTCCTGGTCACTCTGCTCTCTGTCTGTGAGCTCTGAGGTGCACACTGGTGTTGAGTTCAGTTAAAGCACAAGGTGACCTTTTTCACTGGGGACACAGTAATTACAGGTTGTGTGACAGCAAGGTAGTAAAACTGTATCACTGAAATCCACAAACCTGCCTCTCCTGCAACCTCTTCCTTTGCTCATCTGCTAGATGCTGATGGCTCCCAAACAGCCATTGTTTGCTCTATACTATTCTTGCAGTGATCAGGAGACATTGTGAGAGTTGGGGCTGTTTAGTTTGAGGAAGAGGAAGCTGAGTGGCAACCTCGTCGCTCTCTACAACTATCTGAAAAGACATTGTAGAGATGTTGGTGCTGGTCTCTTCTCACAGGTCATCAGTGACAGAAGCAGAGGGAAGGGCTTCAAGCTCCAACAGGAGAGGGTCAGACTGGACATCAGGAAGAAATTCTTCCCGGAGAGAGTAGTCAGGCACTGGAATATGCTGCCCAGGGTGGTGTCTGAGCTCCCATCAAGGAGCTCATTGGGTTCAATCCATTTAATTAAATTAATTTAATTTAACTATTAATGATTATTATTAATCCTTTAATCAATAGTATTATGTTTATATAATTCATTTATTATTGCTGTTACTGCTATTGTTCTTATTACTGTTGTTATTATTGTTACGGTGCTTTTCTTGCTGTGTTGCATCATGCCACTGCACACCAGTTCCTGCTCTTATACCCTCCTCTGCTTACTTTTAATGATAAGCCATCAATAAAACGATTAAACACACACAAAAGCATATCACAGCAGGTGCTGGAGCAGTCCCCTGAGACTGGAGGTGCACCAGCAAGTGCTTGTGTGGCACTAATGAAGCTCCATTGGCTCACAGGGGACAGCAAGGTGGAGCTGCTGGGGCTCCAACTTCGCTCAGGATCTGCCAGCATGAGGGCAAAGCACTGAAAAATGTTTGAAAGTGCCATTTACATCAGTAAAAGAAAATATTATCTGCAAAAATCCACATACTTGGGCTAAAATAATGATTATAAATCATCTTTGTACATTAAATGTATGTATGTATGATCTAGAAAATGTCCCAATTTATAGTAAAATATTAGTTCTAAAAATCACAATTTATACTAAATATTACCTATAAAAATCCACAATCCATACTAAAACATTACTTATAAAGATGAGAATCTGTTCTAAAATCTTACTTATAGAAATCACAAAGCATACTCTTACCTATATAGAATCACAACCTGTACTAAAATAAATACTGCCTATAAAAACTCACATACCTACACCACATTTACCTATTACATGTATTATCTGCAAAACTTCACGTATCTATACCAAAAATTTTTAAAATTCAAATATTTATACTAAAATATCTGTAAAAGTTCACATATCTCTATTAAAATATCTGCAAAAATTCATCTATCTATAGTAATCCTTGTATCAATACTAAACGGATAATCTATAATAACTCACACATCTATACTAAACACATTATCCATAATAATTTATCTATCTATACTAAATGTACTAAATAATTTGGAGACACAACAAACGGATTTCAGGTCCTGGCCATAAAAATGAGCTTCAATAACATTTACTGACCATAATCCATGACCCGAGGCAATAACTGATGAACTTAAGGGCATCCTAATATATTTCCCTATCATTGAGTAAAGCACTTTAACTTATTACAGCTACGTGCCCTGACCTCGTGCAATCAAATCGCTCTGTGGCAGATCCAACCTGTGTTTTTAATACCAGTTACGTTGGGGTACAGTCCTTTAACCCTTAATTGAAGGGAGCACTAAGGAAAACAGCCATTCTGACATGGCGAAACCACACAGTAGATGCTCCACATGAAAACTCTTGCCCAATAAGGTAAAGATGAGTGTTAAAAAATACCATGAGTTATAAAAAAACCCCAGAATTTTGAATATGTGCACAATTTATAATTTGGGATATGTTTGGCTTTTTATAGTTTGGGCTATGTGCAGATTTTCAAGTTTGAGTTGCATGCAGAATTTATAATTAAAGGATCATCTAATTATGACCACTCCTGACTTTCTTGTATCTATTGACTTTTGTTTTATGAAGTCCCATCTCTCAGGTTTTACATCCTCAAAGAGTGTCAGCCCAGGCACCATGATGCACTCATCCCTCCCGTTAGCAGCGCAGGGTGGGGAGAGGGCCGAGGGGAAGGTTCTTGCAGCTCCATCCATCTGGGGAGGGTTTGGGGTGGGCAATTCTGCTCTCTGGCCCCTGCAAGCTCAGAAAGTAGTTTGAGCTGAAAAAGCAGCACCAACTGCATCACGCTGGGGAGGCAGTAGGCAGCACACACAGAAGGCACCGCAGAACTGGATCTTTGGTGCTTTTTATCTAATTCAATTGCCTTAAGAAAAGGCATTTTATCCACACCGTTTGGATAAAAGGGAGTTACTGGGATTTGTGCTACTCCGGGATTTCTGCTGATGCAATTGAGAGAAGCTGAGATGGTTGAACAAGAGACCGGCGCATCAAAAATGCATCTCTGAGCCTGCGTGACGTAGGTGGTTTTTTCAAGAGAAAGATCTGTATGGGTTTACTGATAACCAACACAAATCCAGACACTAAGGCACAGAACATCTGGATTCAAGCAAATAAAGTTGGGCTCATCACATTTATATGAACCCGATTTCAGCCATTTTCCATTAGCTTGTGAAAGCCTTCCTATTGCATATTCCTCACCATTCCTTTACTTGCAGTTTTAGGTTGAGAAAACGCTGAGATTCCTCCCAAACTGACCTAAGTGACTCCTGAAGTCACTATGTTTCTTACAAAAACATTTCTAAACCTGATTCACATGTCTAGTTGATCTTAAAGATAAAGATAGGAGAAAAGATACTTCAAACCCACCTACTGTGTGTGCACAGCTACGTTAATTTAACTAAGTCCATAAAACACTGGTTCAAAAGTCTGTTTAGGATACGGTAATATATTACATGAGTTGAGTCAAGCACACTTTCCCTGCTCTGATTTAAATCTGATCACTCCACACATCCCAAGTCCTGCCCCACGTCTCAGAGGGATGACTGAGAACTTCTTGGAAAAAATCTGAGCAAGATCGGGTTTGTAAGAGGACAGGTTCCAGGCAGAACCCGCAACCTCTAAAGCAGCACCTGCACCTCAGCGAATCCTGTAAGGCATCAGATTGGGTTTATTCATCCCTCTGAAGGGCGGTGGTCTGTCGTTTGCATTTGCCCACGTGGGCTCCCACTTCCCAGCCTATTCAAAAATGATGTTTTCCAAGCATGTGCCACATGACTTGTTCATATAAATGGAACAAATTAAACTGTCTCTGCACATATCCCCTCACATTTGTAGCCCAGATTCCTCCCCGTCACACGTGGCCAAGGCACCCTATTATCTGCCTGCAGAGGTTGACCTCAGGATATTAGATTCTGCCACACGGCCCTCTTGTACTAAACCTAGGGGGAAACACTTAATCACCCCCTGCCTTTTCAGGGAAAAAATCAACTTTAAATTTGCCATGATGAAAAATCAATAAACCAGTAATTGCTTGGCTTATCACTGCGTGGAGGAACAAATTGGGAGGCGAAGCCGGGCGTCCACACAGATTTCAGCGCAAGGCGCCGCGTTTCAGGATCACTAAGCCAGAAAAGGGAAAGGTCTCCGAGTGATAATTAAATCTACTCATGCTGATTTTCTGCCAAATTTATTTCCCCAGAGTATATCAAAATGTTTTTGCTGCTGACTGGGTAGGCAGAACTAATCAATTCACCAGCGGGCCAGCACGCCCCAGAAACAGGAGAAAATGCAAATTCCAGGAGAAAGGCAGCAGGACAATACCCGCCCCGGTGCCAGCGCCACCGACACACTGATCTACCCATTGATTGATTCCCGTAGAAGAAACCCGCTCGGAGTTGGGGCTGGAGGAAAGTTCCTCTTTTCTGTGTTTGCTGATGTAAAACCTTTTTGGTATGTGAGACCCTGCATGGCTGTGGGACATGAGGTTGGGGGCAGGATGCAGTGGAAAAATTTAAACAAACATTATCACTGGTGATACACCAAGAGAAATGATCCCTAAATGTCCCACTGATGCCACCCAACGTGTTGGAATTCCCACAACACGGCACACGTGTCATCTTGGCTCTTGCTCCCACCCATTTGGGGTCTGTTGAATTTTTGCCAAGCCTGGAGTGAAAAATCCAGTTTGACAGTAAAACCCCTTCAAGATTTTTCTGTCATTTTACAGGTAGCAAATAAGCACAAATAAAGCTGAAAGAGCCCTCCCTGTCGGAAATTCCTGGTGTAAAACGATCACAAATTTTTTTTTAATAGCTCTAATTTGATGCATCCCATTTGCATAGCTCCAATGGAAGCACAAATACAATCAAACAGAAAAATTCAAATGAGATGGAGGGAGCCTTTTTCTGTCTTTCTTTGCTTTTTCTACTGCTTAAAAAAAAAAAAAATTAAAAGAATATCTTTCTGCTGTGTGTGTCCTTCAACCGGCTGTAGGGACTATGGTAATTAAAACATTTAAAACAGCACAAGCCCCCAGTCTCTAATCTGGAGCTCGGGTCAGCTGTCTGTAGATTCTAATTTGTCGCCCATTTGTATTCATGACAGCAGAACGCTGCATATTTAACAGCAAAGCAGCAGGAGGGGGCAGCGCCAGGCTTGGAGGTCAAATAATTTGATTTCCAAGCCGATTACATGTAACATCCAACATCTAATCTCACACCTGATTTGCAATAAAATGACAATAAAAGTAACATGATGACACCCTCGCATAGGGGCTGCGAATTCAAAATCTCAATCTTCAAAAAAAGGTTTGTTTATTATTGTAACAATCATTGGAAATGGTGAATTTACGGTCGGTTTAGGCAAACACGCTCGTTTGAGGGTGGACATCAGGCAACCACAGTTGAAACACAGGGCAACTTTTCAAACTGGACATTTCATAAGTCACTTAAATAATTTCATTAAATAATTTCAAGCAGTTGGGCGTGGGGAGGGCAAGTAGGAAATGCACGGAATAATTACAAACATAATACTGAATTAAAACCAACAGATAGAATAGAGTTTTTAACTTTCCCCCTCGCCCCTGCTTACGCAACAGACGCTAATCCAGTGAGAATTTACTGATCAAAAATACACAGAACTGGTGTTTCCCTATTACGCAACAGCTTCGGACATCTCACACGGACTTGCTTGTGCTTAAACACTTCATAGCAAATTCACTCAGACCATTTATTTTCCTGGGAAAATAAATCATTTTATTCCTAATTGGTAGCTAAACTACTCAGACAAATTGATGACTTTTATTTCACATCTCTCTCTCTTCAGGAAACAGTTTTCCATTCATTTTTGAAGAGTGTAACAGCCTCACAAGTTTTTCAAAGGCACCACAGGACAGATTTTATGGGGCTTATTAATACATTGCAAAGAAGTTTTTCCTCCTGCTTTTGCTGCAAATTACCATTGTTCCCAGTTCCAACGAATCAGGCCCCTTCTCTTTTGCCCCCCTTGCATATTACCCTTTATAACTGCTTTAGGCAAAGCAATTAGTAGCATATGAGCTGCTCACAATGGGATGGAACGAAAGAAAACACCCACATGGATTTTGCCAAACATACACTGCAAATTTGTGCAAATGGAGACCAGTCCTCTTGCCAGGCTGAGAGCTTGTCTCTTCCCTTCCCTAAGCAAAGCACCTCTTGTTTAAAAGGCTCCAAACCTGGATACTGGGGTGCTGGGGTGCAGAGAGGCTGGATTGGTACTTTTTTCATGCCTCTTCCCCTTCCTCCTCCTCTTGGACTATCCTACTTGGCCATTTGTCTCTTCTTAAGTATCAAGGAAATGCTCAGGTTGGAAGGGACTTCAAAGACCATAATCCAGTGGAATGGAACTAAAGACCATCTAGTTGCAATCCTTGAACCAGTCAAATATGATCATGAAGGTATCACATATACCTGGTTCACGTTTAGGGAGCATCTAGTGTGTTTATCACCAAGTTCTTACAGTGTACCCCACATAATATAATTAGAAATACTCATAAAAGAGTTTTTCTTTCACATCTAATGATTGCCCAATGCTCTTTGAAGTGAAAAAGAAATTCCATGTTGCTGCTTTTTAAACATCATTAAATTCATTTATGAAATGTGAGCACCTCCAACCCCTTTCAAACAAAGAAAAGAAACACAATTGCTGAGTTTAAGTTTTTCCAGAGATAATTACGTGGTGTTTTCCATTTTTATTGAGTGCAATGGGAGCTTCAGGTGAAAGACACTCAGCAAGACCCAAGTGTTAACCCTAAAACTGTGTGGGGCTACCAGCAACCAGGAAAAAAATAACCTTAGAATTACCAGGAGCTGGGGGATGTTGACTGCCAGATTAAGCAGTTGAGCAGACAGGTGGACAGTGGTTCAAATCAAATAAAACAGTATCTGACAGAAGTGTGAGAGAACAGGATCAAAGTGATAGCTAGTAGCTGGGTGGATTTGGGGACTTCAGGATTGGGGTTTTTTTAAGCAATCAGCTTGTTGATTTGGATTTCGCTGGTAAAGCAAAAGAAATGTTTTCAACTATTCTTGGGGGAAAAGAAAAATCCCAACCAAAACCAGATGAAAAGAATCCATCACATAATTTTTTAATAATGAATATATGACACTTTTGAAATCCTTCAGTGGAAGCCCCACAGTTTGGAGCTTATTAGACATCTAAATCTAGAAAAAAAACAGGGGCTGGGAAAACCACATAAAAATCTATAAATCCTGTAGGAGAGCAACAAACTGAATCTGACCTGAAGAGCCTTAAAACTTAATTTTCTCATTCAAATATGAGGATTTAAAGAAGATTGTTTGTATCTGAAGTGCAAATCAGCTTTATGTCACTATTAGAAATTATTGAGGCTGGAGTTCCAGCTAAAGAAAAAAAGGTGAAAGGAAGAAAAGTGAAGAGATTTGATTGTAACCAAAGAAATGGCTCCTGCAGTCTCTAGGAAGAGGTAGTGACATGGAAACAGGTAGGATGGATTTTCCTAATCCAAAAAGGCTTGCTAACAACCTGCTTCAAAGTAAAATAAGGATGTATGAGATTGCCATAGAAATCAGGGCTTTTGGATCCCTAAAATCCCACAGCAGCTTGAACTAGGATATGAAATGGCAATTCAGAAAAAGAAATACAAGCAGAGATTAGTGCTTGGAGACTGCTTGCCTCTTAGGAAGGATTTCTGGAAAATAAGGGTGGCAAAGCAGGATAAGGTGGAATCCTGTTAACAGGAGACCAGTAGGATACTTAAGTATGTGCACCAGAATCAGGTGCTGGTACTTGGATGGTGCTGGAGAGTTAAGACAAAGGCATGATGGTGGTAAACAAAAGTTCCTTTCAAGTTGAATTCGGTGTGCTCAGAGATAGCAGAGGGACAAGGAGACACAAAGACATTCCAATAAGACTAGAGAGACTGGAAAGAAAGATGTTTTGGAGAGACCAGAGGCACAGCAAAATATCTCAACGTCTTAACTTCTCCTTAAGTTTTAAGCTGTCCTAGAGAACTTTACTCCATATCACCCTCCTCCATGATGTCCTCCACCATCTGTGAACCTAGAACATGTGTTTTGGGGGGGGGGGGTCAAAGTAATGACCGAACACCCATCCAGTCCTGGGCAGTCAGACAAGGAGCACAGGAGAACCAGGGGTGCAGGAGAACCAGGAGCACAGTTACATAGAGACAGTTCAGGGTACTAAGTAAGTTATTGTTTAGAATCCACCATCATTTAGACCAAATACAGCAAAGGGAAAGTTCAGTGGAGTGACTAGTGCGAGCCAATGTGTATTTCTAGGGTCAAAACCATGAGGAATGGGAAGTGAAGACCATCACTGTATTTTTTTACATTTAGTTCAATGCAAAAACTAAGGGATGTCACAAACTTAACTGCTGCATTCCATGTTGTAACCAAGAAGGCAAACCAGTGGTACGGCCAGGCCTCAAGGTCTTAACTACAACTTTGTCTCAAAGTCTTAGGTCGATTTAACGGGAGCTAAAGTATATATATTTTTTTAATTTGGTTGAAATTTCTGGTGCATTCAGCAGTTTTTGTCCATCTCGGAGGTCAAAGCAGAAAGCTGTGGTGAACCAAAGGTGAGGCAGATGGGCCGCCATAGCTTCAGATGTTCTTGTGAGAGAACCAAGTGGCCCCACTGGATGTCTCTTGAAACAATAAGATCCCTTACAAATAAGTTTCTGACTTAGTGCATTTTAGTTTGTTACTGAATTAAAACAGGCATTACCTTCTTCCTTCCTTTTTTTTGCTTCTTCTTCACTCCTCTCTTTAGCTTTTAGTGCTTCGTCTGCTTTAGCTAAAAAAGACATACAACAAATGTTTAATTAGATTTTTGTCACCAAACCACATTTCCTTGGGTTTAAACCCAATTTTAGACTCCTTTTTGTAGCTCCCACAATAAGTCAATCAATGTGCATGAAAGGCCAGAATAAGGTTCTCACTGTATTTCCTTCCAAGATCCTGCACTGCAGTGAAGGCAACAACGTAAATGGGATTATAGAGGGTAATTTTCACATGCAGTAGTAGTTCAATACAAATCTCTGCATTTGGTTTTTATTAAGTAAAACTTTTAAAAGGGTTTTTTTCCCCTAAACACAAATTTCCCCACCCTACTTGCCCCTAAACCAAACTATAAAGAAATGAATGCAGAGCATTAAAAAAAACCATCTACTCCCATAGTGACCAATTCCCAAAATCTCTTTTGAAGAGAGAAACTCCAATTGCAGATAACATTTAAAATAGGAGTCAAATACCTACTGCTTCATATTAAATTAGATAGTGTACAATTTTCTCCTCGCTGCAAACTCCAGTTTAGGGTTGATACTACAATCCCCAGCTCATGTTATGCCAATATTCTTTTAAAAAGAATAATTTTCCCTCTAGAAACCTCTTCCCTTATTACTTAATTATCTACTAGTTGCTCAACTGCAGGGGTTTTCAAACACTTTACTACAGATGTTAAAGAAGATTAAAAATATACAGCACAGTAACAAGGGACTATCAATATACTCTGTAAATTAATTAAATTTCTGTTCTAGCACATCATTTATTCCGAAGCATTAATGTCTCAAAGGAGCCATTTTCTTTTATTGCCATCTCACAGCCTGATGAGTGAACTAAGTGAGAATAAGTCCCTAATAGCATTATACTTGACGAAATATTAAGTTTTTTTAAAAAGTATCACCACATGCAAAAAAAGAAAGAGAATTTAGAATTTAGACCACGGCTCCTTACTTTAAAGAGTAAAATCACTGGAAACTGTACCACAGTTTGGCCAAGACTTGTTCCAACCATCTACTGAAGGAACAAATAATTTATGAAAGCAAAATTCAGAGTGGGGTGCAACGGTGCTTTTCCAACCCCATTGTTTTCTTGCAGCCAGTAGCTTCATCTTCATAAAATAACAACTTACACCATGGTGTAACCAAGTGATAGAAGCAATTACACAGACATCTGCTCCCATTTATGTGCTTTTATACATATTTCAATAAAATTTAAAGTTCATGTAATATTAAAACTTTCTTGGTAGTGTGGATCATTACAGGAATCTATTCAATTAGACAATAAAAAACAAAACGGCTAGCGACTTGAAAGACTTTTACTTCATTTACACTTGATTCTCTCTGGAAAAAGGACAAGGATGATAGAAACTCCATTTAAATTCAATTTTGGTTATGTGTGTAATTGTAGATACACCCCTTGAGTCATGTAAAATGCTCAGCTTATGTTTCTTTCAAATTATCCCGCTCAGATTCACATTCTGCTCCTTACAACTGTCTTCAATATGTATTAGCGGAGCTCATTAGGCTGAAATTTAATAATGCAAACATCAGGTGGATTTCAAGACCCTCCATTATCAGCACAAGATGGATAGCTTAGAGAGCTCGTGGGCCAACTGGGCACAATTTAGATTCAATAAACTACCCCATGCCTACATTTGATTTATCTCTTCCGCTGCTTTGGTCTTCCTCGCCCATTTGTTGCTGCAAGGGGAACAATTCATTGTGTATCTCTGTGGTTATCAGGGAAAAGAAACATAAATATTCAGAGCAGACATGGAAGGTGTTGCTGGTCCATGTGTAAATTTCTAATTTGTGGTTTTTAAGTTGCTGATTTGTAGCTGAAGTTCCGACTTCAGCTGGCTGAAACAGAGCTGTCCTGTCAAGCCTTGGTTAATTATCTGGACAACGTAGCTATTTAGGAAGTATCTGAGGACAATTCTCTGCCCAAAATCAGTCATTAACAATTATTTCACTTACCCCATAGATCTACAGAGAAGCAGGTCTCTGAGGTTATAGGACACTGTCCATCATGACCAACAGAAGCCATTGAAGCCATGTGTTGCTTTAAGAGCTTTTTAATACTAACAATTCTCTTACAAAATTTTAAGTTTTCTACCACTTACTGACAAGGCATCATGGAAAACTTCTGTTCTGTGGAATACTCTTTCCTTACACCATATTTTAGGGTGCACAAGACCATGGACAGCCCATGCTGACTTCAAAGACCACTTAAAAGCCCGCCTACAAGCATCTATAAACCCACCTAGCACCTAAAAGCCCACTTAGAAGCACCTAAAGGTGCTGGTGTTGGGAAAAGAACCAAGTTCTCCTGCCCCACAATCTCCTAAAGCTGGAGGATGAGGGCCAGCTACTCCTCAGCACAGCAGTTGCTTCAGCAGAAGTCTGCGGGGTTTAATTGATCGGGCTAGCTGGAGTGCTGAGCCTGCTCCTGAAATGGGACACAGCAGAATCCTGACTGCTTATGAAGCTTTAACATATAAAATAAATAAGTAAGGAAGTGCTCGAGCTGGCAGCATTTAAGAGCTCATCCAACCCTGGATAAAATTACAATTCTATTGATTTTTCTTTTCTTTTTTCCTCTGAAGGATGCAAAAACCACACAGGGAAGATGTTTGAGATGTTTACCTGCACTGATATAATAAAGTTGGAAATGCAGATGTTTGCTGGTAGCAGGTGGACCGTTAACGTAACAGGAGGACCGCTGTGCTGGGTACAGCACAAAGGAAGAGGAAATTAATCCAAATAATTCGAAGAAACATCCCAATAAATAAATGAGCAATAAGTACAGACAAATAAAGACAGTGCAGGAGTCAAACAATATTGATAAGTTAATTAAAGTGAATTTAAACTGAACTGCATTAAGTACTTTCTCTGTTGTTAAAAACACCCTTCATGTTTCCTTGGGTTTTGATAGCGGTGGATGCTGCTGACAGCCAGAGCAGGAGAGTTCCTAATGGACATGCAGGTTGTCTGCCAGACCTGCAAGTTGGGTTCCTGTTGAGGAGCAATTACTATGTAGGATGGATCAATGAGGGGAAGGTCATCTCTCAGGGCCACTAGAGGGGTCCATTAACCCATTCAGCAATGGCAGGCAGCTGGTCTGAGAAAGGGTGAGGGGGAGAAGAAAGGAAAAGAGAAGACAAGACAAAAAGAAAAAAGTAAACAAAGAAATAAGAAATAAAAGGATGAAGAAAAAGGAAAATAAAAAGTAAAAATATAAAGAAAGGGAGCTGTAGAGCAACACTGGGCTATGAAATGAACTGGTGTATCTCAGCACAGTGTTAGCAGCTTTATCTATAGATCACAACTTCTCCCACACTGCTACTGATTTTGTACAGCAATTGCCAGGACTGTGCTTGGACACTGCCAGTTCCAGCAGACTACACATCCTCGTGTACCAAGCATTCACTCACACAGGATTGTAGGTTCCTGAACACTTTCCCATTCAGACTTCACACACTCCCCTGGAAATCTCTCTTTAATTCTTTCTTCTTAACTAATTCTATTAATTCAGAGCCCTCTTCCCTCTAAATTGTTCCATTAGAAAAAAAGACAGTCCCCAGCATTTCAGAAAGTGGATACAAGTATTTTAATAATCCACAAGCACTGAATAATCATAGACTCATAGAACCATTAGGGATTGGAAGGGACCTCGAAAGATCATCCAGTCCAGTCCCCCTGCCACAGCAGCATCACCTAGACCAAGTCACACAGGAACACATCCAGGCGGGTCTGAACATCTCCAGTGAAGGAGACTCCACAACCTCCCTGGGCAGCCTGTTTCAGGGTTCTTCTCACTGGGAAGAAGTTCCTTCCTATATTTATGTGGAAGCTTCTATGTTCCAGCTTACAACCGTTGCCCCTCGTCCTATCACCAGATGACACTGAGCAGAGCCTGGCTCCATCCTCCTGACACCCACCCCTCAAATATTTATAGACATTAACGAGGTCACCCCTCAGTCTCCTCCAAGCTAAAGAGACCCAGCTCCCTCAGCCTCTCCTCATAAGGGAAGTGCTCCACCTCCTTCATCATCCTCGTTGCCCTATGCTGGACTCCCTCCAGCAGCTCCACATCCCTCTTGAACTGAGAGGCCCAGAACTGAACACAACACTCCAGATGTGGTCTCACAAGGGCAGAGTAATAATCTATGTCCCTCTTAAATTTTACAACAGGTTTTCTGCTCTCCTATAACTTTATCATATTTTAGAGACAAACAAAAACCAGGAAAGGTAAAAGAAACAGAAAAAAAGACAAGAATGAGTGGTCTCAGAGGTATGGAAAAATACATCAAGCTCAAAACATTAAGAGTTTCATTCAACCAACTTTCAGCTGCTGCCATGCTCCAACAGAGAAATATAGAAAGTTTTGGATTGAAGGGACCTTCCAAAATCATCCAGTTCAAGCAAGGACATCTGCACCAGAGGAGGTTGCTCAGAGCCCCAGGGTCCAGCCTGACCTGGGACAGTTTCAGGGATGGGGTTTCTCCCACCGATTCTGGCATAGGGTCTCACCAGCTTCAGTTATAATAAACATCTTTCTTCTCTCTAGACTGAATCTTCCTCTTCAAGTTCAAACCCACCATCACTCTTTGTCCTGCCACAACAGCTGCTACCAAACAGTCTGTCCCCTGATCATTTTTATCAGCCCCTTTAAGTACTGGACGGCTGCAAAGTCTATATAAGGTACTACGAGGTCTATATAGGGTACTGTAAGGTCAATGTAATGTACTATAAGGTCCATATAGGGTATAATAAGCTCTGTATCCTGTGCCTCATCCTTGAGCACAGGACGAGCAAGGTGAAGGTAGTGAAGGTCTCAAAACTAAGAAAGGACAGTGTTATTGAGGAGCAGGCAGAAGCAGACCAGCACCTGAGCAGCCCCGTGTTTTAAGAGCCAACTGTTTCAACCCCTGTTTTCACAGGGTTTCATGGCAGAACGCCTAAAATCACCATTGTACCACTGCTCTGTATGGAGCAAAGAGCTTAAATGGTTAAACATAATGCTATGTGCAAACACATCTTTGAGCTTCTTCTTTGCCTAATGTTATTGACTGAAATAAAACCCCCAAACAATCAAAATATCTTAAACATTGATCATTATTGGAAAAAATACTTCTTTAACTATGCAGTTAAACTATAATTCCAGTAACAACAGAGTTTCCTTGCTGGTCACTTAGTCCTGCTGAGATTTTTGACTTTCTCATCAGTTGATGTGGCACAAGGAACCAACAGCCACCTTTAGCTGACTATGCAGATGTACAAAAATCAATAGATTCTGTATTAAAATGTGAATAATGCTGCGTGACATGATGCTAACAGGAAACATTGGAACCATCTCTTCAGAGGCTACAGCAGACAGAAGAAAAAAAAAAGCAGCTTTTTCAGGAAAAAAAAAAATCAAGATAATTGTGGACTTTCCAACTCTTAAACTTTAAAATTCAGGCAACAGTTTTAAGAGGAATTTGGAGAAAATAAAGCAGATTAATTCAAATCCATACACAGACATTACATCAGAAATGTAGCCAAGTCACTCGCGATGCTCATTAGGAAGTCTTAACCATGTATTTTTATTCTACACACAAACATTTTTGCACTTACAAAATAATCAGTCATCTCACACAGAAAAAGACAAGTGTAACCCATTATTAACTGACAAGGCTTTATTTAATTGACATGCTATTTGTCTTGAGTACATTAAATTGATCAAGGTTTGTGGAAATCCTCCCTGCTGAATATTCAGTTTGTCAGTGTTCAAAGTTATCCTTTATATACCCGAAAAAAAATTCCAGCACAAATCCAAACCAATCAATTTCTCAGATATTTCCTCAGACAGGAACAGGAGCTGCATTCAGAAGCTGCTAAATCCAAACCGAAGGTGACACCATCACCTACGCACTTTTATTGTGCCATATTCACCCCGTTTTTCTAATTGTGTCTGCTAAATTAGCATTTATCCTACATTTAAACAGGGTGAATATTCCCATGGCTGCTCTTTGGTTCATCCATGGGTAACTACAGATATCAGAGGTGCCTGAGCACAATAGTTGGTGCAGGAACTCCCCGCTCCCCTCCACAGCCCCATGGAATTGCCCCATAAACCCACATCTGGTTATTTTCAGCTTTTGAGGAGCACACCCAGCTCTGCACTTGGCAGGGAGAAGTGCTAGTGTTGGGTGTAACCAACATATTTTTGAAGAGAAATCCTTTAACACCAACCAGACAATTTTTCACTGCTTTTTTTCTTCTGAATTATTTGTAATTTAAAATGCAGTTGGTAGCTGCTGGATATAACCAACACAGGGTGCTGAGAAAACACAGCAGAAAACAGAGCATAGCCAAATCCATGCAAAGCTGCACTTAGGAGTTACGCTTAAGTCAAGACAGGTTAAATATTAAACAAACTTCTCTAGAGAGCAGAGAGCAGAGGAAGCACAACGCATCCTTGTCCAGAATATTAACATGCCAGTCAGAAATCTGCAAGGAAAAAACCCCAAAACCCTAAAAACAGGATGTTGGGAAGGAAAACGTAAGAAGCAGTAGAGACAATTCTGTACCGGCAAGCAGGACCGACCTCCCAAAAGACTTCCCATATCCCGGTTAGTGCCGACTGTATTAAGACTGCCTTTCTCATCACTTAATGCTTATTTTCATCACTTTGCTTAAAATATTGATAATCAATTAGGGCTACGTCTGTTTTGCCACAGAATCTGTGTCACAGTCTATCAGGCTGTCAGGGCCAATTCAATCCTCATTCAAAGTTAATTTTTTCTTCATAAATCTGCCTTTGGAGGAGTCATTAGGCGCAGAACATAGCCCGAGGTGCAATCACCTATTCTCTTTCATTAGTGGCAGGCAGGGAAGGTGAGGGAGATTATTAGAACTTTGGAATGATCACAAAGCAGCGTTGCTGCCTGTCAGATCCCCCCAACATTTAATTCATCTCGCCAACTCGCCAGCGCATGCTGCCAACGCTTTTAAATGGACATTATTCATGAACATCTGTGACATGCTGAATATTCTGCAGTGGGAATGATGAAAAAGAGGTGCCCCACACACCCGACCCCCTCCCCAGCTTTGACTTAAAAATTAATTCTATGGTCAAAACAATTAAGAATATAACAAACATGGGTTGTGATGGTATTTTACTCCACTTTAAAAAAAGATATTCTGGAAATAGAGGAGCTGGAAGGCAAAGGCTCACACTCCAAAGGGGCATTTTACAGGAGAGAAGTGAGTTTCCTGTTGGTTGGTTTGGGTGGGTTTTCTTTAAGCAATTACAGAATTAGCCAACTTCGCTCTCAGGTTCGTTGATACATTCCCAAAATGCAGCCAAAGGAGATGACACATTGGATTTTAACAGGATGCCAGACTACATTACAGCAGCCTTTACTCAGAGTGGACAATCGGTTCCAGCGTGTGAAACAGATTTCCAAAATCAAATGTTTTGCTGCTCATCTTGTTGAAACGAGCACTGCTACGGCCACTAGAACATTTTTGAACTAAAAAAGGCAGAAATGCTGCTCCAGGAGACTGGCGTCCGGCGAAATGAAATACAAATCCTAGAGTCTCCGTGCAGATCCCCTTGATACATGCAAGTGTAGGTACTTTACGGAAAAGTAATTTACATCTAATGAAATATCATCAAGTAGTCCCTTGAATTGCATTATGAAACTCAAAAGAATTGTAATTTACATTTTTTTCTCTATTACTGTGAAAATGGTGTTATCATTAGCAAAGTTCTCACAGCCCCCAGCATTCTCCTCCCAAAACAGCCTCCTTTTCTCCCACTGCAAAATTAAGGGCCAGATCCTTAGCAAAATCAAGTTGGCACCAATCCACTGATTCCACAGAGCTACGGATATACTCTGGTTGAGGATCTGGCACTAAATATTATTGTTCTAATTAGAATTATTATTTCATGGTATGATTATTTTAGCATTTAGTACTATTATGATTAATAATAATAATAAAAAATCCCATTAAAATTAAAAATAAGAAAGACAAGCGGATCTTGGCTAGGTACATTCATCTATTATTCAGTGCATTTCTAATTTGTTCCTTTCTCACTCATTGTTACTGATAAAAAATTCAACTGGAATATGTTTTAACACGAAGGATTAATTGGCTTAAATTGCTTCCATGGCTCCTGACTCATTGCAGGGGATGCTATTAAATATTGCAGAGATTTGCTCTCATATCAGGAAAGCCTCAATGTTACCAGTTTTGACATCCTGGAGTCAAACAACGTTTCACCTAAGACCCAAAACCCCCAAACTGCAGCTGAGCTCAGGAAAACAACTTAATTGGTAGCAATTCTTGTCTTAACTGATATTTTAAGTGTTGGAGGGAAAATGATTTCTTAGAATAATTCAACAATGGAAATAGTTAAGTGGCACCTTCCACTTAAGGTACTTTGTTTTGGAGTAAAGAGGTGGGGAGAAGGAGGAGGTACTCAAAAAAGGAAAAGGACAGCCCAGAGTTAAACATACCCCTAACTGATCAAGTTAAAAAACATTTGTGAGAGGAAAAAATAGATTCCTTAAAAGAAAGCATGATTGTTCTAAACACTCCTGAAGGATAAAGTAAAATGCTCAACATGAAAAATTCTAACTTTGCTTCAACTTATGAAATCTATCTTAAACCAGTATCTGCTGTGGAGTTGCGTCTTTCCCCCTCACACATCACATCACAGATGGAGGAATAAAAACAACTGAAGGTTGGTGAAACCCAAAAGTAACACCTGAAAGCCCACTGCTATGACAGTGTCTTGAAGCAAATCTTTTAAAATCATCACACAAATTAGGGAAGGTTAATTTAGGCAGGTTTTTGCCCCTTGCTGACTCCAGTGCTACCAGGAACCAGCCCTTTCCTTTGAGGACCTAAGGTGTGATTAAAATTGTTGTCAATGTGCATCTCCTCCTGAACTAGGAAGGTGATATGAAAACCAATCAGAACCAAAAGGCAACCTGTGTTATTTTCTAAGTTCCACAAGATAAACCCAAGAACTACTCATTGCTTTCTGGTAAGATCAGCAGGTCCTGCATCCCACGGGAAGCCCATTGCACAGCAGACCTCAGCCAAATCCTCCAGCTCCATGGGCTCTGTCTCATCCTACATCCCGCCCTCCCAAGGAGCACTTAGTCTTGATGGGATCTGCCGGCCACTCAGGTCCAATTACCCACTGTATCCATACGATAAATAAGCTTTATGTTGTACTAACCATCTACCTTTCAAGAAAATAGAGCAGCTCCTCCACGTGCTTCCAGAAATAAATGATATTACTTTGAAAAAATACTTCTTTGCTTAAATTAGAATCATGAATAAAAATATTTAAAGGATTTCTGGAAAAAAAAATATCCCACAAACAAAGCTGGCAACGTGTTTCAGACACAACTGTAATTTCAGTCTGTACATTGGGAGTGACAGTAGGCTTTTCTTTCTGGGGTTAAGAGCAGAATTCAGCCTGACAGCCTGTCAGCAAACTTGAAAAATCTCAGTCACCCAACTCAGATGCAGAATGAGCCTTCCTTTCATCTGCCAATTTGGAAATGTCAGGAATTGCCACGTTAAGTGAAAACCAAGTGGATGACAAGCAATGTGGCTCTCTAAAGGAAGCAATAAAGCACAGAGAACTTACAAGTGATTACAGGAAACACCACCACGAAAAGCCAAACCTGCCCTGGGCACTTTGGGAGGGCTCAGAGTCTTGTGCTTTTGAACCACATGAGAATACGATGAAGAAAACCGCTCTGGAATCCACCAATCAACGTACCAAGATCTGCCGTAACTCATGGTCCAAATAACAAATTCCACAGGTAATTATCCAGGTTAATTCCCAGGTCTTACTGGTGCAAGATCAGAGTATCAGCTGCATCCAAATGGGACTTACTGGGAAGAGTCATCCATGATCGAGTGCTCTATGGAATATAAAACTATTCCACACGTGACCCCAAACAGGTGACAGAAGTGACACCTACTCACTAGAAAATGCTTTTGAGTATTTCCTAGGATGAACAATGGATGAGCTTTCCACCTCCTCTGAGTCTCAGCAGAACCACTTACTAACAGAGTAAGAGAAATGTTGGGTGAAGTGTAAAGACATCATCCATGAATGTGTGAGCTGGATTTTCCAAGCTCTGTGTCTTAGAAGAGCAAAACTTCTTTAAGTGATGGAAAACTGAGTAAAACCTCGAGTTCCTGAAACACTACACACCTGTTTGGAGCCTGTTTAACTAAGGAAACTCAAAATAAGCATTCGCAGAAATTGTATGTATTTTTCAAAGGATTAAAATGACTTTTTACGTGTTTTATTTCAAGCAGCGAGAGAGAAACAATGCTCCCAATGACGGTTTAACAGATTCTGGCTGGAATAAGTGAAGATTATTCCTTCTATGTGAAGAACACGCAGTCTGGCTTCTTTCGAGTGTGTCTGAATTCTTGCTTCATCCATTTGAAACGCCAGGATATTAAGAGCCTGTCTGACTTTACAGAACTATTTAGCCATGATTAAAACTTGGGCATTTATTAAATGTCTTGAATAACAGGGAAGGCTGGAGAGAAATGTTTTGACTTTGTAGTGAAAATTTACAGATTTGTGAGATATGAGGTTGAAGGGATCCAACTCATTGTAATTTTACATATGAGGTTGAAGGGATCCAACTCATTGTAATTTTGCACTTTTACCATGACATTACTGAAAAACTCTTCCAAAGCAATTACAAAAAAAAGATTGAAAATAATGTTTTCCATTAAAATAAAGAAGTCTACTCTAAGTTCATAAATACTGCTAAAGACAAAAGCTGCTTCTGTATTATCAAGAGTCAAGTATTATTACTGCTCAAGTTTCTTGAGTATCACCATCAAAGATAAAGAACGGGGCACTGGAAGAATTGGGAAACGACAAGGACGAAAACTTGTGGGTGCAGGCGCAGCAAACTTACAGGGTTTAGTTTGCATTAGCTGCAGAATCATGCGACAGGCATCCAAAAGGACCTGACATCCAGCACCAAAAGGGGGAGTGTGTGTCAAGGAAAGATTTTTAGGAGAGACTTCCCGCCAATGCCACTCAACTAGGGCTAGGCTGCAAAAGCCCTGAGAATGGGGCACAGACACAGGGCTCTGCCTCATCGCAATGGGGAATCAAAAAGATGGGAAACTAGTCTCAGCTCAGCTCATTAACCACTTTGATCGTTTAGTATACGCAGTGTTATTAAATATCCCCCCGGGATAAAAGGGGGTAAATATATTGCTTAAATATTCAGCGGCTGACTGTAAAATTTCATTCCAGATTAATTGATGAGGAAATGCTGCTGAAAACAAACAATTTATCTTTGCTCTGCGCAGCCCATCACTCTTGGAATAGCGCCAAGGGCTGTGTGGGTTTGAATTCAATGCCTGCGTTGAAGGAAAACAACACCCTGACTCTGCACCAGGCTGAGTAGCACTGAATCAACATTAAGAAATTCAGAAAGGAATTTGGGGTATCAAACAGTTTCCTGATGTTGTGGTTTCTTCAAGTATTTAAAAATAAATGCTTGTTTGAGAAACTTCTAGCAAAACCCATTAAGGCAAATGGGAAAAAAGATAAAAAGCCAAAAGACTCAAAACCTACAAAGGTTTCTTGGAGAAGATATAAGAAAGATTTGTTGTTAGTGAGGAAGTCACCTCCAAGGGCAATACCTTATAATATACACATGCATTTACTCTTCCTCATCTGCAACCTTGAGAGATTCCAAGTGGCTCTCGTAAGTCTGGGCAGTATAATTTTAGCTGAGACATGTGCATCTCTGTGTTCGTAGGGAGCTATAACACAGTCATAAATAAGCAGCCGTATTCAACACCCAGAATTCCATAAACTTCCCCCAATTAGGTTTCATTGCTAGGCAGCAATCAGAGTGCTCTGTCAAGCCTGGTTTTGTACTTTACCTACAAGCATTCTTCTCTCATTCTTACAAAACGTAAATAATTAGAAATGTTAAAACCTCACTAAATGTTTAATTGCAGTGATGAGGAGAGGAAATGCACATCCAAGACCTTGCTGGCTCAGCAGCATCTCTGTTGAGGCTCCTCATCCAACATCTCTCAGCAATACTGTTCTCACCTTATAAATTCATCTCCATGACATCAACCCATCATTTGTAAAAAAACTGCTCTTCCACTGGCAGATCTAACAACTGTGTTAATTCACGCTCTGTAATTGAATTGCTCTGTGATCTTACAGCTTCTAGCACAGCAGAGAAGCCACTTGTGGTAAAACTCCACGTGGACTTCCTAAAAAGCAGATGTGACTTAGGAAACGTCTACGATGCAAATAATGCAAAACAAGAAGACCGGAAGAACAATTTTAAAGCATCTTTCTAATGTTCACAGCACACCCTGGGAGAGAATATGATCTCCTGTAACTCCATACAAACTAATTTCCTCCCCAGGATGGATAAAACCAACCCAATCCTTTTATAGAGGTACATTAATACTCACTCCCAGTCTTGCTTTAGTATTTTCTGGGTTAATTTAGCTATAAAGGAAAACAAAGAAGCTGTTTAAGTAAGGAATGTGTCTGTTAAGCATCTCCCAAATCCAAGTTACACCATCACAGCCTTTTCTGGCTTCTTTTCTGATCTAGATGTGTGAAGCAAAGACAATCTTCAGAACTGGATTTTCCTCACCTTTTCAGGGGCAATTTGCACTACAAGATATCTACTGCAGGCATTTAGGAAAAATACAATTCAGAGAGCTAATTTTTAAACAAGGAGAAATTTTCTTTTCTGCCAGCAATTGCTGCTGTTCTAGACTCTACTAGCCAAAACCTTTCTTTTTGCTGGGTGGAGCATCCTGTGCAGAGTAGTACCAAACCAAGCAGAGCACTAATGAATTAACCTGCACAACAAGTCAGTCACATGTCCTAGAGCTGTTTTAGGGACAACCTCCCATTGTGAGCATGGGAACAAGGTTGGAGTTTGGTCTTCAACCTTGAAAGCACATACGGGTCTTCTCAAGGAAGAGATCTGCATTTTTCACACTGAGGGTTTAGACAGGATTTATAGGTGAACATTTGCTGACCAGCCCAGGACTACTAAATTCCTTTCACAAAATACAAAGAGCACATATCCTATCCTTACCTCTTCTCTTGCTAAGGGGTTGGCAAACAATACTCACATAAAACAGACAAGACTAGAGCCCATACAGAAATATTCCTGAGTCTGATACATTTTGGAATGTCCTCGTGCCTCTCATCATATTGATAGTTCCTGGATACACTCCAGTAACACAAAATATTGATTTTTCTAGGTTATGTCTAACTACGGCCATTAAAAAAAAAACAAACCAGAGCTTGTCTTCGTCACTTCTTTTGAGATAATACAATTCTAAGACTGTGTTTAATACTCCATACGTATATTGCAGACGGAGTAATATTTACCTCTACAAAAAATATATTTCATTGCTTTAATCACTACTTTTCTAGAGTACTTTAACTTCTTTCAACATACCTCAATCAATAACATCTAGGCCAGACTAGTTTTGAGTCTACACGATAAAAATAGGTAATAAACTGCTACTGGTCAAAGAGGCTGAGCTCTAGGTCAGCTTGAGGTCCAGGTAAAGAGCCCATCTGTGTCCCGGAGCCACATTTCACATGAAACTCCATTCCTTGCAGCATCCTCCTATTCAGCTCCCAACACCAGGCCATTGCACCCTATCGATCTCTAAATCTCCAGAATAATAAATCTGCAGACAACACAGCACAAGGTCTTTAATTACCTCACTGCTGAAAGGAAATAATTGATCAACAGCATCCGGGGAGAATCAGCTGCCCCCCAAACCACATCAAAGTCAATGCAAGCTACCTTATTTGGGCTCCTTCCCAGATTAGTGCCCATGGCCGTGCTGAAGGAACCAGGCAAGCACATGCTGCCTCCGGTGTGTTTGAAGCTCTCTCTGGTAGGGATCGTGCTCTAAGCATGGAGTTTGATTGCTCTAATTAAATATAATATTATCAACAGATGTGTGTATTGACCCCTAACTCTTCTTCTAAATAGGAAATAAAAAGCTCTGAGGGAGGGGACTTAAGATGCCAACAGGTAGGTTTAATAGGTTTAATCTCACATCAGCTTTTACTACATTTTCTTTCCTAAAAGAATATTGACTTCTTACTAGGATAAACAGAATTTTCATATATTCCTTAATTAGAGTCACACTGGAAACAACTTTTTACCAGCTAACTGAAACACCAACCATCGTGAATAGCAGCACCTCTGCATTTTTACGCAAGACAAACAAAAATATTAAACAAAGTTCAATGAATAAGAGGGTGGGTTTGGATTTCTGACCTACATTTTCTTTGCATCAGGTGGTAACTAGAGATGCTTAAATATTTGCACACAGAATATACGCTCACACACATATTTGTACATTATAAAACATTTTTAAAATATTAATAAAATTATAATTAATCTGCATTTTGAATTTATTACTATTTTTCCAAATTTACAGCATTATGTTTCTTAATACCAGGCTCAATTACATATGAGTCAAATAATAAATCAAATAGTAAAATAATAAAATCCCCCAACTTTATCCTTTAAGAAGTCATTTAGCATTACTGCTTCTCTCTGGCAGGAGACAAGAGCTAATAGGGCCGGCGCTGCCTCTGTGCCACATCTCCCCTCATTCATTCCCTCAAGTGGTTCAGCCTCCTTAATACCCAAATGGTATCAACCTGTTGTTTAGCTCAGCCATAAAAAGACAAGCCTGCTGGCTAATTTACCAAGGGATTAAAGCCCTAAAACCACTTCGATCAGTTACTCTGTCTTGGTTTAAAAACCCTGCCCCTGACAGTCAGGGAAAGGGGAAAATTTTTTATTTTTTATTTTCTTTAACAATCTCATGTTAAGGATGAAAAATTCAAAGTGGGAGCCATTGGAACTAATGCCTGCCTAGGCAGGGGCTGCTGCACACATCTGCAGCCTAAATGCTGAAAACTTGGGAAATATCAAGTGTAGTGGTGCCACTACATGGATTTTCGTGTTGAAATACACTGGTATCATCAACAAACCCCAATGCCTTGATAATTCAAACCACGTTACAGCAGCCAGTATTAAAGGTTCTGCACTACTGCCATTATTTAATCTAATTTATTTTTTAAAAATTGTTTTATTATGGTTTATTGCCACAAAGGGAGAGAACTGCCTCACTACTCCTCTGGCGATAGTCACTAAAGCCCCATTCTCCAAGGCCATCACAGGCATGCGCAGCTACACCAGGCACTCAGAGGATTATTAAACCGATAAAATTAACAGAAACTGCCAAGCTTGGTAGGAGCAGGGCTGTCAGCAAGGGAAGGTGATGTCTGCAAAACCAGCTCTAAAGGTGCGCCTCAGTTTTCTGATGGTGGATCTCAATCATCATCTGAGCTCAGGAATCAGATCATTCCACCTCAAAAATCTCTTCTACTTCCTTCCTCTGCCCTCACAAGTTTAATAAATTACAAAGTTATCATTTTTTAACGTGAGAACAGTGATTCATAACTATTTCCTAATTAAAATTTTATGACAAATAGGTCCAGGCATCAGTCAGCCAGTCTGGTAGGGGCACAAAAAGTGAGATTTCAATTTATAACCCCATGTGGTATCATTTAAAACCACATTTCAAGGGAGTTATGGAATGGGGGAAAGCAAAAGTTGTTTGTTTGGGGTTTTTTTAAATCAAATACAGGGCAGATAATGAATTCGTTTGTACAGTGGCTGATGTTTAAAAAGGAACATGAAATATCATCCCCGCTCTTCTGCCAGAGCTGCACTTATAACATTTGGTGGTTTCCCTGGTACTTCCCAATGCCAAGAGGAGAGATTTTCTGGGATTACAAAATGCTGGTCAGTGCCAGGGGTATCACAGACAATGAAAGCCTCTAAAAGAGCCTCTAAAATGGATTTTCAGAAATACTCAGCAGAAAAGCATGACCTGGATCCCAGGTCAGTAAATGATATTATAGCAACAACGTGACCAGTGATAAACAGAGAAATGGGTGGTCCAAATGTGTAGACACATATTTATGGGTTTCGAGAACTGACACTGAGCATCCTGATTCTCGTGAGTTGTAGAATCCAACATTGATAAAAAGGAAAAACTAGTATCCATCATCAGCTTAAAAGGAAAGCTGCTCAAGCACGAGTCAAGATGATCTTAACAGGTTGAACAGACACCACTGGCTCACCAGTCTCATTAGAAGGTCAGTCAGGTTTTGCAAATGAGTTTTCCAAGTATATGTTTTCCTCACTTTGTGGGATCTGTGAAACCTGCCCTTTCAGCATAATTTTTATTTTTCTGATTTCATCTAGCAGGATATTATTGGTTTAGAAACACAATAAATTCCTATTTTAAATAACAGTGTGTTCTAATATATGTTCTTACAAGGACTTTTCCCCTCAATCTCATAAATATTCTACCTGACCTGGGATTTAGCCTTCAGCAGGAACATCTCCAGCTGTTTAGCAGAACAAAACAAACATTATAGTTTACAAAATGCTCTAATGCTCTGGTTTGAGGTGTACCACACAAAATTCCTTTCCAAGAAATATCTGCATATTGTACATCTACTTACATGTCAAGAGGGAATGGGTTCAAGTTACAACAGGATAGGTTTAGACTAGATATTAGGAAGATTTTTTTCATGGAAAGGGTGGTCAAGCACTGAAATGGGCTTCCCAGGGAGGTGGTTGAGTCACTATCCCTGGATGTGTTTAAAGATCATTTGGATGAGGTGTTGAGGGATATGGTTTAGGGGTGAGCTTGTAAGGTAGGGTGGATGGTTGGACTCGATGATCCCAGTGGTCTTTTCCAACCAGAGTGATTCTGTGATATTCATTTAAGATACAACCTTATGTCACATGTCTCTGCACATACCCTAGTACCATTTTAATGTAATTATCTGCAAGAATATGTTGGGATTCCCAAAACTCTTTGTAACTCTAATGCTGGCTGTTGACATCTGAGATTATTATCTGCTTCTAAGATGAGAAATCATCCTGTGACATGCGTGGAAAGGTTGGTTTAAGTTTTTCAGTGAAAATTCTACTTGAGGAAAAAATTATCTCATGTTTACACAAACACAAAAAACAGAAATAAAAAATAGCGCAACATTAGAGTTGCTGCTTCAACAAACTATTATCACATGCTTCACCAATCCGTTAATGAAAGTAATTTAATCAGTTAGTATTTTCTCAGTGAAATCTCATTCAGAGAAATTTTATTACCAGCTATCTAACTAGTGAATACTTATTATCCTCTCCAAATCAGTTTTTTGCTTGCCAAGGGCAAACTCATAGCCATTATTGTAGTGCTCTGTCAGAGAAACGAGAAGTTAAAAAGGTTATAAAGATACCATTAACATCATGGGACTGTCTTGTCAGGACTCAAAAGTATTTAGTAATTGAGGGGTTTATTCAAAGTGTATTAGCACCCGTATCAAGGGCACAGCTAATACAATGCTCTAGGCTTTATTTTGTTACAGCCCCTACATAATCACCTGCAAACAGCTGAATACTGTAAATTTATCTGCTGAGGAGCACAACTCAATTTAGCATCTGCTTTTAGGCCGAATAGAACACCAGTGAGGTAGAGCTTAAAGGCACTGACGAGAACCAGCCAGCCAGGACCACCAAGAAAGCTCTAATGATATCTAACTGGTGTTGGCACAGGATCCCCTAAACTGAAAAAAGGCTGGACTCAATGACCTTAAAGGTCTTTTCTAAGCTAAATAATCCACAGAATCACAGAATAATCATGGTTGGAAATAACCTCCTAGATCATCGAGTCCAGACATACCCTACAACAACAACCCAAAACCCCCCACCCAAACAACAAACCCACACCCCCAAAAACACACAAACCGCTAAATCCCTGAACACCTAAATACCTGACTGACTGACACAAACTAACCCCCTCCATGCCTGCCACTATGGCATGTCGTGAAGCTCCATGTCTACATGTTTTTTAAATACCTCCAGGGATGGTGACTCAACCACACCCCTGGGAAGGCCGTTGCAGTGCCTCATCACTCTTTCTGTAAGGAATTTCTTCCTAATATCCGATACAATCCTCCCCCGCCTCAACTTCTGACCATTTTCCCTGGTTTTGTCATTAGTTTCTAAGGAGAAGAGGCCAACACCCACCTCTCTACAACCTCCTTTCAGATAGCTGTAGAGGGCAATGAGGTCCCCCTTCAGCCTCCTGTTCTCCAAACTAAACGTGTCCTGCTCCCTCAGCCTCTCTTCACACGACTTGTTCTCCAAATGCCTCACAAGCTTGGTAGTTTTCCTCTGGACACGTTTCAGCATCTCAGTGTCTTTCCTGTAATAAGGGGCCCAGAACTGAACACAGTACTGGAGGTAAGTATTCTCTGATAAACCCTGCGGCAGTCAAATTCCCTGAGGAGCACACAAGTGAAAACTGGAGCTGAACTTTCTGTAGGGTTTAATCTCCTGTGCTGCTTCCCGTTGCAGCGTCGGCGACACCCTGGACCCTCACCACTAGATCCAACAGTCTTCTACAGGCAGCTGACAGCAGCCTCACAGCTACAGGCCCTGGTTCTGGTGGGGAATATTAACTACCCTGATATTTGCTGGAAGTCGTACTCAGGCAGCCATCCACAGTCCAGGAGGTTCCTCCAGTGCATTGGTGACAATTTCCTGATGCAAATGGTGGAAGAGCCCACTAGGAGACGAGCGCTGCTGGATATTGTACTCATCAACAAGGAGGGTCTGGTTGAAGCCGTGAAGGTTGAGGGCAGCCTTGGGTGCAGTGAGCATTAAATGGTGGAGTTCAGGGTATTGTGTGGTAGGGACAGAATAACTAGCAGAATCACAACCCTGGACTTCAGGAGGGCCAACTTTGGCCTTTTCAAGCAGTTGCTAGGGGAAATCCCATGGGACAGGGTACTGGCAGGTAAAGGGGCCCAAGATAGCTGGCTAACATTCCAAGACCACTTCTTTGAAGCACAACACAAGAGCATCCCAACAGGAAAGAAGTCAAGGAAGGAAGCTGGACAACCTGTGTGGTTAAACAGGAAGCTGCTGGTCAAACTGAAGAAGAAGAAAGTCTATAAGTCATGGAAGGAGGGGATGGCCACTTGGGATGATTAGAAGGCTCTGGTGAGAGAATGTAGGGATGCAACTAGGAAAGCCAAGGCCTCCTTGGAATTAAACCTTGCAAGAGAGGTCAAGGGCAACAAAAAGGGCTTCTTCAAATACATTGCAGGTAAAACTAACACTAGAGGCAACGTAGGCCCCCTGCAGAATGAGGTGGGTGCCCTGGAGACAGAGGATACAGAGAAAGCAGAGATACTGAACTCCTTCTTTGCCTCTGTCCATATTTCTGGGGATTGTGTTGATATGAAGCCCCAGACTGCTGAGGCCTCAGAGGAAGTTGAGACAAGAGAGGAGCTTGTCTTGGTTGATGAGGACTGGGTTAGGGATAGCTTGAGTCAACTGGATGTACATAAATCCTTGGGCCCTGATGGGATGCACCTGTGCATACTAAGGAAGACAGTGGAAGTCACAGCTAGGCCACTCTCCATCATGTTTGGTTAGTTGCAGGGATCAGGAGAGGTGCCTGGGGACTGGAGGATAGAAATTGTCCAATTTCTATCCAATCTTCAAAAAGGGTAAGAAGGAGGACCCAGTAACTATAGACTTCCATCCCAGCAAAGGTGATGGAACAATTTGTANCTTGAGTCAACTGGATGTACATAAATCCTTGGGCCCTGATGGGATGCACCTGTGCATACTAAGGAAGACAGTGGAAGTCACAGCTAGGCCACTCTCCATCATGTTTGGTTAGTTGCAGGGATCAGGAGAGGTGCCTGGGGACTGGAGGATAGAAATTGTCCAATTTCTATCCAATCTTCAAAAAGGGTAAGAAGGAGGACCCAGTAACTATAGACTTCCATCCCAGCAAAGGTGATGGAACAATTTGTAGAGGCTGTCTCCAGGCACATCAAGGACAGGAGGGTCATTGGGGCAGTCATTAGGAGGGTCATTACGAGGGCATAACCAGGTGGACAGATGATGGTGAAGCAGTGGATGTGGTCTATCTTGGCTTCAGTAAAGCACTTGACACAGGCTCCCGCAGAATCCTTACAGCCAGACTGCAAGGATACTGGTCTAGATGACCGGGTAGTGAGGGGGATCGTGAACTGGCTGCAGGGTAGAAGTCAGAGAGTGGTGGTGAATAGGACAGAGTCTGGTTGGAGGCCTGTATCTAGTGGAGTGCCCCAGCGGTCGGTGCTGGGACCGGTCCTGGTCAATCTGTTCATTGATGACTTGGATGAGGGATTGGCATGCACTGTCAGNTCCAGCGTAGGGCAACGAAGAGGATGGAGGTGAAGGACCTCCCTTACAAGGAGAGTCTGAGGGAGCTGAGTCTCTTTAGCTTGGAGAAGAAGAGACTGAGGGGTGACCTCATTAATGTCTATAAATATGTGAGGGGTCAGGAGGATGGAGCTGGGCTGTTCTCAATCTCATCTAGTGATAAGATGAGGGGCAAAGTGTGTAAGCTGGAACATAGGAGGTTCCACATAAATATGAGAAGGAACTTCTTCCCAGTGAGGGTGACAGAGCACTGGAACAGGCTGCCCAGGGGGGTTTTGGTGTCTACTTCACTGGAGATGTTTAAAGCCCGCCTGGGTATGTTCCTGCGCAACTTCGTCCAGGTGATCCTGCTGTGTCAGGGGGATTGGTTTAGAGGATCTTTCAAGGTTCCTTCCAATCCCTAATGATTGTATAATTCAATGAACATCCCAGGTCAAGTTAGACCTTGGGGCTCTGGGTAATCTATTCTAGTTGAAGACGTCCCTGGCTGGACTGGATGAGCTTGAAAGCACCAAAGTTTCCCAAATAATGCTGCTTTTCCACAGTGCACTTCTCTTACAGCACCACATTTTCATTGAGACATGCTACTGGGCATGGACTTGACTGTTCTGAACCTTCAGTGTGAGTTTTTCCTATTAAAAATCTTGATCACAGAAGCTAATATAGACATCACTGCTTCAGGGTTGTAGGAACACACAACATCATCACTGACATCTCATTTACTCTCTGCTGACTCTAGTTAATGACCCCTGGCCTGAACACAGCTACATTCCTGCAGAGGTCCCAGCTCATGTAGGACCAGCTCAGAATTTCAAGGCACTGGTTCTTTTACCATGGAAATGTGAATTAACCTTTGTTTCATAAAGAACTGAGAAATCCACAATGGAGTCTTCCCTTCATGTTTTCTTGCCTTGAGTTTAGAGTGATTGAATCAGGATTTCATCTTGCTCAAAGAGGTTCTGCATTATAAAATCATTAACATTGCTCACAGAAGACTCTCTGAGGGCTTAAGATCAACAGTGTAGAATGCTCAAAACCTTGAAGACAATGCTGATTAAATTGTTTCATTGGGTATTTTAACACCACAAAGGGACACATGATGGTTTAAAGAACCTGAACTGAATTCTTAAATAATAAATTACACTGAAGCCACAGAGAAGAGCAAGAGGAAGGGAATTAAGACATAAAATCAGACAATCAGATTGTCCATGTTCACAGATCACAGAATGCTACAGGCTGGAAGTGACCTTGAAAGATCATGTTAGTCCAACCCCCCCCCCCCGCTAGAGTGGGGTACACATACAGCACCCAGCACGCTCAGATGCTCTCCCAAATCTGGCCCTAACCCTGCTCAGCTTCCAACACAAGATGTTAGCTGAAATTTTCTTTTCCTTGCTAGTGTAATCAACACAAGTGATAGGCAAAGGACACAAGTTTTCATCCCTCTTGACTCTCATTAAAAGCCCCACTTTCCCCTTTCCTATGTATTACTGTGCAATTCTTTAATAAGCTTGTGGCAACGTGGTTGAAATCACTCAAATGAATTCATAGGAACTTTCCTTGGTTTTGCACATTGACTCACAGTTGGAAGAGCCTCGACTTTCATTGTAGAAAAAACCGTTAGAGAAACAACACTGTGTGTACATACAGATATGTTTTAGATCTGCCAACACACAGGTCATATAAATAATAAACAAACACTGTCTCTACCGTTTTACCATTTAACTCTTCCTAAAGAGCATTCAGGTTGAAGTTTTAACTCACAGCTCAGCCTCTCTCTCCTTGCTCTTTAGTTTAGCATCAAAAGAAGGTTGCTGGGGCTTGTTCAGGTCTCCCTACACAGCTAAAGACCAGGCATGGAATAAGGAGTTTTAAATGCTACAGGTAAATATTGCTCTAGGCATTCAGTGTAAGTTTAAGCATCACATATTTGGAAGATTTACTTTTTCTAATAAACATACCTAAACGCCCTCAGCGCAGACCAGAGCAAGCAGGAACTTTTTTTTAAAGATAAAATACTCTATTTGTCTAGATCAAATTAAAAACACATATACTATACTACATGATGTAGCTTTACTCATGGCTCATTCATTGAGAGGCTTTTAGAAGTCCAAGTGTGTTTTCTTGTCACAATGACCAATATCCCACCACAGATGACAACAGAGCAACCTCCCAGCCCGTTCTAGGTTCATTCTAGTTTCAGTTAGGGGTCTCAGTGTGGTATCCCGAGGCGTAAAACTGCCTGCTGTGGCACATACAGGAGCAACTCCACAAAGCAACTCCAGTTAGAAAAGATCTTTAAGATCGTCAAGTCCAACCGTTGACCATCACTGACCCATGTCCCTAATGGGGCGATTTATAATAGGGGCCTAGAAACAAAGGAGTGAAGCATCAGATAAAGATCCTGGTCATGCTGCCAACATCCATATGATCCAGAATGAGCATTACCATGTAAAATAGACACACAACATACCTGTGGTTTACACTGCACAGAGAAACATCGAGTTTCTTGATGAAAAAACAAAACAATTTTGTTTTAAGGAATTAAACAATTCCCAGTACATTAGTACATTTGGAAACCAAAAAAATCTTAAGATTTAATTTCATAAAACAAAGCAGCTTGAACAACAAAATGAAAAAAAAATAATTAAAAAGCCTCTTTTAATAGAAATTCTCGGTGATAGTCTCTTATTGAGACCATAATGGAGGTTATTACTGAGGTTCTCATACTTGTTGTACGAGAATCCCTCTAAAGTCCCACAAAAAGTTCCCATGAAACGATGGGCAATCATCCTTACATGAAGCCAAACAAATGCACCACTGAGAAAAAAGAAAAAAAAGAGGGTTACAAAACACTCACTATGATCTTTTAAGATGTATTCAGTCAACACCTCATAATCAGCTCTAAATCTAATGGGACATGGGCGCATTTCATCACAGATGAAAATCTTCAGCGACTGCTAAAATGAAAATATAAAAATTATTACAATCTAGTAGCTTGGCTCACAGCGTGCATTAATCAGAAATCATAATAAATCCACATGCTTCTTCAGACAGCACATTAGTCAAGCAGTTCTGTACAATAACGACAGTGACTAATGGGCTCCCAGTTAGAAGGGTCAATCATAAACTCATCAAATGCTTCATTTAATTTCTTAATTTGGACAAACAAAATTTGTTTATGGGAAAGATATCAGGTGTTCTTGAATGAATAATGGCTGTGAAACCAAACTCCATTAATCAGTTCTTGATTACAAATGACTCTGAGATTGTTTGTTCTAATTTCATTCATTTGGGTCAACAAAGAGAAACACAAGCAAATGAAAGCACTTGGAGAAAATAGCACACTTCGTTTTCCACAGTTAATACAGTTGCGATAAATATCCTTTCAATAACTGTAAAACAAGAATTTTATGAGCCATGCTAAACACTACTCTTGAGTCAAGTGGAAAAATGAATATATGTGATTCATGAGAAAGTCATGTAGGCACAAAAGATCATCTTCAGGTGCTGCATGACCAGAAGTCTGCAGTCGGAGCAAAGTGCTTGTCTTTCGGGTTTTCCTGAAGGGATGAGTGTGAAAAGCACTAGAGTGGCAGGTGTTGATTTCTACTTCCTGTGAAATATTTGAAGAAAATGATGCAATTTAGGACCTTTCACAAGTAGGTAAGTGAGTTTCACAGAGTTATTAGGGAGCTAATACGTCCACAGGACTGCACATGTCATGTGAAGACCTACAAACTCCTGTGGTTTGATTCCATACTTCAGGATTTTTAAGCAATGTGTATATCTAGACAACCCCGAAGTTCCCATCTGGGTAAGAAATAACAGCAGGTAAGACACTAATGACCAATTATAACATCTAATCTCAGTCTGAAGCTCAGGAGAAAATGATGATAATATGGTCACTTATGAGACAAAGTTCTGGGACACCGACTTCGTTCCTGCTCCATCACGGACCATCCACAACTGTTGGTAAGTTGTTGAAACCCCCTGAAACCATCACTCTATCTCAAAAGGGTAGAACTAAAATCCATTTACAGATAGAGAGTATTAACCTATTAACTTATAGGTTCCTTGGAAATGCCAAACACTGAGCACCAGCAATACCTACGAGAATTACCTTCACTCTTGAAAATTTGCAGGATGCACCATCCTGACAGCGTAAGGACCAAGGAAATTTTATTTCCTTTCCATTTATTCCTCCCTTCAGCACATTGAGTGAGAGATAGTGGCACACCTTCCTGGGAAAGCAAAGAGGAGGCCCTAAATGTGTAAACATGTGGTTTGTGCCCACCAGATCAAGGACTTGAAAGGTCTTTTCTGGACATCCATGCTATAAAATCCAGCCAAAGGCAATCCATGTAGAAAATCTAAACTGAAGGGTAGTGGCCATCTGAAGGTTCAGAGGTTGTCACAACAGATCTTAGGGGTGCGTAGACCAAAGCAGGCAGCTAAGCAGAGAGAACAGCACCATAAGTCAGATGAGAAATAACTATTTTTCTCTAAACATTAAGCCATATTTCTAAAAGGCAGGCTGAGACAGAAACTAGCCATGCAACCACATATGGTTTCAGCAGCCCAAAGCAGCGTATAATTAAATTACCAGGCAAAGTTGCTAAATATGAATTGATATAAAAACTTAAGCTAACTGAAAAATTGTCTTTGACTTCAGATCAATAGCAGGACCGAAAGATTCATCTGCACGTAATTAGTGCACATATTTGCATCAAAATCATGTGTACCATATGCTACAATGTTCCTGAAAAACCATTAGTTATAAAGTAGGCTTGAAACATTCTTGTTTCTTGGTAGCACAAAAAAAAGGTCTCAGATAAAAATCTATCAAAAAAATAGAAATTCTACAAGCTTGAGAATTATTTATAAAGGCAATAAATGTTCATTAATTAATACAGTTAGTGTGAATTCTCCTTACATGCTCTGAGTCACAATATGGCTGTTCTACATTAGCAGCTACTCACTGACTTCTTAAACTAGGGAAAAAATAATTCTACAAAAATAGTTCAAAGAATTTATTGTTTTAATCTTTTGCGGGAATATAAAATTGGTTTGCAACTGGAATGGCTTTTAGATGCCAACAGTGGTATTATAAATCAAAAATTGAATTGTTTTATTTCAAACACACTTTATTCTCTGCCCAAATTTGTCACATTAGAATTCTGTGTTTTTTCAGCCATCATGAAAATTCAGTCAGATTAATTACTGAGTTATTGATTAATCAAGCATTTACTCTGCTCACCAACGATACAAACCAGCTGCACCTCAAAACCCTATGGTCTGGGAGGAGCACACCACTAATACATTACAAACCCCAATTACTTGGAGTCATGAGTCTTTTTTTATACAGCTGTCACAATGCACGTAGAAAGCATTATTTTTCTAGTACTCTAATAAGATTACGTAGTTTTTCCAATAACTTAGGAGCAAGTAATGTATGAAGAAACGTATTTAATGTCCAGCTGTACAAGCACTTGTCCATGGTTGTGAAGCTCATTCGTGTTGAGTGCCCTGATAGGTTGAAATACTTTCTGCATCTTTCTGAAGATTTTTTTCTTTACTGAAAATTTTTCAGTCTTAAAACACCTGGAATTCTCATAGAACATGCCATAAAACTATTAGCTACTATAATTTTTTTTCCAATCACTTAGCTCAGAGTTGGTTCCAAAGTGCTCGTTCTGCCCATGTGGCCAATTCCTGAGTAGCCATTGGCAACTGACCTAGAAATGGGGTTCACTAACAACATAATTAGATGTGTCTCCTAAATTAGCTAGTGTTCAAGAATAGAATAAAATCTTCCATCTTCAAATATGTACCGGGATACACTGGGAAAACCTCTGAGAAATCCCTCAACTGAGGATGTTCATCTGCCTCATGATACTGCCTGAATACAACCAAGCAGATGAAAACAACCAAAAACTGGTAATTAATCTGCAGAGTATGGGGACAGGATTATAGATGGAGAATAAATATGCAGATCCTTACGGCAAGGATGAGCTCCCCAAGATCCCTGAACTCCAGAAAAGCTCACCTTTTTCTGGAGCTGTGGAAACAGCAATCCAACCTTTTACTCTACAACACATCAAATGGCAGCAGAGAGATGGGGAAAACTTTTCAGAAGTGTCACTCTGGTTTATTTACCTTTGAAAGAATTGAGGCAGGGAACAACATAACAACTTCCCAGAGAGCTGCAGGCTGACTACAGATCAAAATTCCCAGCAGGAACCACTCCCCTTCTCTCCTCTTCCAGTAAGATCTCTTCTACAAATTCTTCCCACTTCAACTATTAATCAGTAATTCAAACTAAGACCAGCAAGACTTTAGTGGAATAAACACAGCTAGCAGAAGCAAAGTTAGAAAACCATAACTAAAATGAGAATTCCCTAAACACCTTGTAAATCTGGCATTTAAAAATAAGCATCAATAAAAGGAAATTTTTCATACTTGTTGCCACCTGCCTGCCTTACTACTTTGCATAGCCAGAAAAGAGCAAAGCAGAGACCATCCTATTTAACTAAGCAGTTTTTATTAAAGTAAAAGAAAAGCAAGAATCTATGAAGTAGCAAGTGATCCTATTAGTTCCACCAGACTAAAATCATAGTCTACGTATGTGGTCCTTTCAGCCACATCTGTTATGAGCCACTCTGATACCAGAGAGTACAGAATATTTGACTATTTATTCAGGAGGCATCGAGTGCAAATGAAAATTTTTCTCACCAATAGCATTTGTGACAGTGGGTAGATATTAAAAAAATGTAATCAATATAAACCACTTGTATTTTTACACCAGCTGAGGCCAACACACTTGTTCTATTTGATGTTTTTCTCTTTAAGGAATATGTAAGAAGAAATAAAGATGCAGAGTACAAAATTAAAAGAGGCAATCTGATAGTGTAATTCATAGAAAATGAGGTAAATATCCAATATCCAGAACCCCTGTCAAATGGATCTGATAATTATTAAACACTTACGATTTGCATTCATCCATTTTTTTTACTGCATATTGTTAATGCCATGTAAGTGCCTCCATTCTGGTCTCCTTTAAATAAACTCTGCCAAGACTTCTTTGCACAAAAAGTGCTCCATTCTTGACTGCTCTTTCAGCCCGAGATTGAAATGCAGATTCCAAAAATAGATCAGTCGCTTATTTCAACTCTAGACCTTTGAAAATCCAGATCAATTGCCTTTTGTCATCGTCTTTAGATGGGGAGTAAGAAATTTTTGCTTATCACCATAGAAAAAAACAACTTTCAGGCTACTTAGGCAGCAATATTGATGGTTGGAAATGTCCATATTTCATATCTATGACTTCCGATCAGTATGTTTACATTGTGGAATATTCATTTTAATCTTTATGCAAGAACATGGGTTCTATAGGACAGTTAAAGATGGTTAATTAGTGCCACGAAAGTTCTGAGGTTTTCTGCCAAGCTGATGGGTTTTAGCAAGGCAGGATTCAACACAAGGCAAACCTTTTCCTAAAAACGGACGACAGGAGCAAGCGAACATTTAAGACAAAACCCCAGCTCAAATCTTCCGTGCTGCTCCGTCTCTCGGTAATGAAGTCTGGGAAAGAAATCACAGACACCCAAGTGGTTTGGCAACTGTAAGTGACAGAAGCTCAGCTAAATCCTCTGTTTACACTGGGGATTAGCCAGGGAGATTTTGCACCGCAAACTGAGCTGTCGATGGTCAAGGGAACCTGCTCCCTGTCAGCCCATGGGGCAGTGGCACAAAGGCTGGTCCTAGTAGGAAGTGACCCATAAACATATCCCTACCAAGGATTTAGACAAAGCCAGGCTGCCTTAGAAAAACTCCATATGACCATTAACTGGCCTGCAAGGCCTGCCAGGAGGCCTAATTACAGGTCTACAGAGCCCAATAACAAAAGCTGAAGAGCTTTAGCCTAGGGATGATCTGCTTTATACTGACTTGAGAGAGTCCATATAGAGTGACAAAAAGAAAGAGGTTTAGCTTGAAAATTCTCCCGAGAGACAAAGCTTTGTGGCTAAGTCTGGAAGGCCCACATGCAACATACTTCAGATAGGCTTAAACATACCACCCTCTCAAAATTAACATTCAACTATTGCCTGCTTAACATCTGCTCAAACATGACCATTCGCTGTGAGATTATTGTAAGGGGATGCTAAAAAGGCTTCTCGGCTACCTCAAAATTAAGAAGGGGAAGTGAATACAGTAATGCAAATATAAATTTATAGCAGAGATCGACAACTTCCACTGAATGATGGGTTTTTTACAAATGGAGAAAATCAGTTGCCTTAAAAAATGGTTTTTAAGTATTGCCCTGCTAATGAGAACAAAGATACTGACATTACTCTGCACCAACAAAGAAAAAAAATTGTTACTACGCAGAGTCAGTCTGAATGAAGGACTTGGACACAAAACTTGCTGATGGCCCCATACTATCTGAGTATTAAAATTATTGTCTTTCCCTCACAAGTACAGGTGAATATTTTTGAAATTTTATCTCTAAAGTCACAATTCCCATCTCCAGAATGCACCAGCAAAAAAAATATTAAATTCTGTCAATTTATTTTAATTAACTATTTGCAACCTTTTGTCTTACAGAAAAATCTGTTATTTCCTAAATTACTATCTACTTTAGAGTCTAAACACAGATTTCCCTAAGGTATTGAAGATCTACAATTCCTGCTGAGGCAAATCAATTAGCATTGGACCTACCTCCCCTAAAATCACACCTCTCTGATGATGAAGAGCAAAGAGAACACAGTAAGGCAGAATTAAATGTTTTAAAACTGTGACCACTGTAGAGAAAAGGAAGCTTGCCAAAGCTGACATACTGAAAGCCCATTCAAGGCCATGCTGTGGAAGTCCATAACGTTATCTGTGTATTCAACATACTACTTTCTCTTGCTTACAAAGCCACAGGGACACAGCTACATAATTTCCATGTCAATAGGTTGATGTGAAGGAAAAAAAAAACGTAGGCACAAACACCTTCTGATTGATAAAACAACTCCAATGTGGAAATATTTTGCTGAAACAGCAGAATAAGAATAAAGCAAAACTAGAAGTTGGCCACTTGATTGGGATAAACATCAGAGAAATTCCAATAATTAAAAAAAAACCCCGTAATTTAATTGAAAAGATTATTAGGATATTAAGTAAACTCAAATAGTAGTTAAATGCAGTGCTGGGAAAGGCCAGGAACAAACTCAAATCCATCATAAGCTTGATTTTAAAGCCAGAATTTAAAGCACCAGTATTTCATAGACATACAGGCTTACGTCCGTTAACATTTACCTCCTTATACAATTAGGTCCCATTTGCTATATTCACGTTACACTGATCCAAAGGAACTTCCACTATGTGGAAGAACCAAAAAAACTGCAAGGAGTACATCTTCTCTAGATCATTTTTTCAAGGTACAGGAAGATATGGAAATTTTCAGAAAGAAATAAGCAAATGTATTTGAATAAAAACAACTGAAGTAAATGTTAGATTATGGTGGGAGATGCAATACCAAAGGCATGGAAAAAGCAGGGAAAAGGGAACGGAAACATCAATGCCAATAACGATGAACCACAAAGGGACGTTCCCTAAGGCCTCTCCACCACTTGGTGGTAACTCTGAGTGACTGCAGAAGGTCCAACTGCCTTTTTTTGTCAAACCACTGAGAAAAACAGGATCATTAACAACCATTACAATGTGGGTGACGATTTAGCTGTTTTCCCCGCTTCGAGGGATTGCAGTGATTTCTGTAACCTGTACAGCCAGATACTCTACAAGTTAATTCCCAGGTTTAGGATGGATCCTGTACAGAGCCCAACAAACCCAGACAATAGCTTGGTTGATCGTGACTGAAGGGCAAGGTTAACTTTACATTCAATGTACAATTAAATCATACAGACTACAGCAATCAACCTGTTGGTTGTGAACTCCTAGAGAAGCTGCGTGGTAATGGTCTAACATAGAGTTCTGTGTATTATTTTAAACGTGAATGAAGCGCTGATTTTTGGAGTAAACACACAAACAGACATTGAAACAACATTATTCACAACTCCAACAGTCCTCACACCCCAATTTAATAAAAATTCAGTTTGGCTGATTGCAGAACTGGGGAAAAAAAAACAGTGAGGTTTGATCTCATAAATGCCGGAGATTACTAAGACTTAAATAAAGCCAGGAAAGAACTCTTTTTCCTGTATGTTTGGATAGCAAGAGAAACAAACAGATTAACTCTCTCAAGTTATTTATGAACAGCTTGCAGCTTCAATCTAAGTTTCAGGCTTCAATCGTGAATATTTAAATTTAACAATGTCACAGACCTTTTTATATGTTGTGAGAAATTTTTGAGACCTGGGTCATGATGATATACAACCCCCAGACATCTTTTACACATTTCCCAGGTGTTAAATTAAAAAGTGAGCTATGATAGATGTGAGCAGTTCTCACAAATTGTGCTTTTTTGGGTCAGTGCTGTCACAGCTATTTGGTAATTATATGCTTCAAAGATTTATTAAAAGTTTGGGAGAACAATGAGTGGGTCTGAAGCGATACAATATGAAAGGCTAAATGAATTTTTGAATGAAATATCCCCACCATGAGAAGATGGCTCTTGTTTAAAACAGAAGTTTGCCATAAGGGGAATAAATAAAAAATGGTATTTCTTGGAAATGGCTCTTTACATTAAAAATACGTATATTGGAGATGAAAGCTGAACTAAAGATGAGTATGTATTTATTACAATGAATGTGAAACAGCAAAAGCTTTCCCTTTTGCATGACCAACTCGCAGTTTTAATGGGAAAATTAATATAACAATATAGAAATTAATTACAAACCTCAACTCCAGAGCATTACATTCTTATTTTAATAATCTGAAGGCAAATGCAAGTGCCTTTAGGCACTTGTTATATACAAGGATCATTACTTCAAATCTTTGGATCAGTAGGACAACTATTTCTTTAAGGTTTTAGACCTTCTATCAAATGACAGAATTTCTTCAGTTTTTATTTACATTAAATGTAGTTAATTAATCCAAAATTTAAAAGTGAGCTATAGAGAATTTAGCATTTGCCAAAAGGAAAAGATGAAATGCCTATTGATACTACAGAAATGAAGTCTATTTTTCTGAAGCAGATGGACTTATAACAGCACTTACCAGCTGCCTCAAGAACCAGCTGCAATCGAGCTTTGGCCTGCTCAGCAGGAGTCTGCAAAGAGAGTATTTAGACATCTTCAGGAACGCTTGCACATTCGACACACAAAGTCACACACTACCGACTGACATCCCCACCAGGGAGCTCTTATCTCCATCAGTGACCGGGTTCTACACTCACAGAAACTTCCAGATTGAAACAACTACAGCAATATTTGAGTCAGAAACTACCAGGTATTTTCAAAATTGACAGAAAAAACCCATGCCAAACCAACCTGAGCCCCGCACAGCCAAGTCAAAGCCCACCGCCAGCTCCTCTCTGCGTAATCCAACAGCTCCTCAGTGACCCCATTACACAAAACTCCATGGCTATGTAAGCATGCTCAAAATCTGAGTTTAATATGATTAATATGGCAAGTTTTTCACACTTCTTCTGTTATCTGTTTTGATTTTTTTCCTCTCCTTAAGGTATTTCCTCACATGTGTTGGGCTGAGGAACATATTGTTGGCTGTGTACCCACTATGCTAATTATTCCAAGTGATGTTTTCACTGTGTCCAATGTGCTTGCCATCCCTCTAATTTTGAAGCCACTCAAACGTTTTCACAGTTAAATTTATACACAAACCACATTTGTCACACAGTTCAGAAGTTTATTATTTCTGTAAGCATCTGAGAAGTTTAGGAGGTTTCTGCTCTGCTCTAAAAACAAAAAAAAAGATGGCAATTTCGGGTGTCGTTGTTCAGCTGTGAAAACTCTTCCAGGCTGAGCTTGCTACTAGAACATTTTTGTCTTACATAACCATTCCAAGTTCTCACTCTTTCAGTTTCACCCCATAAGCCATACAAGTATTGAATCATCATCACTGGATGTGTTTCAAAGTCATGTAGATCTGGAGCTTAGGAACAGGGTTTAGAGTTGAGTTCAGGACAATTGGGTTAATGGTTGGACTCAATGAGCTTAAGGCTTTTCCAGCCTAGATGATTCAATGATTCTAATCACACAAAACTGTTTGCTACACATGTCCCAACTAATGATGCTCTGCAGGGTGAGAGATCAAAATCTCTTTAAACCAGAAACATCTCCAGTGGCACAGATTTTTACAGCAGGATTGATGTTATAACACTATAAAATATAATCTGCATAAAATGGCATATAGAATCACATTAATGGTGCTGCAATTATCAAATTGTTAGGAATATGGAGTTTTCAGATTATTTTTATGTATATGCATATATATACACACATACGTATTAGCATCAACACTCCATAGCTCTCTTGGACACGTGTGCTGCCCAAAATTCTCTTTCAATGTTCTACTTATCTAAAACATTAAACTTATTGATAAAAACAGTCAAGTCCACAATTTAAAAAGATTTACTGATAAACCCAGCACTTCCTACAGAATTCACAATAGATTAAAAAGCTTTTAACCTATAGATCTCCTTGCCTTGCCAGCCAGTTTGTTTATACAAAATTCCTTTGGTTGGAAGAGACCTTTAAGATTATCAAGTCTAACCACTGACCTTGCACACTTCATACCACTGGGAACGTCTTAACGTTACTTCTCCCCATGATCCTGAAGAGGCCTGAAGATAACTCACGGACCCACTGCCAATCGCTATAAGAGTGGCCATACATTATGTTCCTGCTCATATTTGGGGGCTGATATTACCATAACCACACACTGCAGCTCAAAATAGGATATGGAATTGTTGTATTTCCTCACTAAGATGTAATTTCCCCAGGTTCAAATTGCCCTTGATGCAAATGTGTACAGTGAAATCCCAATTTAAAAAACAAAATCAAAACAATACCCAAAGGACTCAGCAAAAAAACCACTAATTAAGGAATCTTATATGGGATTTTGAAAGCTTAAATCGATCTTCCTGTTTTAACTCCAGTTTTTTAACTCAGTATCCTGAGGACATTTATTTAATGTTCCCCAACGCCTGGTGAGCTCAGGAAAAGGTTAAGAAAAAATGTGTTACAAGCCAATTGTTAAAATGCAGAGACCAGAGAGGTGAGGCAAAATTTTTGGCATCAAGTTGCTCAATGACTTAAAGGACCATTAGAATTTTCTATCAAAACGCGAAAGTATTTGGACTGAGTGCTTTTCACTCCACCGGATCTTCATACAAAATCCTTTTCTTCTATCACCTAGAACATAAACAGTCAATGAAGAATTTGGATCTGTTAACTGTAATTACTGGTTCTTACAATTAACTAAGCTCTTCTTGAGAGGGACAGGCGTTTCCCCAGGGCCTTTACAGAACCATCACAGTCAAAGTGGTGAGGAAAAATTATGTCTTACTTGAGACTAAAACCAAATCCAAATCTAAGAACTAACAATGGCTGAAGGCAATGTCCATGTGTACCTCAAAACTAGGTTGGTGATTTTCATTCCATGTTCAAATAATTTTGAATGTTGCTGCAGCTTCTTTAAAAGGATTTTAAAATACAATATATTCATGTCAGTGAAAATGATTGAAAAAAACCCAAGGAAAACAGTCTTCACACTGGATGTGGATATAAAAAACAGATTAACTAGCCACCAGAAATATAAGGAGTTGTAAACAAGATTACATTTTAAAAATGGGCAAATACAGGTCTTTTTAAAAGGAAAATATAGTGAAAACATTAAGCTCTACAGCCATAAATGCTGCATGACATCTTTCATAAGACTGAAAAATCCAGATACCTACCACAGGCTACAAAATTACCATCCACCCATTTATTTACTGGCAGCACAGAATATCATGGGTTATATTTACATTTTCATGGAAAGATGGCAATAATCACCAAAAAACCTCAGTCTGCTGATAAATAGAAGAGTGGACTGAATAGAGACTTTTGCATCAACATCTTCATCTTGTTGTTATTCTACAAATAAGTAGGGGAAGTACTAACCCAGAGTGAACCATCTCTGCTGCTTAAAAAAATTATAAGGTTGTTAATATTTAGCTTGGGTTCAATCACTGTTTTATATTTCTGGTACGTGACATTACCAAAAAATGGTGTGTATACATAAAAGGAATACCAGATAAATCCAAGTTCTGAATAAAATCGTTGAACTGACACATTAAAATCAGCTCTTAAGACAGGTATGGCTACCACCTGGAAATAAAGGAGCACAGAACAACAGATAACGCAGCTTAATTAAAACCAGGATGAGTTTACACTTGGAATTACTGCTTTATTTTCTCCCACAAAGAGATCTGTTTTCTCTAGACGTATTTTTGAAAGAAATACCTCATAGAAAAAAGAGCGTTGCGCTCCCTTTGGAATCTTTGTATTGCAACGCAGCAATTGAAAAATAGAAGAAAATAAAACCAGTTTGCAAATGGAAAGCTTTTCAAACATCACAACCCCCAGTTCTCTCTGAATGAGCCCTTGCTTTAAAAGGAATCTGTTTCAATCAAAAATTCTGCCTAATTACATAGGACTTAATCTGAGCCAAATCAATATTATGATACTATGAACAGTGTACCTGCTCCTCACTCTCCAAAATCTACTGAGCAGTCCCAACCCCTATTGCTTGTTTTTGGGGGTCTGCCTTCCCCATTGCCTAACTTTTGAACACGTTACTTCTACACTTAATGCATTTGGGTCTTCTCTTGACAAATAGATACAGCATAAAAACCATAGGGGAAATTGTAATTACTCAGAGATGTACTTGCATAAAATCAGGGCGCACATATTGCATTTTTCAAGCAGAACACCCATAGTTAGATAAATTTGTGCTTCATTTCAGCGTTGTGTTATTCTCCTTTCCTAAGCCCAAGATTCCCCTTCAGTATCTGCACTACAATACAAAGATTTTCATATAAAATCATGGAAAACAGAGACAGAAGCCTGTAAAATGCAGTTCTTAATAATCAGATTAATAATTAATCACACTTCTGCAAAAACATTTGTTTGCTCGAGAAAAATCCTCCTAGGAAATACACTTAAACCTGTGGCTAGTGAAGCAGCCACTCTTCTCCATAAAGTTCCTTTTATATATATTTTTCCACAATATGCACAAAACCAGAATATGAAATCAGAAACATTTTACACATTCTCATACTTCAGAGAGCGCTAACAGCATTTTACTAGTCGAAAGCACTTTATCTTCGTGTCTCTATGAGGCAGAGTTGGTGCATAATAATGTAATTTATATTGCCTAAATGTTATTTTGGGAGCATTGCATCATTTCTCAAACTTCATGACCTTTACAATTTTCTAAACTTTTATTTCCCTCATTATTCTGAACAGATTTCATTACATATTTTGAATGTAAACAACCCTGAATAATGATGGGGACCATTACGTATGTACAGCTCTGACAATCGTGCATGAAGCCGAGATGGAAACCCAGTGCATTAATTTACCTCTCATCTTCAGTAACTGCACTCCCATAAAAAGTTTTATACTCAACTCACATAAATCATGTAGAAGAAAAATGAGAAAATCTGGTGGCTAACTCATCTTCTACCATTCTGCGAAAATGAAATTCACTGAAATACCTATCAAAACCGCAATCATCAAGAGATAATGTCTTCTTAGGTCTATCTGCACTTTCCGATTTAATTTCCTCCGTGCCCTTGACATCCACCGATACCATTAAGATTAAGCGCAGAGAGTAACTGAGCAGTTTTCGAGATTTTGATATATGGGGCCCAGGCACTAAATGTAATATCATCATTTGAAAATTAATGCAATATTTCTTTTGTTAGTTTTTTGACTCAGAAAGCAGGATGAATACTTGGGTTTCTCTCCAAGTAATTTCCCCATCAGAATGACACACAATTATGAATAGATATGCACCCGGTCAGAGGTCACTCAAATTACTACATCATTTAATGAGTGGAGAGATCAAAATGGAGCACACTGTTGCTGCCGAGAGACGCCTTGCAGCCTGCTACATCAAATATGATGGAATCATTAGAGTAATAAGCATGAAAATCTGTTTGCAGATTAACCTCTGGTTTCATGCTGCTTTCATCTAATGGGGCGCTGTGGAAATCTTGTCGGCTTTTCATCAGCTGCGATCAAATTACTGAAATTGCGTATAAACCACCGGTGCAATTGGAAACAACATGGACGAGCGGGATTTGTGTGGGGTTTTTTATGCAGATGCCAAAGAAAATAAGGCTCTTTATATTTTACAGGGTTATTTACTTCACCCCATCGTTCGTGTCATCCGTCTACAACAGTGAAACGTTCAGATTCAGGTCTGCCTTTTAAAAATTGTGATGTAAAACAGGAGTCGAACAAATTTATGGGGTAAATAAGAAACGGACCACGAAACAGAAGAAAAAAAACCACCGCATAAAGGTCACAGGAGAAGGAGGTTACTATTACCATCAGGGCTCCACCAAACTGGAGCTTGGCTCCATGGCGCAGGGAGGGTGGTACCTTTGTTATGTTATTAAATGAGAACGATCAAAGTTTACTTTTTAATAAAGACACAAAGACATTAAAGGCACCGGGGTGCTGTTTTATGTGGAGTCGCTCTGGTTTAAGCCAGTGCTGCTAATAGAAAGTGACAAGAGAAAACTTTGTTCTTTTGAAAAAAGTTTCTACAAAATTTGTCACTGTTGTAACAACAAACTATTTAAAGCCTTTGAATAGTCGTGCATTACCATAACTAGAAAAAGTCCAGAGTTGTTTGATTAATATCTGGCGCTAGAAGCACACAAATGCCGAGGACAAATAAAAGCAATGCACGTACGTTAATTTAATACAGTCAGTACAATAGGTTCTCCACAAATCCTTCTGAACTAAAGAGGACCTTTTGCAGAAGAGGTTACATTTCATCCCCTTAGGCAAATATGGCCAAGCAAAATGTATCTTTTCATTGGTATTCATAAGCTATTGATCTTCTGCTGTGTGATTACACAATGTGAACCTGATCCAAAGCCTTCTGAGGTAACAGAAAAGATTTCCAATAGATAGTCTTATGCTGTTTTAAAGAGGATGAATGTCAGAGGCATAGAAAGGTTTGGGTTAGAAGGCACCTCACACATCATCCAGTCCCAACCCCCTGCCATAAGCAGCAACACCTCTCACCAGAACCGGTTGCCCAGAGCCCCATCCAACCTGGCCTTGAAGACTTTCAGGGATGGAGCAGCCACAACCTCACTGGGCAGAATGTTCCAGTGCCCCAGCACTCAAAGGGAGGAATCTCTTCCTAAGAAAGTCACTTCCACCAGCCACTGAAGCCTACTGAGTTCTGTAGGGAACACCACCAGCCCTGGTACCCCTCCTCAAAAAGCACCTTCTCAGCTGTTGCCATCCTTGATTTTGTGAAGAGACAGGGACATAGTGACTCTTCAGGCTACCAGAGTGGAAGTCCCTAGAGCAAGTCGTAGAATCACAGAAGAGTTTTGGTTGGAAGGTTTGGTTTAAAGCTCCTCCAGTCCAATACCCTGCAGTAAGCAGAGATATCTTCAACTAGACCAGCTTGCTCAAAGTTCTGACCAACCTGACCTGGAATGCTCCAAGGATAAAGTTTCATATGTTGCCATACATAAAAGTGGGTCACTTTGGCCGTAGGTGAAGGAGACCTCTATTGTCTGCATTCATTAGAAAACATCTTGAAATGGAAATCTCAGCACAACTGTGACCTGTCAGGATTCCCACCAGATAGATGACAGTATCCACTGATACTGATATCTATTCACCTTAATGAATATAGTGAAGCCATAACTTATTAATTAATAAGCAATGAATTAATAATAGTGTTAATTAAATGACTGATTAATTAACACTTATTGTGAATTAATACGTTACGAAAACTGGAGGGTGTTTTTGTTCCGTGTTACTATAAAGTTGTCACAATATTATAATAAAGGCTACCATTTGTCATGGTCAAGTTTGAAAAATTCTAAAAGCTTTAAAAATCAGTTGGATTAACCGCAGGTACTGAGTAATTTCAAAACATGACCATCCATTTGTACCACTAACGACACAAACCCAATTCTCTGCTCTGTGTGGAGTGTTTCCGACTTTCTCAGTTGTAACCTCCCACTAGTCAACAGTTAAAATAGAAAAGTCAATCCGACAGCAGAATTGAACCTGTGCTACGTAAATACAGAGATTTGTATTCTAAATAGTAGGCATTAACTCCATTAGCTACAAATAATAATTGGTCTGTGTAGACTATACTGAACAGTATTTTATAAAAGGGCCCCAACTTATTTCTCCAAAACTGTTAATTTTTTTAAAAGCTTCCCAGAGGTTGGTAATTGTCAGAACCTTGCCAGGAAGATGTGAGCAGTGGCTGTGTTCTCATATTTCCCACTCCAAAATGAATGATATCTTTATCTACTACCCTCTGGGAAGGAAAGTATCAAGAGAATTTAAGAAGGTCACTCTAGTTCCAGAACCACCCGCTCCACTTCCCTTGCATCTACCTGATGACAGAAACAGATTTTATTTGTGCATTTTTATTTTGTGATTATTTCCCATCCTTACAAGACTTTTAGTACCTGAAGCAGATTACTTCAGGCTAAAGATTCTTTCTGCATCAGAGGGATATGCTGATCCCATTTCCCAAATGGAAGAGAAGAAAGTTCTGAAGTTCGGACAACCCACACAAGTTGGAGATGGGGCTTGAAAATTGAAACTCCCCAATGTTTTACCTTATGGAATTTTTTCCAGGTTTTGATAGCTAATGTTTTACGAGAGGACGTGAGACAAAGAAGTGCCTTTAAAAAATAGTGAAAACCCTTGTTTTCTATTAAATCCAATTTCAATAGGAAAAAGCCAACAACCATCTATTCAGGCTGACACTTCTTCAATAAGAGCGAGTTCAGGCTTCCAGGATATAATTGACCAGCATGGAATTTTGCCAGGATACCAAGATAAACATAATTACTCATATTAAGACCACTAATTAATTGTTTGTGAGCACAAATAATTGGCTGCTTGGTTTTAGAGCTCATTAGAAAGACGACGATTTTATTAGACGTTGCTGTCCAGCAGTTGTACTAGGACCATGGAGCTGGAATCACCACAAGCCTGAACCTATGCCAGAAAAAATCAGTGAGACACCACTGAAATAAATCTCCCAGAAAAAAAGAAAATAAATTAGTGATGCCTAGTAAATAATTATTAATTCTTTATTGCTAAAGAAAGGGCTTTCCTTGGTTGGGGTTTTGGTTGGGGGTTTTTTGTTGGTTAATCATTTATGCAAATTATTCTAACAAGTTTATTATCATTATTGTATACCAGGTATAGTATCATCTACTGCAAAGTTCCAGCATCTTGTTGTAATTCATTACATGAAAAAGGAATCACTCAAGTGTAATTCAGCAAATAACCACCAACCGTTCCGGATAATAAGACTAATTCCCCTACACTTAACATTTTCAGTTTCTTAATAGCTAAAGTCAAAACCTGTTTCTGTTTGTAAAATATTTATCATATTTTCTACCAGTGGTTGTTACAGCACTTTACTTCACTCCTGTGTGTAGCTAGATGTTAGACACCAGCACGGCAGAAGAGACTTGAAACAAGGGTCTTGGTGAACATGGCTATCATAACACTAAGATAACAACCAGTTCCCACCACAGATATGCCCATCTGTGGGTGTCTTGGGAAACAATTCATTTCCAAAAGTCTTGAACTGCAGTGTTTTTGACATGTCTTTCAGAGAAATACAAAACAGCCAAGGTATGTCATGAAGACCGGATTTTCTTCCAACATACCATGAGTTACCTCGTATGGAACTTAAGGTGCCATTACTCAGCAGAGAATCTTTCTAGTGAGTTTCCCCCTAAACCTTAGACAAACCCTAAACCCCAGTGAACTATATATCTGGCCTATCTCCCCCACCCCCAGCTACTCAAACTCCCTGGAGCCTCTGCACCAGTAGATTTGAGGTGCCATCATAAATCAGACCTGCAGCTCCAGCTCTTGCAGAGCTCCCAATTTAGCAAAACGTACCAGTCATGGTCATCTGTCAAGAGCAGAGCAGCTTTATAATGCATTAGAAAAATCCTCAGAACCCACCAGATTACAACTACCTAATATCAGCAGAGGAATGAAGCTGTTGAAAAAATTTATTTAAAGAGATTCAAGTAGCATGCGAAGAGACTGCTGCAACTAGCAAAACAGGATTCATTTCCAACCTGCTCCAACAACTATTCATAACACTCCCTTATCTATTCCATTTAGAGTCTAGATCCTAGTTGCAAGGGAACATTTAATATGCCACCATTAGAAAAGGGAAGCCATTGACACCCATGCAAGAACAGGCATCCTTTTCACTCTGCTCGCTACTCCAAGGAGATGCTGGCGTACAAGCTCCTACAAATCACATTTCCTGAGTGATTCCCAAGATGGGAAGCACCAAGCAGAAAAGCAATTTATTTTTTTTAAATGCTCACGCACAACATTGAGAGATTTTATTCTAACAGCCATGCAGAGCAGTATATATTATTTAGATGTCGCATGAAAAAAATTACAGATGAATGTAAAGCCATCTCGTTATGAACCCAGATCCATGTGTCATTAATAGCTAATGTTTTGATTTAATGGGATTTAATAATCTCTTCAGATGAACTACTTAATGTTCTGTTGATTTTTGATACCAACATGCGGGGCTCCACGAGCTGCAGACTTGTGACAATACTGTATTTTTTCCCAGTTTTGAGCTGATTAGTTTTCAATGCCAAGTATGCCCTGCCATCACTTGTGGTTTGAATATGTTTACTTAAACTAAAAAATATTTTGCATCTCAATTATTATTTTATACCATGGTGCTGAACGGAATTTAAGACAATACATTATTCATCGAGGGAAGACAAGAGAAGAAAAAACAAAGCCGCACACTTCTCTCAAAGACTTCAAATTACTAAAACACACCAGATTTATGCATGAAATATTTGATTGTGTGTGTGCACCGTCTCTCTTTTTTTTTTTTTAATCACAGGTTTGTTGTTTTCAGATCAGGATATGCCAAAAAATCCAACACCAAACAATTTTTGTTTATAATTAAGGCAATCATCAATCTGAGGATTGTAGTCCGTTTTATTTCATCTCCACATCAAAAAAAAAGTAATTTAAAAAAATTAAAAATTCCCTTGAAATAGGAAGATAAATGAAAAATGGAAGTGCCTTCACATAATAACAGTAAGCTGACCCTCTGGGAAATGGTTGACTTTCTCAATTCAAGGTATTCAAAGCCCATTCAAAAGTGTTCATTTGGAATGCAGATATCAAAGATGATGCAAATGTTCAAGAGAAAATTAAAACTTACCAGATGTTCTAATCCAGCTTTGATGTTTCCAGAGTCCCTGTAACAGAAGAATAAAAGTTCTAAATAGTTGCTAAACCTCGTCTACAACAACATCTATTTAACTCAGAGACTCCAAAGTACGTAACATATTTACTCTTAATATCTTAATCATTGCAACACCTTAAAAGTATTGATTATACTCATGCACCACTACAGAATTATTTAGAGCCTCAAATTTTACCTGCCCTGAAGTTGCTATGAACTGTAGCAAAACAACAAGCCACTCACTTAAAAATTAAACCAAAATTTTTTAATATAATTATCCCACTACTCATACTGGAATTAATAAAACAAGACCGTCCACAGCGCTGTGGTTCTGCATTAATAATGATATTCTGGGATTGTTACCACAGGTGATGGACTGACTGAATCGTGTATTCACTAACCAGGTTGTGGTGGCCGTACTAAAACTTTGCACATAGCCGAAAAAATCATAAACGTACAGAAAAACCATAAAAATTAAAAAAAAGACAAGTAGTGTTGCATAAAGCTGCAAAACAATGGACCCAACTATCAGAGTCAAAACGCTGAACAGCAAGAAGGAGAATTCAGAGTAAAACTTAGTCCTTAACACACCCTGATACATAGAAAATGATAACCTGGAAGAAAAGCAAAGGAAAACAAATTAAGGGATCCCCAAATCAAAGGCACTAAACAAAGAAGTTGGTTTCTGCTTCCATTGACTCCCAAGTACCTTTGGAGGAAGGTGACCTGGACTGTGGCCAGCAATGCACTTCTGTTTGATTTGAATATATTGTGAAGCAAGAAAAAAGGAGGCACTTCCTTACATCTTCATTTTGAAATAAGAATTTATTATTCAGTGCCCACACAAATGAATAAATAGATTAAAATGTTGTATTTTTAAATAAAAATTTATTATTCATGCCCACATGAATGGATTAAATAGGTATCATGGCCTGCACTCATTTTGGAGATGCTCAATGGCCTTAAAGAATATAACAGCTTTGGAAACCAGATCCAGGAGCTCCAGGTAGAACCCTGCCCTGTTAGTGGTCTGTCTCCTAAGCTGGCCCTGTCATGACTTCATCAATATTTGTGCAACTCCCTTCACCCTGTGCTGAAAGCAGCCTTAATTCAATTATAGGTCTCAAAACTGATAGAAAAGGTCCTGAAGTGGAAAATGCGATGAGATTATTGGCAAATGAATAAAGATTTGTATCAAGCTAACACACAGGAGTACAGCAGGGTTGGGGGTTTGGTTGTTTGGTTTTTTTTTTAAATCATTCCCTGTCTTAAGTCTTCTGGGAACAGCGAGTTTTCCTTCCCCTCATGCAGCACATTGATTTCTGAATTAGGCTGCAATATTAAATAATTAATATACTTGCCATGATTGATGGTTTGCATTAGTCGAATATTAGGTTATCAATCAAAATCCACTTGGTTTAATGCAATAATATTGAAAAAGTGTCACTGGCTGTTCATCCAATTTGTAGTTGAGGCAGCGCAGACAGTAATATTGGCGTAACACGGGGCTCTAACACAGCAAACGCAGCCCTTGGACGCGCATGAGGCAAACATTATCAAACTAACCAGGACAAGGTTGAAGTTGTCCTAAATAAACCTTGGGGCAAGCTGTCACTTCCAATGAAAGCCCCTTCCCAGCCGGAGGCTGCCATGCATCAATCAGCCAGGAGAAGGAGTGAAGCCAGAGCAGGATTTTCTCTTTCTGCTTACACAGTAATTACAAATAAAGTTACACAATAATTAAAAATGGAATGACACAATAATTACACCAACAAACCTCCCATTAGCAGCATATTTCAAAGATTGTCTTATGGAAAAATCTAACCTGTTGCTCAGTCTAACACTACCTTAAGTGTCTATGAAACACCCTAATCATTAATACATAATAAATAGAAATAAAAGGTAAGAGCAGTTTTTTCACATCCAAGATTACAATACTTCAACAAAGGGGCACAATAAGTTAAATTTATATAACTATCAGATAATGCTACATTAGTTTTTTATCATGTTATAATGTTTTACTCAACTTTATCCACCACATGAGCCAACAAAAGAACAGCATGAGTTCTATTATTTTTATATAATTCTCAAGTAATCATAGAATCACTAGTGATTGGAAGGAACCTCGAAAGATCACCCAGTCCAATCCCCCTGCCACAGCAGCATCACCTAGATTAAGTTGTGCAGAAACATGTCCAGGCAGGTTTTAAACCTCTCTAGTGAAGGAGACTCCACAAACCCCCTGGGCAGCCTGTTCCAGTGCTCTGTCACACTCATTGTGAAGAAGTTCCTTCTGATATTTATGTGGAACCTCCTATGTTCCAGCTTATAACCATTGCTCCTCGTCCTATCACTAGATGACATTGAGAAGAACCTGGCTCCATCCTCCTGACACACACCCTTTACATATTTATAGACATTAATGAGGTCATCCCTCAGTCTCCTCTTTCTCCAAGCTCAAGAGACCCAGCTCCCTCAGCCTCTCCTCATAAGGGTGGTGTTCCACTTCCTTCATCATCCTTGTTGCTCTATGCTGAACTGCCTCCAGCAGCTTCATGTCTTGAACTGAGGGGCCCAGAACTGGACACAGTACTCCAGATGTGACCTCGCTAGTGCAGAGCAGACAGGAAGAAGAACCTCTCTCGATCTGGTAATGTTTTAGTCAACTTTACCCCACCACACAGCTCCTAACAAAACATGTATTTGCCTTTCAAACTATTGCCAAGCATCACATGGATTTGTTTGGTTCACTAGGCAAACCTGGGTTTATTCTTGGGGTTTTTTTTCTGAGATTGCTCCCCCACTACAGTCAAGACATTGTGTTGTCAAACACTGTTTACACACCTCTGTAAGAACCTGGATTAAAACTGGTAAGAGCAATAGCCTAATCCAAACATCAGGTTTTGGTAATGCTAGGAGGAGAAAAAGAAATGCTACCGAGCAAATCTGGATGATGGCCATGAGGGACTCATAAGAAAAAGCCAGAAATTCAGTTAAGCAATTGTAGGCAGCTTTTGGGTTACTTAAACCCATAGTGTAGGTACTACTTGAGGCAGGAATGACTTACTAGTGTCAGTATATAAAACTAAAAATATTCTCTAATGCTTGCTGGAAATCTTTATTTCACCTGGGTGTATTCTGGAATAGCTTTACTGGTTAATGTTAAGCTTACAAGCTCACAGAACATAAAGAGTAAAATAGTCATGGCCACATTGTGTTCAGTTTCTGAAAATAAGTATAAGTGGTTGGCAACAACTGGAGTAAGAGCACATGATTATTACACATTGGCTTAATGACTACTCAGAGGACACTATATATTTGAAGTCCTTCCCTAAGCTAGTTTGAACTTCAGCATCAGAGTTAGGCCTGAACACAGTTTTTGGAACTCAATCTCCACCTCATCATACTCCCCTAAATTTTATAGGGCTGGTCTTGTTGTGTTGGCTGTAAAATTACAGGCTGAGGTTTCCAAATCAGACTACAAACACTAGATTCTTATTTCAGTAGGCTTTGAAAGACATGACAAAGAGTGCATAAAAATCTAAGCCCCCAGTCTGTCCTCTCCTTTGACACCTTTTTGGAGGGGTCAGAGCTGATTCTCCAGGGTGAAGAGGTAAACCCATAACAGGCTGTTCCAGTACTCCAATGATGGTCTGGAGGGCTCTTGGCAAAGTCTGTGGAACGTGCGGAAAGAGAACTCCAAATGCTCTTCAACATTACTGAAAAGAAACACTACAAAGGAAAACCTGAAAAGTAGGGCTATATTTTTGTAGCCATAAGTGGAAGTTACACCAAAGGGAGTAAACGAGAGGAAGAATAAATCTAAAAGAAAGTTATTTTCTCTTGCCTCCCATATATAAAGGGAAAAAACGCTCAGGTTTTTTTGAAGTGCCAAATAACACAGCAAACAATAGTATCTGTAATGAAAGCCAAAACATTTGCAATCTACTACTGATGTTACACAGAGACCCTCAGTACTACATGTATCTCACAGAGAGTTGTAATGACTTTAAGGACAGGATCTGATAGCACTAAGCATTCAAAAAACCAACATATTATAACAGTTAAGAGTAAGTAAGATGAGTTATAGATAAACCAGTCATTTTCTGTTGCTCTTTCCAATCTTTTGAGCAGAACATACTCTCATCAAAAAAAATGAGTGCTCAGGAAATTCTACACTCTGCTAGCAAGAACATGTTGGTTTGCTCTTAATCTCAGACAGAAATGATATGGAACTGATCCTGAAGGCAGTGACATCATGCTTGGTGGCTCCCTTGCTCCAGTCATTGATTCTGCACAGGAAAACACAGTCAGAGGTTTGGCCAATTACTATGAAATTGAAATGCAACAAAGATTCCAGAAGAACATATGAAGGTCACTTATCAAAAGTCACCCCCTGCGTACAACCACAGGCAGTGGAACTTTGAACTGTTGAAGGATAGGGTAGAATATAACAGACTACACTGAATTGTGCTAAACCCAGGGACTTTAAACAGGACACAAGGTGACACAATTTCCATGATACATTATTCTAGAGAGAGGAGAAACCAGCACCCAAGTGACCTCATCAAATATTTAAGAAGGCAGAGAAAAGAAAAAAAAAATAATCTAACTCAGAGTAAAACTTGAGATTTTACACAACTGAAAGTTCAAGTCATTCCTCAGACAAGTTCAAAAGACACCAAAGCATGCAAGTTCTCCAGGTTTTCCTAAGGAAGAGTGGTTTTGATGGGTTTTCCCCTGGGTTTTGGGTGGGAGGGTGAGTGGGTGTTGTCCTGTTCTGCACTGGGGAGGTGGGTTTTTTTAGAAAAAAAAAAACCAACAAAAAAAAGCCCAGCAGCGTAAAGGCACAGACTATTAAACAAAGCAGAGCAAGTTGTCATGTTGGTAAGCACAGCTAGAGTAAAAAAAGCTCTCTGGAGTAGTAAAGAGTGTTGCAGGTTAATGAGGAACATAGAAAGAGTGCCCAATAATTATCATACCTACCACCTCACCATCTGGACTGAGATGGCAGCGGAATATAAACTCAGTTTATCAGCATTAAAGGCTGTGACTAATTACTCATGTATTTCTATTAGCATATTGTTAATAGATAAATATTTAAGCGATGGGTTTTCCTCAGCTGTGCACTCCAGAATATTAAATTGTAGAAGGCGGTGAGAAAATTTGAATTTTCTAAGCACTAAAACAACCTGAGTGCAACTAACTTCCTATTTTTCTGAAAGCTTCTAGATCCTCCTCAGTCCCCCAATTACTACTGTACTTAACCTAATGAAATTTTATTCTGTGGGAAGCAACATTATTGTGACAATTTTTTTAAAAATAATAAGAAAAAATTAAATAGAAGATTAAAAGCTTCCAGACAAAAGACTAAACTCCCAGAGAAAAATAACAACAAAAAAAAAGATGCAAATAAAATTACGATCATTGCCTTTTGTTTTTTATTTGCAAGTATAAAACCTGAAGAGACACAAAAGCATGGGACGCAGCATCTGTCATATCGGAATATAAAAAGATGATCCTGGCACCAAATGAAAAAGCTCTAATTCATTTGCAAATCAAGCCTGCCAGTTCTATTTCAAGCTGGCGGTAACTGTCAAGAGTTAACAAGATAATCACTTTCAATCCTGCCTTCAATGGTACATTACACTGTTATTCCATTCAATAAGGCCCTTCTTTGGGGCACTGGATGAATGGGTTTCATTTCTAACTCACACCAAAAAAAAGTTGCAAAAAAATAAAATAAAAATAAAAAAATCCATAGGGCTTAAGGAAAAAAACAGTCCCTTTATGGGCATTTATCTGCCAGCTCTTGCTTTTAGGTAAAACGAGATCTTTGGATACATTGGTGTCCATTCACTTCTTCTATTCCTTCAGGCCCTCAGACACTCGATAAAAAATGAAAACAACAGAAAAAACAATGAAAACACAGGAAGCTCAAGCTTGGTTGGTTTTAAACCATCTATGACACAAAACAAGTTCTGCAATAATGTTCTGTAAATACTTCAAGAACCAGCAGCTCATGGAAATGACAGCGCATTTGAATGGACCCATCTTTGTCTAAATTCACTATAAAATATACAAAAAAGTAAACAGTAAACGCTCAGGAAAACTGCGCTTAGGGAAATAATAACTGGTTCCACATTAAATGGTCAATAAAGTAGCACAGTATCACAGTAATGATAAGGTTGGAAAAGACCTTAAAGATCATCCAGTCCAACCTAAATCCAAATAAACCCATCTAACATCTAGATGACCAATTAAAAGCACTCTGCCTAGGAAACTAGATCACCTAGAACTCGCCTCTATTAATATTTGTAAATGTTTTTGCTACTCTTCTGCGTTCCCAAAAGGATAGAATATTTGAACTTCAATAAGAGTAAACAATAGTAAATCATCAAAACAATGATAACAATGAAATATAATTAATAAATGATAATACAAAATAAGCAATAACAACATTAAGTATTTAAAACTTATTTGCTGGCACACAACTATCTAACAGTATCTGAGAAAATAAACCCCACTTCATGGTTTTGCTCACTGCTTCAAATTCCCATTGTAAGCCACAAGCTACATGGTCAAGTAATACTGTACAGACACACATTTTGTCATCGAATATTCTACAATGACAATTTCTATGATCTGTGGTAACTTCAGAAACAAATCAATAAATCTGTCTTTTTTTTTTCTTAAATACCGAGAGGTCTCAGTTCACAGAACAAGTTAGTATCTATTTTTATTATCTCAACTGAGTTAAACTGATCCAGTCTCAAGTCTGTTCCCCATAATCAGCGCCAACAAGCAACTCCATCAATACCCAACTGCAGATATATTTTATTTAAGTAGTTTTTAATTTAAATATATATATATATCACACAGTGTATTAAACGCCTTATATAGTTGTTTTTTCACCTGCTTCAGGAAGACCTTGAAGGACCACAAGATGTTGCACTTGGAACACCAACAGTGAAGAGAATGGCATGATGTGGCTTTAGATAAGAAGAATACCGTCCCAAAAATCCAGGAGTCTGCCCCAAAAATTTGAGATGTGAGTCCTTCCTCTCTAGCCAGCAGTGGTACAGGTCCAATATTGCTTAAAACTTAGAAGAAAATCAGATACATGCCAAGAAGCCACCCTAGAGACAAGCAGCAGAGTAATTAATTCAGTGATGGGTGGTATCTGCTTCCAGCATTCAATACCGCCTGATATCCAGAGCTCAGGTGAAAGACCAGGATTGCCTAGCAGTCCTAGGACACAGGAATTTTAAGGCCAAACACTAAGAAAAGGTAGTTTTGTGTTGCCGTTCTCATGGAAAATATGTGCAACCTCGGTCAAGTTCAGCTGAAAGCAACAAAGTGCTACTTTATTCAAGTTCCACTACTTTGATCCAATTTTACCAGGCTGAAACCTCAGGCTTTTTTTAGGCATCACTGTCGGGAGGTATAAAAACCCAATTTGTAAATGCTCCCCCCCCCCCGCCCCGTTTCTCTTTGTGTTCCTGCGGTTTGATTTGGTTGTTAGAGTTTCATTCCTCTATATTTTTTCATCTGGCCTGAATTTATCTCCCTTAGGAATACAGAGCCACATTCAAAATACGCTCCAGAACTTTTAAAATACGCTTAAATGTTAGACCAGCACAGGTTTTCATCCCTGCAGAAGCTAAATCTTCTCTTTGCTGCACAAAGCAGATCTACTTGATCTCAGAATATCAAGTTTCTCTTTCCTCAACTACCTCATCTAACACAGCTTAAAGCATTTCTGCTCATAAGAGACCTGAGTTTAAGGCTGCAGTTCACAATTAAATGGTCTATTCCCTTCACAATTCGAGCAAAACATAAAGAACACCTCTGTGAGTCCCCTGGTTCCTGTACAGTAGCCGTGCCAGGCAGCTCGGCACATGCTGAGAGGTATACAAGTTCCTCAGAAGATTCTCCAGCATAATTCTGACACGAGGAACAAGCCAATGTTACATGAGTAAAATGAACAAACCTCAGACAAGCCGTAATTATTTTAAAACTTTGGAGATTACTGTCACCACAGCCGTTTTCAATTCAAATGAACACGCTGTAAGTGCTCTTAAAGGTTTTTTCCAACCTAAACAATCCCGTAAGCTGGGACTATTTACTTTGAAGAAATAGAGGCTGACTGGAGATCTTATCTGCAGGTAGTCTACAACTACCTAAAAGGAGAGTGTAGAGAGGTGTGGGTTGGTCTCTTCTCACAAGGAAGAAGTGATAGGACAAGAGGAAATGGTCTCAAGGAGCATCAGAGGAAGTTTAGGTTGGACACAATGAAATATTTCTTCATGGAAGGAGATATCAGGCCTCCGAACAGGCTGCCCAAGATGGGGGTGGAATCACCATCCCTGGAAATGTTTCACAGAGATCAGGAGCTTAGGGATAGGGTTTAACGGTGGCCTTGGGATAGTTGATTTAATGGTTGGACTTGACGGTCTTGAAGATCTTTTCCAACATAAATGATTCAATTATTCTCATTTACAACCTCTGCAGCATCTCCTTCTGGTGAGTTAAGCAGACAAGAAGAGATCTGCAACTTCTAGTAAATCACAACTTTTGTTAATCAGATTGAACTCCAGAGAGACCTGGACAGACTGGAGGGCTGGGCACAGAGAAACCAGATGAAGTTCAACAGGGACAAGTGTAGAGTCCTGCATCTGGGGAGGAATAACAAATTCCACCAGTACAGGCTGGGAGGTGATCTACTGGAGAGCAGTCCTGTGGAGAGGGACCTGGGGGTCCTGGTGGACAACAGGTTAACCATGGCACAGCAATGTGCCCTGGTAGCCAAGAAGGCCAAC
>VXBP01008189.1:1222742-1357250 GCA_013400115.1 Rhinopomastus cyanomelas
ATGATCTCTTGGGTCCCTTCCAACCCCTAACATCGTATGATCCTATGATCCCAGAAGACCCCACCCCATTCAGTAAAGCTGTGTCAACACCTCATGCTGGTTAAATTCTACCAAAACTTCCTCGATGTTCTTTAATTGTTCTCACCATACCATATTGGTCTTACTCATTTTACTCTCTAAAATGCTGCCTTTCACTAGTACACTTTTAACCTTTTACTACCAGGAAAGACAAACATCACCATTTTGCTTCATTTGGTCTTCTAGCACTTCACAGAGAAAGGCTCTGCTGAAAGCAGATCACAGCACTGGCTTTGCAAGACACAGAAAATGGCTGAAGTGTGGCCAGCCAAGGTCTAGACCAGAAACCTTGCTAGACTTTTTAAATTCTGGCATCCTTTCAGTGAAATGAAACTAATTGGTATTGCACACTACTGACCTACCACCAGGTAGAGCAAAGTTAGAAGAAAAGACAAAAATATAAAACATGTCTCATTCTATAGCAAACACTTCCCTCAAAGGTTATTTTTCTAGCGTGAAGCCAAGAGATTCCTGAAGAACCATAAACATGGCAGACTCCAGGAAACTTAAACAGTTCGGAGCTTGAAGATTAAAAGCAGAACTCCTCTGATACCTTAAAATGTTAGAGGTAAAGTGAAACCCTCTACAAAAATAACTTTCGAACAAATAACTGGCCACATCCTTCCACAGCAGGAATTTCTACAGGATCCTCAGGCACTAGAGAAAGACTTGGAAACGCGCGGGATCTGGCTGATACCTGAGCAAGCACTTCTGGTGCAAGGAATTCCTAACCTACAAGAAAAACCCCAGTGAACAACACACAAGCCCTCTCAAGTTCCAAACTTCACCATCAAATTGTAGTTACACATATCAAAGCCTACTTCAACTTCTTAGCTGCTCAGGAAGGGCTTCCTGACCTGGTACAGATCAATGCACCAAAACAAGACAAACGTGGTGCTGGTTTACATTAAAATGTCAATTTACACCACACAATGAGGCAGACGAATCAAGGTCCATAGCTTAACCATCCCAGAACTAGTTGTCCTTGTGTGTGAATTAAACTTTTATGTCTTTCCGAAGAGGACCAGACAGTAGATAAGGTGATGCCTTCACTTACAGGACATTTTGCACCTCTCTGATGCTGCCAAAAACAAGAATTTTCCTCTATGTCAATAAAAAACTGTTCATACTTGTCCCATTTAACTGAGAAATATCAAAGTACTGATATTAGAGGAACACAGATACTTTGCTAACTGCTCTTTGAAGATGACAGTAGAGAACTCTGAAGTATCTGTGCTCTGAAAGAGATCCATATCAGACAACATAAATTCAGAATACAGGATGATGGACTGGCCTACAGAAATAGGATATTGGTAATGTTGGGAAACATAAAACAGTCCAGTCAATTGGTTCTTTTTCTAGGTTTTCATTTTTGTACCAAAATTATTATTGCAATACCCAAAATTAGTGCCTTGCAAAGAAGAGCCAGAAGCCAGTATCCCCTGAACGCGCAGCTGGAACCACTACAAGCAATCAACCACATTCACGTAACAATGGTCAGTGGCCTTTTACACAATGGCATGGAGGATAAGACACTTCCTCAACTTTCTGTTCCAGCAAGACTCTGGAAAATCATGTGAACATTGGCATATAATAATTTTCAGTTGTTCAAAACAGATCAGGACGCTCCTCAAACAACATAGCACCAATATACAACATAAAGATGTATTATATATATATTATCATTATCCTTCCACTGGTTGCTGTGGTTTCATTCAACAAGGTCAACCTAAAAGGTTAGCGTTGCGTTGGGTAACTTACACCAGCACCAACGGCAGGCAATGGAAGGAACCAGGACAATCAACTGAAGAAATTTTAAGAAACAAGTTAAAACCCTTAATACCTACATGCAGTAGAGGGGGAAAGAGTTTTGCTAGCCATGCTATGTCAAATTATTTCAGTCATGGGGACAAAAATTGACAGCTCTGCCTGATTTAAGGTGGACTCTCCTCGTACATCTGCAATGACAGAAGTTGCACAAACCAATGGAAAAAAATTATCTATAAATGTCCAATCTTTGTGCAAAGGACACTGCCTAGCACATATACCCTGGCATACTATAAAAGCTCACAAAATATGTCTTCTTAAAGGCTTTTCTTTAGCCCATTCCATGTGTGGCATGTACGCCATTCCTCATGACTATAGTAACGAGGAATTAGCACTCTGCACAGCATCTACACACTTGCAGGATGTCAGCAGCTGTGATTACTGAAGGACAAAAAGCCAAGTGCTGAGAAATATTTAAGATTATAATAGCCAGGCACCAGGTAGGTCTCTTTTTTTAAAAATTAAAAATACAGGACCCCCCCCCCCCAAGTCATAAACTGAGGGAATTCACTGTCTCTAGAATGTGGGACTGATGTGAACACAATCACTTTCCGCTCTTTAGCTCTGTTAGATTGTGAACTAGTCAATTAACACACAAACAACCCTGCACGATCTGTTGACTCTAATACTGATTTTTCCGGCAAAGATATAAAGCAAATTTATTGGCTGTCGCTTTAACAGCTTTCAGCCATCACAAACATCACACGTGAAAGCCTGACTTCATTTTTCAATGGTCACTTGAACTTTTAATTCTCACAATGAAAACTCTCTCAAGCCTTGGTTTCAAAGCCCTTGAATTAGCAAACAAACCACCCCATAATACATGCTCAACGCATAGGTCTTCTCTGCAAAGCTGGGACCTTCGAGTGCTTCAGCTGCGATAGGAGCCATTGAGCCATGGCCAATATAAGCTAATTTGAATAATCAATATGACAACCTTATTTTTCTAATGCAAACAGGATTGATACAGTAAGGTGTCTCACTGCCACGTCACAGTCATGGCCTCTTTTAACCCCTAATTAGATTTAGGCGATTATCCCTGCTCTTCCTTACAAGTGTACAGCCTGGATAAGGGATGACAAAAGCTATCTGCCACTTCTTCAGCCTTTGCAGACTGCAGGTTATCCAGAGAGATACAGGGAAAGATCAGCAAACAATTGTTATTCATATAATCTACAGTTTTAAGATAGTCACAGTTCTTCCATTCGGGTTAAGTGAAAATAGTCCAGAGTATTCAGTAAATGCAAAACGCTTAAGAACACAGGGGTTACGCAGATGGAAATTCAAGGTGATGTTAGGGAATTAAGCTTAATTCAAATTGCTTATTGCGAAGAAAACTATCTAGTGAACATTTTTTTTTTTCTTTTTCAGACAGGAAACACTGAGTTTTCCATCGATTTGTCTTCATTGTTGGCTTGGGTGTAACACTGAGTGTTTTACATGGATATTTATTAGGGAAAAAAATAAAATCAAACTTAGAAGGAGCAATCCCAATAGAATTACATAGCTAAACAAAGTAGGGACAGACATAGAAGATCTATTACAGAAGTGTAATCACATTTCATTTACAAGAACTCTTATCTCAAGCACTTAAACATAAAATTTAAACAGTTTTCCATTTTATTGTGCTCAGTATTTGAGCTAATAAGATATAAAAGTATAATCGCGTTAGCGACATTTCTATTGCATTACATAAATACAGCTCCAGATTAAAGGCAGACCAGGAGGGGAAAAAAAAAAAAGCATGATGCTGCATATAAAACTAAACACTTTATTTCTCCTGGCAGGAATAAGATCACTGGGATCATGTGTAAAAACTGCCACGCTCAAATTAGATCAGATGCTTACAAAACGTCTAGTCCCATCAATAAAAAAAAAATATTCCCATACACATTATCCATCTGTGAATACATTCAGTGTGATTTGGTATCCAGACCCGGAATATTTCCCTTTCATCTCTGTCTATTAAAAAAAATATGTAACGATTTATGGGGTTTTATACAACGTACTGTACATTTGATAAAGCAAAATTAAATCTGACTGTTACTATTTCTTTACAAACAAAGCGTGGGGAGCTCTATGCCTAAAAATAACCAATTAAATATATTAACAGGAGGAACAATAATGAAAGACAATGATTAGTTTTTCTACCTGTGTTATCTGAACTTGGGAATAAAAACTGGTTATGGACAATCTCATTTAAACTTCCTTCCATAAAATTCTCACTATGTTGCTGAAAATGTACACGGTGTGCTTTCTATGGGTGGGCTAAAAACCACAATAAAAGTGTTTAGATACTGGAAAAACAAATCAGCATGAAAAATTGTTCATGTGCCTTTTTAGCTGGTTTGGTAGTTTCTCATTGGACAGTTTTGTCTTCTTAAAAAAAAATCCTAAAATAATTAGGAATTTTTTCCATTTGCTAACATACAACCGTACGTACTAACATGTAGTCTTTCTGTACCAAAACTTGCAGGAACATCCCTTATAAAGGGATTGTTCCACAAAAGATTCCATTAGCCTCACCAACACCCCTGAGGAAGCCGCTAGCAAGGAGAGGTGAAGTGTGTTGGTCCTCACCGTCATTGCTCCATCTCATCTGGGTAGGTTTGGTTTTCATCCTCTGCTCCCACCTGGTTTGTTTCCCCAGGCACCTCAGCACACATGACAGCAAGCAAACACCCAGGAGCCCCAGATGAAGAGGAGTCACTACAGACCAAGAACCCCTATGACAACCCAGCTTATGGGAAATTAGCAGGGGGTCAGCATGAAGCAGAGAACCAGCACCCGAGGCTGCTCAGCACAGATCCAAACCAACTATTCACCACATTGCTTGAGACAAATCCATTGTATTTGAAAGTTGTCTTGGGTCAGTGCTCCGCATCTGCTACAGCATCACTGAAACCTACGACAACCGTGATAACGCCAGCTCTGGCACAAAACTCACCCCCACTAATTCTTCCCTCCTACAACGCACAGACAGCTTCAACTGCTTCATAAAGTTCCATTTTGAATCATGTATCATTCTGAATTCTGGGGAAGGATGGATGAGATGAGAGAAGCAACATGATTTGGGGCTGGGTGACCACGTGCCATGAGGAATATCATGTATCAAGGAATGTGGGGTTGTTGATTTTAACAGTTTTGGATATTTTCTGGTTTTAGATACTAACTTTACATAAACTCAGTATCTAACTTTATTAAAAATATATTAGCAGAAGCAGACACCTACTTTGGATTGAATACACTGATGGCCTTCAGAGATGTCTGCAATGGTGCAACCCCATCCCTCAGTCTTAGTTCTTAACTCTTGGGATCAGATCAGTTCTAATTTTATGGTAAATTTCTCAAAACCAAGGAAACTTTGATGGAAGGGTGCTTCTCTCATGAGGAAGGTGAGAAGTGCAAAGTAAAAAGAAGTCATTTCCATTCCTCAGAATATGAGCAGAATACAGTTTTCAAAAATATCCACAAATGTACAAAATTTTAAGCATTTAACATCTAGTCCTAAACAGCTGAGTTACAGCATGAAGGTTTAAAAAAAGGAGAAATTTAGCACATCTATTAAAACAGAAATGGAAATAAATTACTTCAGTTACTTAAAAGAAAGGCAAAAACAGAGTTGGAAGAAAACCTCCACATTTCCCAGCTTTTAATATGTTACAACATGGAACATTCAACAGCTCTTCTTTTATTTTTTATTCATAAATTGTGCTTTAATCTGTACTTTATTGAAAATAAGCAAACAACACCCCCAATGCTTCCAGTTAATACTGGTACAGCTATTTCTCTAGAGGAAAGATTCATTATATAACATTTAAAGTGAATGGAAAAAGCTCTGGGGCCCTAAAGCTTGTTTTATTTTTCTAAACAAATTAATTGGTGGGTTTTAATCTTTTGTCCTCCTCAATACAAAACATTCTAACACACTTCTTGACTTCTAAAAGAAGATTTAATGTCTCCCACTACCTTCTCTTCCATCTTCATCCTCCTGACTTAGGAGAAGTTGCCATAAATTAACTCCCAGTACAGACTATTGCTGCAATGCTAACTCAAATTGCTAAAATTGGTAAATTTTAGGTAACAAAGAACTTTAGTGATGTACAAGGAGAAGGAGGAAATCAAAAGGCAAAAGGGAGATGGCAGAGACAGATTTGTCTGTAGCAGAAACATTCCCATCAGACTCTGCTAAATACTTTCCTAAAATCCATAGTGTGTATTTCTTTAATATTTTTTTCAAAGCCCAGAGCAATGCCCACCTGACATCAAGGAATCAATGGGGAAAACCCTTCTCCCTCTTTGACACAGCATGATCCCATTAAGCAGCCTCAAAAGATTCTGGTTTGAGCAGCAAAATCAGCCCTTCCTGATCAATTCCTTAATCCATTTGGAGAGAATGCACTTGCTCTTTCAACTTCAAACCAGGAAAAAAAGAAAATCATTCCCAATGTAATTCACCGTTAAATGGGCCTTGTCTTACACGAACTTCAGCTGCTGGAAGCAGCAGATGAGGAGCAAGTCAGAATCCAAGAGAATCACCAGCACTTCTAACAGTTTTCATTTGGATCTTTCCATTTCTACCTTGAAAGTTAAGTCAAAGCCTTTGCCAATCTTTTCCTTTATGGATCTTTAAAAGCATTGCTTTTAACACTACCAAAAAATGTAACAATTGGTGCCCGGAATGGAAATAATTTTCCTCCAGAAAAATTTCATTATCACTGGAGATGCCAAAATTTGTGCAAATAAAAAAGGGAGTAAACCAAGACGATGCTGAAGTTATTGCCACAATAAATGGTGCTGCAGGCTGGAGATACCGCACTAGACATGTTGGTGGATTCTGCTGCACATCCTAGATCACAGAACTATAAATTTAAATCTAAACTATATTTAAATAGAACATAGAAATGTAAATTATAAAGGTTGGAAGAGACCTCAGAGATCATCTACCCCAATTTCCCTTCCATGGACAGGGATGCCAAGATGTTTTATTCCAAGCCTGGATCCAATGTTGCACTTACCGATGGCACATGAAGAGCGTGTGCACTCCCTATATTCCTCTTCTAGGAATCAGGCTCAAATATGGTCAAAATGGAAGCTCTGAGCGGAGAAATCTTCTCCCTGGGAAGGCTTGAAAACTGCCCACTTCAGGAGAAAAGTATTCTAATGGAATGGGGTTGAAGTAGAAACTCATGTCCCACTAAACCTAAAACAAAGATTTCCTCACCAGCCTAGACCCAACAGAAGGCCAGCCACCAAGGAACACACAGCATTCATGACATTTCTGTGCTTCCAGTCTGAGTTGCAAGTGATCAGCACCACCCAATGGTTTAGGCTTTTTCCTCTCCTCTGGTAGCTGCATCTTCATTTATCTACAGATTCACAGTTTTTCCTGTTTTACTCAGTCATGATGGCTCAAACTTACACAGTAACAAAATGGCCCAAAGAGATCTCCAAATGTCCAGTGTGGAGAAATGAGGAGAACAGACAGCCTCCCCAGCACAGAACCAGAGCCTGGAAGTAAATTCACCCTCTTGCCAGTTTTTCTGACCAACCACACATCTAAACTTACCCCTGGGTTTACCGTCTGCCTTTATATATAGCACCATGCGAATCACTTCTGTTGATGCATTTGTTTAAGAACTTCTTTACCAAAACTTAATGGTATAGTGATGTTTCCAAACTCTTTTGCTTCATTTGACATCTTAAATTACTTAAGATTTTCGTATTCTTTTGTAACTCCCAATAACAGCAGGAAAGTCTGAAGTTAGACTGGCATTAGAAATACTTTCTTCACACAAAGGTGTTCCTCCTTCCTTTCAAAATAAAAGGAGAACGTTCATAAGGTCCATAGCAGAAGCAGCAACCTTTAACCAAAAAAACCCCTCAAGCTGAGACAGTTTAATGTTTTGATGTGAAATTAAATTTTACTTCACAATAACATGTCTTTTGGATGGGTTTGGTTTTTTCACTTGCCTCTCTTTTCCTCGCTCAGAGGAGGCAGCGTTTGTTGTGTTTGTTCTGGTTTTCACCTCAAAGCTTCCTGGGGACTCCTCTGTTTTCATTCCACTGTGGAGTCCATGGTTAGGTGATTACTGTATCTCTACAGTTCAGTATCTGCAGGGTGTCTGAATGCCACTCTTAACTACTTAAACCCAGTAAAGAGATTACAGCTCACACTAACTGGATTTTCACAGCTCCATATCATTCAGTTTGTGGATTCCTCACACACAGATTAAGAGAGGCCATAAAAACAATCGTCAGCTGCTCTCCAAGTGCAAGGTGTCTCCATAAAAAAACCCCACAAACTCTGTGTTTACATTCAGAGTGTATGTTTGTATGCAATTGCAACATCCTCTGCCAAGAACACTCTGCATTTATGGACTTATTTCAGTTTAAAACCCCCAAGATAATGCAAATTATATAGTTGTAAAAGGACAATTGTGGTGTTTTAAGGACTGGATAGTTTTGAACATTTTAAACAGCTTAGAAGAATGCGTGTGTCTTTGAAGATACTGCCTGTGTGTGCCTTCCAAAACCTACTGCTGCAAATGTGGAGAAACATAATTCCCTCAACAGGAATTTAGTGGGGAAGCTCATTTAACCAGCATCTCTGATTGACAGACTGAACTAGGGAACTCTGAACACAAAATTCATATTTTCATACTTAGCACAAGAAGTTAATGAAAATGAAATGGTTACTCTGGGGGAAAAACCCCCCTGATTTATGCTCTGGACTTGGGACTTCTCTGTGGCTGCCATACAGTTGTGCTCTACCACTTACAAGCCATGCTGGGTTTTCCCAGTTGTCTGGCAGTGAAAAGAAATCATACTATATGGTGCTGTCTCCAGCCCACTAAAAGTGGCCAAACATTTTTAGTCATAAAAGGGGATGTTTAGCAAGCAAAAAGAAAACTAAGACCATCACAGATCAGACAACAATAGCAACAAGTCAAGGTCAAATGTGAGTGACCCTGGAGCTACTCAGGGCATATGGACGTCACCATCTTTTTCAGGGGGAAATTCTTACTGTGCTTTCCATTATGCTTTGGTTGACTTACTGAGGAGGAAACTGTCCTTGTTTGGACTTCTCAGTTGCTTCAGTCTGGTTTCAAACACCTGAACATTGTCTGCAGGCAGAGCCAATCATGTCACTTTTCTAGCGTCCTTACAATGCTCTAGTGGCATCCTGTGTCCTGCTACTCTCACAAGTGCGTCTCTTGAGCATTCAGAGTGGACATGGTCCAACCTTCCTAACTCCTTTTCTATCAGAAAACAAGAACTCTGAAAGGGTAAGTTATTAAACTCATCTACACACAGCACTCCCAGGAGAACCATTATGGGTACACACAAGGTGGGTAAGGAACTGGCTTGATGGCCGCACCCAGAGAGTGGTTGTTGATGGATCCATATCCAAGTGGAGGCCAGTGACAAGCAGAGTCCCTCAGGGATCGGTCCTGGGACCAGTCTTGTTCAACATCTTTGTCCGTGACATGGACAGAGGCATTGAGTGCACCCTCAGCAAGTTTGCTGATGACACCAAGCTGTGTGGTGCAGCAGACACAATGGAGGGCAGGGATGCCATCCAGAGGGACCTGGACAGGATGGAGAGGTGGGCACAAGCCAACCTGATGGGGTTCAACAAAACCAAGTGTAAGGCCCTGCATCTGGGTCCAGGCANGTGACTAGGGGGAATGGAGCAAAGCTGGAAATGGGTAGATTTAGAGTGGATGTGAGGAGGAAGTTCTTCACCGTGAGAGTGGTGAGGGCCTCGAATGGGTTGCCCAGGATGGTGGCTGGGGCCCCATCCTTGGAGGTGTTTAAGGCCAGGCTGGATGAGGCTCTGGCCAGCCTGGTCTAGGGTGGGGTGTCCCAGCCTGGTAGGGGGGTTGGAACTGGATGATCAGGTGGTCCCTTCCAACCCTGAGTGATTCTGATTCCATAACTTCTCCAGGTAAGTGATTGTGCTGTGTCGGGGGATTGGACTAGATGATTATTCAGGGTCCCTTCCAATCCCTAATGATTCTAACATTCTATGATTCTATGTCTTAAGACATTGAATTCTATGTCAGATTTTTCCTGAGGATTCTTGCCCACAAGAAAGCTGAAGAGGGACTTTTTCAAGAGACTCTAGTGACAGGACAAAAGGGATGGATTCCAGCTAAAGGACTGGAGATATTAGTTGATATGCGTGAAAGAAATTCCTCCCCTGTGAGGGTGCTGAGGCACTGGAACAGGTTGCCAGGGAGGTTGTGGCTGCTTTATCCCCGGAAGTGCTCAAGGTTGGATTGGATGGGGCTCTAGGCAACCTGGTCTGGTGAAAGATGTCACTGCCAATGCCATGGTGTTGGGACTGGATGATCTCTGAGGTCCTTTCCAACCTAAACCATTCTATAACAATACGAGTTCTTTCTTTCCAGCAGGTACCACCAATAAGCATTTTGCTATATGTAGTAACTGCAAAACCACTGCAGTGCATGGTCTACTTGACTGCAGTATTTCATCAGTTTAAACCTATGAATGAAGAGTAGATATGTGCTCAAAGGGGTAAAAATAAACAATCAGAGGGGGGCTCTTTGTTTGGAATTTGTTTCTAGACAAATAATTCCCTTGCCATGACAACAAATATTGAAGATCCTCAAAAAGCTGTTCCAAAGGAACTAAAATCATCTGGTAGTCAAAGACACCCCAAGTACGATAAAGGGGTTCCATTTCTCATAAAATTTCAGCTTATTATCTGATGTTCTTTAAGAAGATACTAAAATAATTAATAACTACTATCAGGCATCTTAAAACTTTATTATAACATCTTCTCAGCAGCATGACTGTAGCTGTTACAAAGTTCTCATGATTCCGCCCAGACACCAAAAATAAAACATCTTTTAAAGAAGATTTTAAACAAGCTCTCCAATTTTCCTACTGATCTCTGTGTTTAGTATGGGCACGTGGCTCCCAAGTTCATTTTCACCAGTGACACTGTTTATTCCACTGTAGATAAGGGTGTAGCATTACTTTCTTATAAGCACTTACTCTAGGATGCTTATAACTCAACAGCAAAAACATGCTCAAGGTTGAAACATGGCACACAAGGTTCCAGCTTTAAGCAATTCTTATTTATTACGGTTTCAGTTAAAACTTACGAAAAGTAGTGTGTTATTTTTTCTTCTGAACTCAAGCTGCAGATTAAACAACACACTTTCACTATATTATCCCGACAAGCATTTTAGAATCACAGAAATAAAAATAATATAAATAAAAAATAAGTTCTAAAGACAATCTGAATAACTATAAACCTCATTAGAGACAAAGGGCAGGACACATTAAACCAGTACCCGGAGCATCAATTTATATTTATGCTTCCCGGCTGCTTGATAAATGTATTTTGCCATGTATGATTTTAAAGAAATGGTCTGAGAATGACAAAATCAGGCTAAGTGTGACAAAATCCCATTTGGAAGTGAATAGAGATGATTGAACACAAATACCTTAGCCAACAACTCACCACAGTATCACAGTATCACAGTAATTATAAGGTTGGAAAAGACCTTAAAGATCATCCAGTCCAACCTAAATCCAAAAATAACCCAGTAATCCTAACATCTAACATCTAGATCATGCCACTCAGCACCTCATCCAGATTATGGTTTGGAGGCAGCATGTGCATAATTGGATCAGATACATAGGAACATTTTACAGATATTGAGAGACCCCTCTCGTCACCGTGGACAGGATGGGATGTGATAAGATACTCATCCTTCTCATTGTCTAATCCATTAACGTGCTTCACCCTGAGGAATTGCTCCCAACCTGAACTGAAGCTTCATGATTGCTGAGAGAGTGTTAGACCCAAAGAAGGCCTCACATCCTCAGAAACACAAGTGTTTCTCCCTGGTCATAGAAGAAAGACACTAGTTTTCCCAGCACAAAACCTTAAACTGTCTTGCTACATAGAATCATACCGGTTGGAAGAGACCTCTGGGATCATGGAGTCCAACCATCAACCCTACCTTACAAGTCTACTCCTAAACCATATCCTTCAACACTACATCTCAGTGACTTTCAAACATATCCAGGGATGGTGACTCAACCACTACCCTTGGCAGCCCATTCCAGTGTCTAACCACTCTCTCTGTAAAGAATTCTTTCCTGATGTCTATTCTAAACCTATCTTGTTGGAGCTTGAAGCCATTCCCTGTGGTTCTGTTGCTAATTACCTGTGACAAGAGACCAGCACCAACATCTTTATAATGTCCTTTCAGGTAATTGTAGGCAGCTGCACAGTTCTCAGAAGGCAGTTTTAGGAAAACTTAGGAAAAGATCCACGCTGTAGCATTATGTTAAAAAGCATTCAAAAATTACATTAGCAGTGGCAGACCAATCCACTACACAGACCTAGGGAGCATTTTTGGTTGGAAGAGATCTTTAAGATCATCAAGTCCAACCTCCTACTTCTCATTTTTCCCTGCTGGCCATGATAAAGAATTGTAGAACATCACAAGCTTCTCTTCCTGTCCTTGGAGCCCTGAGATTATCCCACACAGGAGCAAAACTAGTGACACTGGAGCTCAAACCCAGCTTGGTTTAAAGCAGAAGGGCTTCAAAACACCAATGGAAAAGGGGAAATATTCCCTCACTTAATGAATAATCCACCATTCTTTACTGCGAAGTCATATATTATCAATTGACTACAGTGCCTTATTTTTTTTTTTTGTTCCAAAAATAGTGGTTTATACAGCAAAGATTATCCTAATCGTTCCTCTCTTTGTCAGCAAACAGTCTTAAATGCAGGAGGGCTGTTAAAAATCTTGTGTATAACCCCCTACTAGTAATAATAAACCATAATAAAACCTTGTCTAAATGAAGTAGAATCAACTTTACATGATCCATCAATGTTGCTTGGAACAACTATCAACTATTTTGCGGTGTATTTGCTCGTTAAAAGCCAAACGCTTCAATGCAACACCCAACCAAGACATGTAAGAGGCATCACACCTTCCAGTCAAGCATTTACCCTTCGCCACTGGTGAAAGGCAACAAGATCTCTTTACAACGTCTCGCCTTTTTCAATAAATTTTGCATGAAAACACGTTGCCCGAGCACCAAGTTGCCTGCTGTTGAATTGGAAAGGCAATAAATGTTTAATGAAAACAACAGCGCGCAGCTTGGTGTCAGACAACAGCTCTCACACTGGCCTGCTTTGATCTCAACAGACACTTAAAAGGAGCTCTGAGTGTGCTTGCACCACACAACTCTATAACCTGTATGCAAATAGCTGAAAATTACCATAAATTACTTCCTACTGCAGAGGAAAGGAAAAAAAAAAAGTAAGTAAAGGCTCCAGGAGTGTCTGACTGCCATCAAATTCCAATATTCCCCATTTACTTCTAATGTCTTCTGCCAAGCTCTGAAAAGCTCATCAACAGGCAGTTATCACCCACATACTGGCCACAGAACTGGCTGGGAGGGCTGCCAGGGCTGAGCACACAGAACTCTGCAAGGGTTTTGGGTAAATGCCACTAAAAAAGGTCCCTCAGCAAATACTTAAAGACCTAACACAAGGAATTAAAAGGAAAAAATGATGGCTGTTATCTAAAAAACAAGCTCTTCTGGTCTGCAGTATCTGTCAAAGTATTTAAGGAGCTGTGAAAACTGTTAATGCACCAAGGTACTGATTGACCAGAAATTAAAAGGGGGGTTGGGTTTTATTAATGGCTCAACACATTTTTTTTCCAGACCAACTAGGAAGCTGCTCTTACTTTATTCTATTAAAAGTTTTCAAAAAACACTTTAAAAGGCAAGCGCTCAGAACAAATGATCATCTAGTCATCTAGTCCAACCCCCTCTGCAGAGTAGGTTCCTCTAGAGCAGATCCCACAGGAACACATGCAGGTGGGCCTTGAATATCTCCAGAGTTTGTATTACTTTACCTTTTAAGTGAGTATAAAACTATTTCAAAGGCTGACAGTCGGCTCTTAGTGCTGTGTTTTTCCACCAAGTACTGTCAGATGCTCTAAATGAGCTTCCCAGACCCAATTCAAAGCAGCTGTTACCACAGTCCTGATCCGCAACAGCGGAACAAATCATATATCCCTTAAAACATTTCAGATTGCAGGAAGAGAGAAGCTCAGCTAGTTGGCTATGACTGAGATACAGCCTGTCTCCACAGAACAGATGAACCTCCAACACTCTAGAAGGCCAATGCTGTACCTTAAACAATGTTCTCTGAAATGGAGAATGCCAAAGGACCATGACTTGATTGCCACAGTAGAAATTTCCCTTCTTGAAATCTCTCTTGAGATGTTACTGTGAGGACAAGATCTACTTTGGAAGAACCTCAATTTGTCACGATTTATAAAGCAAACACAAGCCTTTCCCCTTCCTTACATCTACAAACACAGAAAATCATCACTAGTGTTTACATAAGCCACAAATTAATCCATTTGCCTCTAAATTAGTGCTAAATTGTGTTTTGATTCTCCACTTCAGAGCGACAGTCAAATCCCAAATCCATGACTACTGCTATCAGATATCCTGCAGTGCTGACTAACTGAAATTCCTTCTTTTATGCAAAGTTAAACTGTAAAGTCAACCAGCATCTGATAATCCATATTCCACCTTTTCACTATCTGCTCTAGGATGATCATTATAGCAGTGAAGTAGCTATATTCAATAAATATATTCCAAACACACCTTAATTTAAACTGCAAATACAGCTGGCCCTTGCAGTAACTGTGAGGTTCTGCTCCAAATATGTCCAAGGACTGTTTCTTCCTCTAAGGATTCCCTGCTGTTGGAGGTTCTAGAAAGGTTTTTTAGAATAATGCTACTTTCAGTGCTGGCTTGGACACTAAATCCAGAAATTGCTATCGAGGATAGCAAATGTGACCCCAATCGTTCAAAAGGGAAAGAAGGAAGACCCAGGTAACTACAGACCAGTCAGTCTCACCTCCATCCCAGGAAAGGTGATGGAACAATTTGTACTAGAGGCTGTCTCCAGGCACATCAAGGACAGGAGGGTCATTAGAGACAGTCAGCATGGCTTCACAAAGGGAAAGTCATGCTTGACCAACCTGATAGCCTTTTATGAGGGCATAACCAGGTGGATGGATGATGGCAGAGCAGTGGATGTCATCTATCTTGACTTAAGTAAGGCGTTTGACACGGTCTCTCACAGCATCCTTGCAGACAAACTGAGGCAGTGNTACTCTGCCCTGGTGAGACCACACCTGGAGTATTGTGTCCAGTTCTGGGCTCCTCAGTTCAAGAGGGATGTGGAGCTGCTGGAGAGGGTCCAGTGTAGGGCAACGAGAATGATGAAGGAGGTGGAGCACCTCCCTTGTAAGGAGAAGCTGAGGGAGCTGGGTCTCTTTAGCTTGGAGGAGACTGAGGGGTGACCTCATTAATGTCTATAAATATTTGAGGGGTGGGTGTCAGGAGGATGGCACTGGGCTGTTCTCGGTGTCATGTAGTGAAAGGACGAGGGGCAATGGTTGTAAGCTGGAACATAGGAGGTTCCACATCAATATGAGAAGGAACTTCTTCACAGTGAGGGTGACGGAGCAGTGGAACAGGCTGCCCAGGGGGGTTGTGGAGTCTCCTTCACTGGAGACGTTCAAGACCCGCCTGGATGTGTTCCTGTGTGACTTGGTCTAGGTGATCCTGCTGTTGCAGGGGGATTGGACTGCATGATCTTTTGAGGTCCCTTCCAATCCGTAATGATTCTATGATTCTACGATTCTATGAAATTCATTACCTTGAAGAGTCATTTACAACAGATTCCTCACAGTATCTCACACTTACATTTACATCTGACACTGATTTTTCTGTCCATTTAGACTTTCTCTCTCATACTTCTGAGAAAAAGAAAAAAGTGAATGAGGAGTTGAAAAACCAGCAGCTTCACTGTGTAAGTTACAGCAGAACATACCAGGAGGAAAAATAAAACACTCCTATTTCTCCTGTCAGAGAAACATCCAACTACATCCAACAAACCCAGTTTTTGAGGAGGCATCACTCATCAGTGTTCACTGTCTCTCTACTGAAAATGAAGCAAATGGTGCTTCTTGGTGTACTCCACCATAAAGTCAACTGGATGAGTTCCCACCCAGCCAAAACAGCGAATGCTGTGGGGTTGTGGACCAGCCTTGGGTGTACAATCTGCTGAGACACTCAACTGCAGAGACAAGCAAAAAGAGATAAGATTCCAGCTGAAGCCACAAAAGGACATCTGACCCCTTTATAAGCCAAAAAAATCCTAAATTATAACATATACCTTAAAAAATACCAGCAAATCCAACTTGCTAACTTGTGCTGACCACAGCCAATTACAAAAGGCCTCCAGAGTTACAGGACATGAAAACAATTTTCTTGGTGATTTTCTCAGACATGAGCATCAAGACAGAACTAAGAGACCACCGAATCTCCCTACTCCTACAGAAAACAAAACTAAGAGTAACACAAGCTCAAGGTTCACTCATCCTCCTTGCCATGCACCTACAAGCTAAAGACAGGTGAGCAGCCTCGTCCGTAATTTTCATCCGTAAAGAAAATAGATAAACAAATGACAAGAAAGAAAGCTGAGAGCTTGGGAAGCCTGAGGAAGCCTCATATGAAAACAACCATGATACATCTAACTTGGCCTCATTTTCCTGAAGCACTCACAAGGCAAAGGGAAACTGCCCTAACTGTTATTTACTATACGACTGCATTTAGGATGGGAAGAGGCAAGTTCTTCCTGGGCTCCATAAGAGAAAATCGCATAGACGCGTAACTGTGCAGTAACTGGAAACAGAAATTGCAAAGAGCTCTGTCTTCTCTGCGTATTCACATATCTATATATTGCTTTGCAAAGCCTTTACCAAACAATAATATGCTGCTGATACAGTCTCCATCTTCAGAATGACAAATAACTGTAAGGGGATAAAGCTCCTCAGATCCATATTCTCTGTCCAGATAGACTTGGTCATTATTTGATTAAACTGAGAAATATGCCATTCCCTCCCTCAGAAAAGTTTATGAAGCAGAGATTATATCAACATCCCCTTCGATGCACTTCATTTTGGAGTGTAATAATGCTTTGAGTAAGAAATCCCTGTGCAAATCCTGCCAGTCAGTACCTGAGCTCAGAGGGAAAATGGATTGATGTCATATCTGTTATCAATTTGTACTCTTTGTCCTAACTCCCTTGGAAATGACCCAGACAGGTCATTTGGTTTTCAAATTTAGCATAAGCAGCTTCATAAGTTATCAAAATCTAAAAGACAGAATGCTTGCTTCTAAAAAAAAGTAATTCTGGGCTCTCCTTGTGTTCTGCCTGCAGCGATCTCCTATTGATCCTGGTTATAAAAGGCCACAGAGTCAGGGAGTCTGCTCATAGAGCAGTGCAATATATCCAGCATGATTTAAGATCTGCTTCTACATGAAGTCCAGAAAGTCTCTCACACACCAAAAGTTCTGTGCTCAGCACAAAGCCTTCCCTTACTTTTTGCCTTCTATTAAAAAAATACCAAAACACAAAAGACTTTTTGCTGGGACAACTAGGTTTCTTCTCAAGTTTTCTAGAATTACCAAAATAGATTTTAAGAAATGCATAAAAGAAATCTGGTTTATGACTTCTATGCCATACTGCAGACATCTCATGGTTTCTGTTAACTCTGAACCCTACTAACTGCTGAAAAACAAATATTCCACATGATTTGGCAAATAAAACGAGGAAAGTATCCCATTAAACAAATGGAAGATGCCACTCTTGTCCCAGCAGTGAGTAACATACTGCAAATAAAAAACCATACAAATAGCTGAACGGAGTATTTATGTAATCAGTGCTATAACCATGCATGAGCAGGTAATGACTTTGGAGAGATTCAATAAGTAGCATTATCAAGCTGTAAAACCAGGGAGGCAACTTTGAGATATTCCCACAGAGAGGGTTTAGGCTATTGCTTTAGAAATTATCAATGAGGTGACACAGCAGCATCTTCCTTTCTGCAGCCAGGATCAGAAACAGGGAAAAGACCAACATGGCAGTAAAGGCTGCAGGAGATGAAGATGTATAAGACAGAAGTAATAACAGAATTTGTCTTTTCTGCAACGTGTAAAAACAAAATCAAGTGGTTTCAAGTGAAAACAAGGTGTACAACGGGAGTACATCACCAACCCAGCACAAACTCTTCTGCTCAAACTGCACCCTGAGCATCAAATAAAGCTCAACAGGCACTTCAGACTATGTATAATGGAGAACGAACAGTGAAAAACATCTTTTCATAGGAAATATTCTTCAGATTTTCCAATAGTTCTCATTTTTTCCTTTAATTGTGGTTATTGTGTATTGGAAAAATATTTATTTATATTAGTCCGTTGAAAAAAGGGATTTAGCATATTTACAAATCAAAGGGAACAAAGAAATGTAAATTAAGCCATTGTTTAGTTTGAATTGTTGTCGCATTCCAGCATTCAAAAATACCCAGAATCACATCATTCAAAGATGTAAAATCATTTCCACTTAGTTTATACAAAACATCATAAAACAGACTATAAAAACCCAACACCAATTGTTCTGTATTTTCACTAGGGTTAGGCGGTTTGTTGCTTCACTTACCCAGGCTTCACGCCACATATCTCCTTCTCTTTGCCTTTGCCCTTCTCTTTTAGTTTTTCTTTCTCTCTGCCTTTACGCCGCTCTCTTTCACGAGACCCACTATGAGTTCTCCTGTGGCCAGATCTTTCACTGCTTCGACTATAAGAACGCTGACGGGGTCTTGAGCGTGACCTACACAAAATCCACAGTATCACAGGTTAGCAGCTGCAGATTTTTCATGGTTACTGTATGTTAGAGATTTGTTACATAGCCAAACAGATTTTCAACTCATTTAGCAGTTTAACAATTTTAGACAAAAACCCTGCCCATTTACCAAGTGAAAAGTGAGAGTTGCTTCTCCTCTGACAGAAGAATGCGAAATAAATTAAACGCACTGCATAGCTCTCACCCATTAACAAAGTAAACTGATTTTACCAAAGTAATAATTGGAGCACTTGGAAATGAAAAGGAAGTTGTTTTTTTCTCTCGAACATTAAACTTTAAATTCTGAAGTTCTGAGCAACTTATTCCGGCAAATTATTTACAGCTGCTACTAAACGCTTATCTTTACATATTAAACACTTTATTGCTAGTAATGATTTTCCTACAAAACCCAGAAGTGACGTGCACAAACTCTCTTCTTCAGCCTTGCAGAGCTGGCGCACACAGCTTGTTAACATCAAATTCAGATTTAAAACACTTTGCAGAAAACCTACAAACTGCCTAACCCTACAGGCCACATAACGCAAAGGAATGCCCAGGGTTGTAGGGGTTTGCACCTATTTGGTTCTTGGACAGAGCTCCTACGTGGTCCCAGGACACTGTTCTCAATCATGTTATCCATTCCTCTGCAATAAATGGATCATGTTATGGACATACTTAAATTAAAAAACACTGTTCCTGCATGTATTCAAAAAACCCCTTTTCATTTTTCCTGAATTTCTTTTAGATCATTCTCTAAATTTTCATTTATACTTTATTATTATGGATCAGCACAACTTTTCCATGGTGTATGAGTATGTATAGACAAAGTCCACAAAGGAAAACAGTTCAAGTTTGCTTTAGTTTCTATTATGTCTTCATAAAAGTTCTGCTGGCACCTCATTGAAAAGTTTCATTAAGTACTGAAGGGTCTGGGGGGAAGGGAATTTTTTTTGAAAAACATTATAAAAAAATTCATTTAGCACCTCTTGGAGCACAAAACACCAAAGGCCTTTAAAAGCAAAACCACGTAGGAAAGATCAATCCATTGAAAAGGCAACAACTGTTTAATAAAACTCAACAATAAAACAAGCAGAAAGAAAATACTCTCTCCAGATGAAGCTATAAATTACACTGAGGAAGAATGTTGTTACTGAGTCTGGGAATTGTCCAGTGTTTCAAGGTTAATACACCTACTTCTGCCACAGAGCACTGGGGGTCAGAGCCCTAGTTTGCATTTCACTCCCTCAACAGCTTCTCTTGCACCATCTACTGCTATTGGTCACAGAGTTCCTACAGACAGGCCCTACTCCAAAGTAACTGTGTTTCAAAGTCATAGAGTTCTGGAGTTTAGGGACATGGTTCAGGAGTGCATTCAGGACAACTGGGTTAGTAGCTGGACTCAATCTCAAAGGGCTTTTCCAGCATAAACAATTCTCCACAGGGAAGATGCAAAGTCAAAACCAGTAAAAAAGCCCCAAAACAAACGCAGAAGTCCTGCAGTAACACAAATGACTTTCATTCCACAACAGGCTCCTCCTTACCTAGGGGTCTGTCCTTCAAACAGGAATACCTGAAGAATCTACAATATTCTTCAGTGGAGAGCTTTTGTTCTTGGCTCAAATCTAAACTTGATTTCACATCTGCCTTTTGCGGGTGCAAACAGCAGCAAATCCAGCCTATATTTACCAGATGCTCAAATCCTCAATTTTGGTTGGTTCACACAGAACAAGGAGCAGGTATAATTCATATACAGGTTAAAAAAAAAGCTTTCAAAAATGAAAAATCTGATGCAAATATGTTGTACCAAATCTGAACTAGTGTGCCTACAACTGCACTGACACCACTGAAATTCATTAGCCAAGTGCCATCCCTCATCACAATTTATCCTTTTGTTTTTGTGCCCCCTCCCACAGGTGAGATAAGCAGACTACTCTCAATGGGATGAGGAGCTTAACAGAAATGTTGAGTTCTGCTTTGCAGAAGCCATCTGTGCAGGACACGTTGGTCCAGTCACCACTACAGAAGAGTCAGTCAGGGCTGTAGATTAGTCCAGAGCACAATGCAGACAATGCAGCTTAATGCAGGGACAGCACTCATGCAGAAGGATCTCCAGTGCGGGTGTCAGGTCCCCATGAGCTGCTGAACCCCAGCTGGCTGCAATGCTTTGTTCTTCAGGGAACAGCACAGACAACCAGTTGCAAAGTGGACTCCAAGACACCAGGTGAATACCAGCCACACTGACCAGTGACGGATCTGCAGTTCAGCCTCCTCCAAAGATGAGTTCTCCTAGATTTTCCAACATATTACCAAGATCTTTGCAGATATTTAATTTTTTGTTGTTTTTCCTCAAGGCTGCAGAACGCCCAAGCAAAAATCAACTCTTCATATGTGAAGGGTGGGTGTCAGGAGGATGGATCTTCTCAATGTCATCTAGTGATAGGACGAGGAGCAATGGTTATAAGCTGGAACACAGGAGGTTCCACATAAATATCAGAAGGAACTTCTTCACAGTGAGGGTGACACAACACTGGAAGGCACAACCTGGAAGGTTGTGGCATCTCCTTCACTGGATGTGTTTCTGTGTAACTTGGTCTAGGTGATCCTGCTGTTGCAGGGGGATTGGACTAGATGATCTTTTGAGGTCCCTTCCAATCCCTAACGATTCTATGATTCATTGTATTTTTTTATTAATGTTGATTACAATCATTTATAAAGTAAACACACCTCCAGAAATACAGAAAGATCTACTAACCCGGGTCATGAGTAGGAGTGAATAGGGAAAATTGAAGCAAAGAAAAGAGAAACTTTAAAGCTACCTTAAATTCCTGAATGCTGGTGAAATTTAGATGATTTTCATTATTTTTAAACTGGGGCAATTACTGTGTTTCCAATACTGCACAGCAAAGAAATTTCAAAAATTAAGATCAAGACCAACAAGAAAAAAAATAGAGTTTGCAAGGCACTGAAAAGCTTCACTTAATACCACAAAACTTCACTTTACACTAAGCGTTTTGATATAATAACTGTCTCTTCCCTTTGCCTTTAAGCCCCAAATCGTGAAATATTTGTTTGAAGAACCTTATGCAAACTTCCCAAAGGCCTCTGTGAAATCCAAAATACACAAGAGGCTCTTGAACATTTCATGAAGTGAAAATTGTGTAATTGGTGCATAAGAAGCTGTGGTACATTTTCATTTGTAGCATTAATAAATTCATCTGCATGTTACCATGAGTTCCTATTAAAATACATCTTGTAATACACATATATAGCACAGTGAACGGAGAGATAACTTTATGAAATGGAGCTGCAAGAAGTCATCTGCACCAAGAATTCATCCATAAACACATTTTAAACTCCACATACGAAGCAAGGAGTAAAGATTTACTATTTATTACTGTTAAAAACAAAAGCCATTCCGATTGTTCATTTTAAAACAATCCCAAAGTGTTTGAATTATTGAACTACCGGAGGAAAATATCAAGAAGTAGAGCCAGAGAGTAGCCTGCCAGCACGCAGAGCTCCTTCCCCCAAAGCAACACCCACAAAACACCCACCCACCATGCCAAAGGTTAAGTCATTTAGTCAAGTTCAAAGATCTTCAAAGAGTTGTTAGATCCAGATAAGCCCATATGTTACCAAAATTCTGTGAAAAGCTATTACTTTCCAATCTGCTTTTCATGTCTAACTTACAGAACACACAGATGCTTGGCATCACTCAAGGTCCCTAAATTCTCACACCAGACAACCAAGGCTCACCAATAACTTCCCCTACCTAAACAAAAATCCTAAAGAAACGTCTTTATTCCATCAACACTTTAGTCCACTTGTAAAAACCCCAAAGTATCCATAAAAAGCCCATTCAGTTCCTGCACAATACGTGTTAATTTGCTAATTTCTTCACAGGTAATCAATTAAAATGTAAAATATTGGATAAAATTAGCTGCACTAAATTTAACAGCTGCTCCATAAGCATAATTAGTTTCACAAGGGCCATATGTATTCCGAACAGAGCCCAAGTTGAAACAAATAAGCAGATTTTTTTAAAACAAGTTTGAGGAAATCTGGATTTAATTAGCAGGTGGGCACTACAACTGCATCATGTTTTTATACATTTATATTTATGAAGTGACAGAAGATCTAAAGGCTTTTTAAAATGGCGTTTATTGTTTGAATGGGAACTGTTTTGCTGCATGCTAAAGTGATTTAAATCCCTTCTAGCTTGGCTTCGAGAAAAAAAAAAAAATCATAAATGGTGAAAGAAAACATGTGGAAAACTGTAAAACTAGAAAGAATTTGCGACAAAAAGCAGATACACATACCGTAACCAAAAGGAAACTACACTTAATTAAAAGTACACTACATCTGGAATATCAGCCTAATAAAATGTGAAACGATTAATTTTCATTGTTCTAAAGGAAATGAGGTCAGTGTCGTTTAGTAGTTCCCCAATTATATTGCACTGCAGCACTGAGCTGTATTGGATAGGCACAGCCTAATCTTCTCAAACTACTTTGGTTGGAGAGCACTCGCCATGACAGACTCGCTTAAATGGTACGAGGAACGCCAGCGCAAAACTAAGGGAAAAAACCCAAGGGCTCTCAGGGATGGGAAAGCTGTGAAAAAACAAGGGCTTTTGTTGGCAAAGAGAAACCACCACCCCACTGAACGTTCCTGAAATGTCATCTTCCTCCCTGGCATTCTTCTCAGCATCTCTTAGCTGATCCAGCTCTTATTAGATTATTATTATTAGCTCAAGAGCCACAAACAAAACCCAAAGTCATGCCTCTCTAATACTCCAGCAGTAAATCAGGAGTCTGGGAAAGAACAATGAGGCACAACTGCACTGCATCAAGCCTGGATGTTCATGGAGGTAATAAAGGCACAGCAACTAATTGTGGCAAAATGACGTGTTCTCTTCCAAAGTAGATTGAGAGAAAGGTTCTTGTTTAACTCAGCGTCACTCCCGGAGAAAAAATAAAAAATATTATACAAGTTCTTGGGGAAGGTAAAATAATTTCAAGCACTAATTGCAGTTGTTCAGTGTAGAAGTTATTAATGCTATATATATACATATTTAATGAGAATTGGGCTGTCTCTATAAAACATTTCAGGTCACTATTAGTTTGCAATTTTAAAACACGAGCGTTTTTGAGGAAGTTAAATATAGATAATATCTATGGTTATATGGTTTGTTTATTGTTAATATACAGTGAGCAAGACTGGAACTGGGCTAAATGGAGAGGAAAGCTGTTTCAAGCCAGCAGTTGACAAAATAAAGGGAAATTAAGGACAGTAACAATATCATCCACAGTGCCAGAGAAAAGCAAGATGAGATAGAAACAATGACCAAGGCAATCAAGAACAAAACTGAGAAAATGGATTCGCCAGCCACAGGCATCAACCAAGTTCAGCAATAAACAATCCTCTACCTATAAACTACAGTACATAACCAAGTATTTGAGGAAATACTCCTCAAAATTCCAGTACAGCTGTAACAAAACTAGTTACTTAAAACTTGGCACGAATAGCCTATATATGCAGCTGAGCAGAAGACCAGATGGTGAAGAGACTAAGTTTTGTTTATTCTCAAGAAGTCTGGTCCAAATCTAGTTCTCCAGACCTCCCGGCCCACCTCTACTCACTTTCCAAGATGATCCAAGCACCTTTCTTGCCACAATGCCTTGACTATCCTACAGAGTACTGGCAGTAGCTGAGTGACTCTAGATCTAGTGCATCTCTGGGTCCACACACCCACATTACCACCAAGGTGCTAAGAGAGATCAATGACTGGATGAAGCAGCATTGACTCCAGAAATACATAAAGTTCACTTAAACAGAGCTTTTGTATCAGCAGTTCTTGGCTCAGAGAACTGGTTCTCGTGGAGTTTGGGCACAACTCTTTGCCGAAGGAACAAGTGATAGAAGAAAAGCCAACCGCAAGCCTCTCAGCTGTGGAACCAGTTCCACAAAAGCCTTCACAGCAAACTAAACCCAGAAAACAGACTTTACTAAATCTTATTTGAAAACCAGAAATAGAACTCCTAGATTAAACACATCACACCCACCTACTGGTATTGCAAACTCTTCCACTACTGCAGTGGTGATGGCAGGTGGGAACTCTCCCCTCACTTTGTTCCTTTAGCTTACGCAGAGGTCACTAACTGCCCTGGATACATGTGGTCCAAAGAAACTGAGCAATTCTGGTGTCACTTTTATCAGGAGGAAACATTAGCTTCTCTTGTTAATCTGTGTGAAGACTCTAAACTTCCTCTCTTTGCTGTGATTTAATCTTAAATGAGGACGGTCAGTGGAAGATCACATCTGGTTTTACATTAAGTGAACACCTCTCACACCTTTTCTTAGAGATTGCCTCAAAACAGAACTTTCGTCCAACCCTACAGCTCCATAGCCATCTCGTGCCTGAGCAGAAATGGCTGCAATTTCATTCTAATAACCTTTTGGAAATAAAATCATAAGGAAACACAGTTATAATTCTCTTAGTACCCTAACCCTCATCTTTCCCGCTCAAAGCCCTTCCAGCAGTCTTGAAGTTCTAGACTCCAAGGGCACAAAAACACAAACTCTTATAGAAATGTAGGTGATAACCAGCTGCATATACGTAATTCGTAAACTACACACATGTGCAGTTACTCCAGTCTTGATACAGCTGGAATCTATTTTCAAAAAAAACCCAAGGCCTGGCTTGCATTCAGCCCTCTCAACAAATAGCGTTCTGCATCCTGCCGATGTAAGTGACTGTATCTGCTGTGCCTGGAAGATCTGGATGGATCCTATAGCAGTGGGAAAAGGGTCAAATTCATTTTCCAGATGGAACAGCTCTCCAGGCAATTATTTGTTGTAAATTTGACAACACCTCCAATGTGATGTTCAAATGGTAAGGAAAATAAATGAGAGATTTGAAGGCTGAATTTTTCACTTCCCTGGTGCCTCTGAGTTCCCATTAGTTATGGGGAAGTGCTTGACTTTGACAAGACCATGGGTTTGTGTTTTTGCGACTGTAAAACATCTAAGATTTGGGCTCCGATCGCGGTTTGAGCTGAAAGGTGCTGCAATATTTACATGAACTTACATCCACAAAGAGATACGGGACAGCTGAATGAAATTACCTAACCAGATGCTTGAAATCAACCTACCCCTTGGGATACTAACCCTTCTCATAAGTACACAACCACCCGAAGAGCTCCAACCCAGAGAAGGACAGCATGAGACACTCAAATCAGTAGGAAGTACCTGCACAGGTCCAAAAGTGAGCCAACAGAGAAAGCACATCTCAACTTCTCTCGCTCTTCAACACCTCAGCAAGTTGCAGTGGCGCTCAGAAGGGAAAAACCTGCTTAAAGCCAAGATTAATGCTTACGCTTGTCCTCAGAAACAATTCATTAATTTTACTGGAACTACTCAGACAGACACAATTCACATGATGAACAGGTCTCAAGTGATGGTTGGGAAATAATACATGGGTGAAAAGCCCTGTGCCTACTTTTACTTGACTGGTAACAAATAAAACCATTACTCTGAGCTCATAATTAAGAAAAATGGGAGCGTCTTCCTTTAATTCAGTGATGACCAATGATTTAAAATAAAGAAAATTTATGTATTTACAGACAAGTTAGATGTATTTTAACATTTTGCATTTCAAAAAGACAAAAGTAAGTGCAGGGAAGGACAATTTTTTTGTGCGTGTTTTCCTTGCCGAAAAGCTTATTTGCTAGAGATCGATGAAAAATAAATGGCTGACAGGTTTACTGACTGCAAAAATCTAGTTCACTGGAAATTTTCACCTATAACTCTGTTGTATCTTTCCCAAGCCTTAGCTCTAGTAACTAATTAAACCTCTATGGAAGGCAGGTGGGAGAAAATCAAAACTTCACTAAAGAAAAAGGAAAAAAAAAAGTGTTTTCATCACAGAACCTGCAATGGTGTAAAATATTGTAAAATAAAACAAAGTATAAAGAGAAACAAGAAAATCCGTGTTGTTTTAAAAAACTAAACATAAAAAGAACAAAAGTAGATTATTAGCATAATTCAAAGCATATTATGACAATTCTGATCAATTGATGATGCTGATCACATCACAGAATCTGAAAGAAGCCTAAGAGCCTCTCATACTACACTCTTTATCGTGAAGAGACAAGAATTTAAAATGCAAATCAGTATTAATGCCACCAAAATTTTTATTGAATAATAATTGCCAAATTACTATCGCCAAATACTGCCAAAATGATGCAGTTAAGCAAACCCCAAAAATAAAACATTATCTCATGTCCCTCAAAACCTTCAACAGTTCTTTTCCCAACAGCTACACGGCAACTCCCAGAACATTAACACCAATATGGGGATGTTGAAGGGAACTGGAAAGTGTAACTACACAAAGCCAACATGGTACTGAGGAAGGAAAACTTGCTGGCCACCCCTCTGCCACCTCCAAATGCATCTTCAGAAGGCATCTGTGGCTCCAGGTCTGACATTGGGGGTGGTTAGCAGATCAAGGGAGGTTCTTCTCCCCCTNGTCTGTAGCGATTCTATGATTCTATCTCTCCAAATTTGATTTTCCTCCTTGTTACAAGGGACATGTGGGTATGTGGAGTAACCACAGACCATCCTTCAGATGAGAGCATCTCTAGCGATCTATTCTGCTTCCCAGTTGCAACATCCTATAATCTTCAGAACTTTGGTTACCAGGCCTCAGTTACAGAAGATACCCCAATCTTGCGATGGGATCTGCTCACCACGAGATGTGTTCTGAAATAAGGTTAGGATATCACTCTATTTTTCAGATCACTTGATCTTTTTAATTTAGCCAAAGCATGGGAATACTCCATAATGCAGATACTTTAGCACAGTCCTCAGGAAATCTTCATCAAAACACTCCTGATCTTCCTTTACTGTGTTGCCTGACCCTCCACATTCTAACTCCTAATGCTCCTGCAAGCAGCAATGCACCCTCACAACCCTTCACATAATCCTCTTGAGTAAGTGGCTCTACTAACCAGGAGTTGCCATTTAACTCACTTTTGCAACATGCAGCTGGAAATCTGTGGATCTACTAGGATTTGGTGTCATTTGGTTTAGTGGACAGGACAATCAAACGTGTAGGTTATACTCTTTAAATTCTTGATATCCAAAAAAGACTCATAAAATCTTGACAGAAGACTCTTTTCCAACATATATCCTTAGTTCATAGTGCTGTTATGGCAGCTGAGGACTATCTGTAATCATACATCCGTTGTTTGTCATAGGAAAAAGGAAACTAAACTGTTAAGAGTGAATCAGAGTGTGCAGAAAACATTAATGACATCTAGCTAGGTGAAAATTCCATGTTGTTAGTAAAAACTGAGATACAAATTTATAAACTACCAATCAGTAAGTTCAAAGGCAAATTGAAGCTGCTGTTCCACTTTCAAACGCACTTCCTCGTAATAGTTTTGATAATCTACAGAGTGGCATTTCCGTTACCAAGTACATGATGGCACTTCATACAACTCCTAATGCCTATCACTGAAAAAGGTTATTGTCATTTTATATAATTTTTCTGTCCTGAATGTTCATTAGAAAAAGTGATTTCTAAGGCCATTGTTATGAAAACTTCAAAAGTGAAACAATTTTAGGAAACTTCAATATGACCAAATCATTCAGGAAATGCCTTTAGGTTTACCGCAATTCACTTATGTTAAAGGCTTACCTGTTAGTCAAACTGATATTTCATGAAGAAATTACATTTTTGGCTTTTTTAGAATTAAAAATTACTTTCAACCAATCTTAAACTTCAAAAAAATAATTGTTTCACTTAACATTTTTATATTGAATTACTAACCCAATGCTTCTTGTAGCCAAAATGGCATGGCTGACCTTGATTTTATTAGCCTACAATTTGCTCGCCAGTGTTTTTTTAAGCCACACAAATGGTTTCTGTAGGCCGACAACACCCCACACGTGGTTATGATTATGGTCAAAGGGACCACACGTTCCCCGAAAGCTTCCATGAACAGGAGATGATGTTAAAAAAACATGATTAAAAAACTCCCTGTTAATTAGAACATCTCAAAACCAAAGATTGTTTTCAAATGATAGTGATAGCATTTCTAACGTCACTCTTGATGGAACCGATACAGAAATGTTCAAGCAATGAGGAATTTGGGACCCAATGGGATTCTTACACAGCACTGCTCTGCCAGGAGATGTCCTTGAACGTAGGGAACTGTCAACATCTTGCAAATAGATGCCCCTAATTATAAAACTCTGACAAATGTCAGAATTCAGTTTGACTACTGCTCACTTCCTCCCTCTTAATGCTTAATGACTAATTCCTCAGAGACCCCCTTAAAAGCCCTAAAACGTTGTCCTTGAGTAGAAACTTTTACCGGGCAATCAATGGGTAGCAAATTAGACTGTTGTGTTGAACTGCGCTGCACTGTTTAAGCAAACAAATGAATTAAGAAAGGTTGGATATGGCAACATATGCCACCACGGCGCAGAATACTTGGTTTCCAGTGAAGCTAATGTGCTATAAGAAGGGACGGCGATGAAAGAATAGTGAGTCATATGGAAATCCAAATATAGTGACAGCCACAATTATTTTACTAATTGCTAATGAATACAGTCAAGTGGCTTAAAAGAGAAAAACTTTGCTCGGACTACTTCAGGTTTTGACCTCTGTGTGAGCAAACGCATTTCAAACCCAAGCCCACCAAAACTGATTAAGGGCGCCAGCCAAGGCCAGCGTGTAGTTGAGGCTTTTTTCAAACCTCCCCCCCCAATCTATCACATGGCCCTGAGGATAGTTAAATGAACCTTAAAATGGCTACAAAAAGCTCAATGACTACATAGACTCCTGCCAATTAGAAATAATTAGGCAGTCATTTTGGTGGTGAGTCTTTTTAAGTGCATACATAATGATGCGATGATGCTTATTAGCAAGCTCACACGAGCTATGGCTCAAACAGCCCCGAATAATTATGCAACTATCACAAAGCCTTGCACATTTCTGTACTTCACCTTAATGCATTTAAAAATCCACTTCATTACCTCCAGTAATTAATCCTCCATTAATTGCAGGAAAAGCCCAGTTTACCGTGCTTCGTTTCTAATTATCTTATAAATAGTTATGGTTCTAATTAATGTGTTCATTAAGCTGAATATCTGTCTCAAAGCCACGCTCAGAGCAAAGGTTCCGCTTTTGAGAGAAAAAGCCTAACTAGCCATAAGGTGAGGCCATTTTGGTTGTATTTGCTTTTATTTTAGTATATTCAACCTCCTAATTGGCATTTAAAATCTAATTTGGAAGAACTTCAAGAAGACTATATAGTAGAAAAATGAGAAAAAGGATTTTTTTTTTCTTTTTTTTTAAACCTATTCTCCAATCAACAAGCTTAGAGCTTTAACAGGAAAAACTTTTAGCATATCTTTTTGATATAGACTAGTAACAGATTTTCAGAGCTATGCCACAGATTAATTTAAATTCTGCAGCTTGCCCCTGCATGTTTCCACATAAGAGAGCAAAAGCTACAGAAGAAAAACAGAACTAACAGTATAATTTAAAAAATCCCAAAACAACAGACTACTGTTTCTGCCTTCATTTCTGTAATAAATTGGTAGTACAGAATTACAAAAAAAAAAAAAACCAACCAAAAACAAAACTTAAAAAAGTTATCGGAGTAGTTATTTGTCAGTTTGCCTTGCTAGGAGGTGATGTGATCCTATGCAGACTGCAGCTGAAGAATATATTCATATCAATTCTAAAATAAATAATACTGTATTTGTATTATACTAAACATATTATTTAAGGATTAACTCCATATTGAGTTTCACCATCTTTTGGAGGTTTTCATATGAAAATTTGCAGAAAACACATTTCCAAATAGAAAAAACTCTACAGTATTACAATCACAATATCCAAGTTCCAGTTAATAGTAAGGTACAGAGATTAACTCCCTAACTCCCACTATTTCATTTTATTGGAAATGTATGCTGTATTTAAATACATTTCTCTCCAGCTACACTATGCAAAAACAAATAAAAGTTTTCACCAATATTAGGACCAGACGAAAAATTATTCTCTACCCATAATCTTGCTCTTGCACCTCATGGAGATGTGCAGCCTTTCTCTATGCTTAAAACTGCCTCTCACCTGTTCTCAGCTTAAACCCAGGCTTGACTCTTTTTTTCCCCCCAATTCTCCACGTGAGGACAGGTCACCCATTCCTTGCTCCTCACCAAAACAGAATGAGTGCATATTAGTGCACATGAACGTATCGATATGGAAGAGTAATCATCTCCGATAAAGAAAATGTCCTCTGATGTGATCACAGTCAGCACCTCCCACCTGTGCCCCAAAGATGGATTTGGTGTGGCTTGGAGCCCAGCTAGGAGCAAAGACCTATAATAACTTGAGAAGAACAGCTCAGAAGCACAGCCATCTCCCATGTCCTGGCTCCTGCCAAGATCCAGACCAACTTCCACCACAGAAGCAAGATATTTTGGATGTTCTATCACTGGTAACTCATTTTTCCCAGGACCCGATGTATTTCTAACAACATATTTAACCCCTAGCCTGAGAAAACTAGAGCACCATGCACAGAATCCATCAGATGCTGCTGAGCTCTCATGGCACTCCAATTAACCACATCAAGAGTGACATACAGAGAAAACAGAGGACTACAACAACCAAATTACTCATACAAAGTAAACTTGCAGAGCTGTGAAAGAATCAGTAATTCATCAAGAAATCTATCGTGTACAATGAAGCTGAACTGAGGTTGGACTGGCCATCTTAGCTCTGATTGATTTTAGTATGTTTCATAAAATTCAGTTTAAATTTTGAACTACATGATGTTGACAGCCCTTTGTACTCAACTGCTACAGGGTGTTCCTCTTGCTTGCATGTTTTTTACAGTCTAACAAGTCCCATAGAAAAAGCCACAGCAGAAATATTTTTTTGGCAGAAATATTTTACCTTTTAAATTAGATACTCCTATTAGAATTGGAAATGGGAATGAATAGAAAAGTGTTTCCACAAAATTCTACACTTTTGTGTTGCTCATCTGGTGATCTCACTCTAGGAACTAACAAGGCAAACAGCAACAGTCTTGTGTTACTGGTGGATCTTTAAGACATGTACTCTATGGCACTTTGAATTGCTGCCTCCTGAAACACAAGCTCTGCAGCAAAATAAAAAGAACAGATTCTATTTCACAGCAAGAGCTTTGGGAGCAGACAAAAAGAGGATTAAAAAAAACCAGTAAAAATCTGTTTGTAGAAATCAAACAAGCGATACTCCACTATGGGGAATCATATTCTTCTTGTCTTCTTGAGTACCTGTTCCCTAACAGAAAAATGAAACATAAAAAAAATCCAACCTGAAAATCAGCAACCTGCAAATATACCCTTTCCCAAGGGAGAAACAAAAGGGTTTAGAAAAACAAGCAGCTCCACTTAAAACCCCTCTGTGTACACAACACCTGGGCTGTTTTAGAAGAAAAGTTTACATGTAATTAGTCTCAATCTTTAGCTCTAAATGAACACATTTATGCATTCGTATCTTTTTAAGGCTTTTTTTTTTTTTATACCAATGAAAGGCATCAAAGCAACTGTCACTAGCAGCTATCTGGTCTTATTGATAACTTAAGGGCCCTCAGCATTGCCTTATGAAGTTTAATTTCCCAAAGTGGTCAATTAGATGTCAGCAACATGCTCGTTGGTGGGTTATTGCTCTAGGATATCATCAGCGGTTCTGCTTCACCTCTGCCTTTTTTCCAGCAGTCATGTAGACAAACTGTTAAGTTCCTTTTGAAAAAAAGTCAGGTTTACAGCTAAAAACAAATCATTTATTTGCAGAGATTATTGGTGATACAACTTGTGGTGCAACAAGATCCCAAATAAAAACTGCAGGTTTTGCTTTACTGGGGGGAAAAGAACTATGACCTGAGGTTACTATCCACAGAAAAGCTAAAGATCGCACAAGCAAACTTGCAAATCTGAATTTCACTAGGTCTTCCCTGCCCCAAGCCTTTAGTTAAGGTTTAATGAAAGCAAGACTACAATATTGGAATTAAATCTGCATTGCAATGGACTGAAGAGTCCAAAACTTCCCCTTCCTCACCAGCAAAACATGTAACATTTACACCAATCTCTTACCTAATTACATGAGTCTGCACAGCCACTTGCATGAATTTGTTAATTCGAGAAAAAATATCCCAGCCAGCAGATCATAGCTAAAAGAACAGTAACTCCAGTAGCTACTACCAGGATAAAGACTCAGATAAGCAATGAAACATTTCAGAAGAAACGTTCTGATACAATTGCGTCACTTGGTTTCTTACAGGACCTTCTCTTTGGAAAATTCTTGAATCCATTTCCAAAGCTTTTCAGCACTATGTGACTGGATGTTCCCAACCTTGTTCTTCATACTTGCCATCTCTTGTTTCTTACAGTGTTTCTTAAAGACCAGCCATGTTCGTACCCTCTCCCCCTGCAGCCTACTCATTGCTCCAATCCAAAACTGCTACTGTAACTCAAACTTCTCTTCTGTTTCATTCCCATCAGACAACAAAACTCAGTGTCCGATGTCTGTAGGACAGCCAATTGAGAAAAATCATCTTCTCCTCCCCAAAACTCTTCTTTTCTCCAAGAGAGCAAAATATCACTTACAGTAATATTCATTCCCGTAAGTAAGACCTCTGCTCTGTAACTGAAACCAATCTCAGCTTCAACCTCTAATCCACATCAGCTAGATTCAGACTTTCCTCATGATGTTATAGAAAAATCAGTTTTCTAACTTCACCAACTGCCTATTAATAAATCTTATTTATATGATTATTTTTATTAACTACTGAACCATTCCATTCTTCTTTTTAATTAATCTCTCTTCTACCTCCTCCTGCTCCTCCATAAACTCCTAGTCTGGTTAACAAAGCCCCTATGTGAAAAGCCTTACAAACAACAGCTCACCGTGCACCACCTCCGCTGAAGTACTTTCCAACAATCGTCTGAAGTAATTTTTAAGATTATGTTTAAAAAGGAAATACCCCCAAACCAAAAACACCCAAAGAGTGACCCCAGTCCTTTTGGAGAACACATTGAAACCAACAGTGAAAATTCCTAACTTAGAGTAAGAGTTGTTGAGTCCTGTGGGTGTGTTTGGAGGAGCAGCGCTGGAAACACACCCAGGAAGGAGTGGTGGGAAATTCTCCTGTAACTCCACCATCTCTGTGCATCATAGACCAGGCAACACAAGCTGTAGAGCCCTTAGAGAACACTACAGCTGTGAAGCTGACTCTTTAGGATTTATACCAGCACTGTTACAGAAAACAGTGAAGGTTTAGTATCACTTGATCACTCTTTTCCCATTGCATTTCCCCACACACCTAGAGAACTCTATTTTTAAATATTACAAACTACAAATGCTAAACACAAAGAATTATGGCAAGCTGGATACTGCCAGGATTACAGGAGCTCAGTCAACAAACTGCTTTTCCCTACCAAAACACAAGTCTATCCCAAAGCCACCCATAAGAATTAGGTTGCCCTGCTGCTGAACTGCAACAAAATTAACAAATTACCGTATTGAATCGGGGGAAGAACGGTGAAGAAAAAACAACACGACCACAGAACCACACACATGCTGGAAAAAAAAAATGTGAACCCACTGATCAAGCATTTCGTTTCCTCTAGTCCAAAAGCAGCGGCTCTATGCGCTGGACTATTTCCACAAAGGGGTTTTTTCCCCCTGTAGGTATGTATTGATGCACCCACTGTGCTTGTTAAGTTGAACAGTGCTACAGACACTCAAAGACAGCGGTTTCCAGTTTAACGTGAAGGGAAAAGGCCCAAAAAACATTTGGCAGGCAATAAAAAAGAAACTTGCATAGTTAAGACAACTACAGGGAAATAGTCTATACACGGAATTGTATGAAATCAAGGAATAAAGTTTAACGCATTTTGGTTAATTCTATTTCAAGCAACACAAATTAAAAGATTTGCCTTGCGAGGGCTGATGCAAATCAAGTCTTTTCGTACACTAAGTTGCAGAACAATCACAGCAAAAACTCTTGAACATATTAACAAGACTTTATCCATCTAGAAATTATATGAAATCCCAGTTTCTCTGTTCCAGAGAAGCATAATATTCTAATAAGAACTATCCTAATCTTCAGCCAGCAATAATTTCAAGATTATATTATTATTCTCATTTCCTTGAATAATATCCATACTCCAGGGCCATTTTCCTCCTCATATTCAATATCATGCATGCTCGTATCAAGATTCCTTTCTTCATATCCTGTCACAATATCAATCACTGCCTCCTGTCCACTCAATCCACTTTTGATTTATCAGCCGCCGTCTTTCTGGACTCCATAACTCGACCCAAACCATTTTAGCGAAGACATTGACAAATAGCACCCGCTATCACATCAACCTGTTCCACTTAGTAAACTAAGGAACAGTAACTGTGACATCTCTGCATAAGTATTCCGTCCTATTCCCCAGACTGATGTATATTAATGAGGAGACGCTATTTGAAATGCTTCTTCCACATCAGCATCTAATGTGATCAAATTAGGAAATGGGATGATTTATTAAATTTCACCGAGCTAAAATATTTCTTGCTATCACTGCATGTGTGGTTTGGGAAACCGAGCTGTTGCTTTCAATTTTTCTGCCGAGGATGTGCCCGCATTTCGCAGACGAATTATTTGCTTTAAAAAGATTGCAAGAAAGCAAAATGTTATTAAGCAAATGCTCAGTAAAACAAACTAAATCGGTTTTAAAATTCCTAATTTAATGTAAATCTTGGTTGTTTTGCTGAAATTCAGTTTGTGATCTTATTAAGTCGTATTTGCATCGTACTACCTCGCTGTAGGACAGCTTTAAATTTATAGCGTTACCAGTAAGCCCCACTTTTTTGACTCTAAAGAAAAAAAAGCATCTAAAATAAAACAGTTATGATACACACAAGTTTTCATTCTTTCTAAAATAAAGTACAAAAAAACCCATTCTGGGCTGAAAAAATCTAATCAAAATATTTTTTAAAATAGGTTTTATAAACAAATATAACTTTTCAAATTAAAGCTTGGTTTCAATATTTTACACATTAGAAACCTTGGAAAAAGTCAAGCAAAACAGCTACATTAAATTAGCTAAGGAAAAAGTTAATTACAGCTGTATATGCTTTTACCTGAAACTCCCACCAGTTTCATGGGCAGACTGCTAGGGATGTAGAATTTGTGCCATCTGCATGACTTATGCCAAAAAAACCCAAATCCAGTGATTTAAAAGACCCCACATAATGGATCTTAACATCCAACATGGAACCAATCTCCTACTGTAAGTCCCATTCGGAAATAAACACATAAATAGAAATCACTGTTGTTCGAGTCCTCGAAGTGCTACTCTGAAGGTATCACAGTCTCTCCAAGCTGGTGGAACATGGCTTTGGTGGGTGGGCCACTAGATGCGTAAAGAACTGGCTTGATGGCCACACCCAGAGAGTGGTTGTCGATGGATCCATGTCCAAGTGGAGGCCAGTGACAAGCGGAGTCCCTGAAGGATCGGTCCTGGGACCAGTCTTGTTCAACATCTTTGTCAGTGACATGGACAGAGGCATTGAGTGAACCCTCAGCAAGTTTGCTGATGACACCAAGCTGTGTGGTGCAGCAGACACGCTGCAGGGCAGGGATGCCATCCAGAGGGAACTGGACAGGCTGGAGAGGTGGGCACAAGCCAACCTGATGGGGTTCAACAAGACCAAGTGTAAGGTCCTGCATCTGGGTCGAGGCAATNGGAGTGGAGCAAAGCTGGAGATGGGTGGATTTGGACTGGATGTGAGAAGGAAGTTCTTCACTGTGAGAGTGGTGAGAGCCTGGAATGGGTTGCCCAGGAAGGTGGTGGAGGCCCCATCCTTGGAGATGTTTAAGGCCAGGCTGGATGAGGGTCTGGCCGGCCTGATCTAGGGTGGGTTGTCCCTGCCCATGGCAGGGGAGTTGGAACTGGATGATCCTGTGATCCCTTCTAACCTTAACTGACTGTATGACTTGGTCTAGGTGATCCTGCTGTGTCAGGGGGATTGGACTAGATGACCTTCCAAGGTCCATTCCAATCCCTAATGATTCTATGATTCTATAATGTTTCAAGTATGAGTAGCCCAGAGATGATCATCTTTTTATTGCTGCATTTCCTAGTGCTGGTTGAAGGTGGGTTGGTAGTTTTAATCCCTGCAGTGGGTGGTTCAGCAGTTGGAGATGAACAAGGGCACTGGAGATGAACAAGGGCACCAGAGGCACTTTGGATCACTTCGTTAGCTGATTTACCAAAGTGTTTGCTTCAGGACTTATCTCAAGTAAACTGCCACACCCAAGTGAAAAAACCCTAATTAGATGTCAAATTCTTACAAAAATTCCACCTCAGCACTACAAACACATTTCCAAACAGTCTCATCGCGTTTAAACGGCTTTGAACCTTCTTACTTCTCCAACCGCCTTTTTAAAAATTCTACTTTTACTGTTACTGCCTACCACGGCTTCCACAGCTTAGGTATGAGATAAATGAGAGCCACCTTGTTTTGTGTGACTAGGACCTGCCACCCAACGGATTTTGGGACAGCAAAGACAAGAACCATTTAGCTCTGCTAGGAGCAGCTTCCGACAGCCTATTTCACTCTTCCCCAGAAATAAGATTATTCCGTGGCTGCTCACAGTAACGCAACAGCAGAGAGCAGACTTGGGAAAAATGACAATACAGGATTCAGTGTGTCCTGTTGGGTTTAATTTTATGCTTTTAATAGTTTTACGCTTTTAACATGCTGAAAGACTCCTCTGTTCGAATTTAGGATGTTAGTTATAAATATTTTCCCTCAAGAACCATGTCTGTGTGCAGTAACAAGATTAAAAGAGACACACAGCTATTCCTTCGTAGCTATAGCACTGAGAGGCAGTACATTTGTATGGAAAATATTTTATATATGATATTTCCTAGCACAAATAAGCAGTTATCATGGGTTTGAAGCTTTTAGGCACCTAATTTCCATACATTGCGATGCCAATTTCCATCAGTAAACCCCTTGGAAAAGATGACCAGAAGAGTACATCTAACAAGAGCTGCAATTTATACTTATTGCAATAAAATGGAGACCTTTAAACGAGATGATTGTATTCCCTAATGCTCTGTGTAAAACACCCTTCATTTTCACTTTACTCTTTTGACATTTCATTGTTTTAAGACCGATTTTGTTATTGAGCAGTGGGTATTCGCAGGACGTTCTTTACCTGGGGTCTGCAACTCACACAAAGAGCTTTGATCTGCTGGATTCACTCAATCATTCATGTAAACTCATCAGAAAATGGTAACAGTAACTCTGATATCCAGGGATAAACTTTATTTAAACTTTTAAATTGAAAGATACGCACAGGAATAATAACTGAGCTTCTTTTAATTGCATAAGTATGAAATGGATTTTATAATACAATTTGTAACATTTTATTTAAATATTTAAAATTACATTTATTATAGAAAATATTTGCTTGTCACAAGCTAATTTATGAAACATTTCATTTCATATCCATAGATATCTTCAAATATTAAGGAACGTTTGCATCACTAAACACTCATCTCTTTCCAAGGGAAATACAGATGAGAAAGTAACCGTTTGGTCTGAATTTTGCAGAGCTGGCATTAAGTGTGGGACTTCTAGAAGTCAGTAACCTAGATAAACCCACTAAATTTTCTCGGATATCACAGTTAGAGACCACTTTTATTTATGTTATAAAATAACTTTATATAAACTTATATATACATTAAAAACTTACCCTCAAAACTAGCTCTTCCAGCAGTGTGATCTAAAGATTTAGTATGCCAAAAGCACTGCCCACAGATTTCAAACAAGCAGAAGGGACATGCAGTTAGATAATCACTTGCAACCATTATTTCTAGGCTATTCCAAATCCAGTAAGTAGGTGGAGATTAAAATGAATGTTTTTAAAGTAGCAATAATAATTCTTTTCCCCCCAGAAAATGAGGCTTACCTTCTGGTTCTACTTTTTGATCTTGATCGTTGAGATCTGTAAGATTTGCCTCTGCCCCTTGATCGGCTTCGGCTGCGTTTTCTTCTAGAACCGTAGGAAGAAGAACTGCTCGATCTGTGTCTGCGTCTGAAATAACACCATGCCATTAGGTGCTTAGAAAGGAAAAAAAAAACCCAAAAAACAGGAACAAAGCAAAAAATCACTTACAAGGAATAAACAAACCTGTGAAGTTTCGCATTACATTGTAGAAGCCTCAAATACCACAACTGCACAAAGTAGTTCACATACAGGTGGGCAATGCCTGGCCTAAAGAGTTTGAAGTGCAAAATATTCATCCCAAGAGAGAAGAAAGGTAGATGGAGCAGCAGAAGTTAACTGACTGGCCTAAAAATCACACACTGTCTTACAGGCAAAGGCAGGAAGATGACCCAGCTCTCAGTGGTGTTGAGTCCCACGAGCAGCTCACTGGAACTCACGTCCTCAAAACATTGAGAAGCTGCACTGTCAGAATCATTTACACAAAAATAAAACTTTCAGGATAAGGACTACAAGTCCAGCTACATGTTAAACTCATAAAATGCTTAACTTCTGCATTTCCAGTCAGTCTACCTACAGTATAATCATCACAATGTATTTTAAATGGTGCACACCTACAAGTATCTCCTGTAGATAACCTCACACATTTGTTACCTTTTGAAATGCAATCTTTGTTATGATGCCGACAGATCCCTCCTTCTCCCTTTTTTCCCCTCTAATATTATTAGTAATCAAATAGTCAGTGTTAATGTATTCCATTTGGGCTTGGGAGATTTCTCCTGCACTCAGTCACATACATTTCTTCTCTTGCCCATCCCCGTTTCATTTATTCAAAGAATAAATTCTTTTACGAAAAGGTGAAATGGATACTGAAATAGAAATGAAACAGTCACTGTGTTACATACAAGTACATTGCCAGACTAGTCCAAACTGGGAAAGATATAAAGGTTAACAAGTACAGAGCAGGTCTTCATCTGAAAATGGAATGTGACATCCCTGCTAAACAAAGATGAAGGACAGTAATCTTAGAGACTGCTGCTGCTTTTGATTCTTAAGGGTCAGGGATAAATCTAACAGGACCCCAGCGTGTCACAGTGACTTCCCTGCCAGGAGAAAATGCCCTAAACTAAGGGTGAAGCAAAGGTGTCAGGCAGATCCTAAAAGCAGAGACACTTTTGTCTTTTCTGGATTCAATTTAAGTCAACTGGTCTTCGTCCAGACTCTAATCTCCCTCTGAGCTCTGGTTTTATCTGAGACATAGCCGTGCCTGCACTGGACTAAGGAGATTCATAAAGCTGCATGTCATCAGCACATTATTGGCATCAAAGCCTGTGTCATCTCATGGTGTCCCCTAAGGGCTGTATGGAGATGCTAAGCAGGAGCGGAAGGGAGGGTGGAAATAAATAAGAAAACACCCCACAACCAAACAATCTGCCCCTCGTTTTAGATGGCTGGGGTTTCTCTGGTGTAACAAAGCTACCTTTGGATTTGTATACACAGTGGGTTTGTGTTCCCCTTGGAGCAGGGGAATCCGTTTGGGGTTTTTTAGTGGTGATGGTGGTTTGGGTTCGTCCTTTAAATCTAGAGTGAAAATACTGACACAACTTCCAAGATTCAGAGTGAACTTCACAATAAAATTCCAACACAGAACCAGCTACACACTGGACTCAGACACTTGTAGCCTCCTACCATTGTGTAAAAGAGCTCAATTTGTAAGTTACTACAAATGCACCTTTTCTCGTAAGAATGTGAACGAGACTGGAGATCTCGAGACCGCGACCTTGACCTCGATTTCCTTCCAGATTTTTTACGGCTGTATGTTCTGCTGTCTGAGGAGCTACTTGAAGACGAACGCCTGCGGTGCTTCTTTTTCCTTCTGCTTCTGTTCTCCTCTTCCGTGTCTGAGGACCGACGTCCCATTTTTAAACTACACAAAAACCGAAAATTCTGATGTGTAAGGAAATCTCATGTCTATGGTATTACACATATTAAATATTCAAACAAACATATTGCAAAGGCATTTTAAAAGACATATGAACAGATAGTTTTGTTTAAATAGATATTTATAGATTAAATTAGATCATTCCTTCCCCTTTCAAGGAAGAAATTGTATCTTATGGTCAACCTAAACCTCCCCTGGCACAACATGACATCACTTCCTCTTGTCCTGTTCTGGGGAGAAGAGACCAACCCCCACCTTGCTCCAACTTCCTTTCTGAGAGTTGTACAGAGTAACAAGGTCTTCCCCGAGCATCCTTTCCTCCAGTTAAGCCTCCCCAGTTCCCTCAGCCGCTCCGCAGAGCACTTGTGTTCCAGATCCTTCCCCAGCTCCATTGCCCTTCTCTGGATATGCTCCAGCCCCGCAATGTTCTTCTGGCAGCGAATGAGGGGCCCAGAACTGACCTCAGGATTCCAGGCTGAGCCTCCACAGTGCCCAGGACAATCCCTGACCTGGCCCTGCTGGCCACACCAGTGCTGACACAAGCCAGGATACTGTTGGATACAGTTGGCCTGCTTGGCCACAGATTTCAAAAGAGATCCAGGCAGCACTTTCCAGGCTATTTCATCTGATTTAAGGAATTCTGACTTTAATTTACAGTTCAGTACCAAAATGCCAATTTGTATCAACACCTCATACTGCCATTTGATTCCCCCCCCCCAAGCTCTGAGGTACTAACAGTTACTGAACAGTGAAATAAAGCTCTTCAGATACATACTGATAGAACAATCGTCAAATGAACATGAATCTGAATCTCAAGCTCAAAATAAGCAATCCCCTCAGAAAGATGAAACTACTACGATTTTGAGTTAAAAGCTCACAGACCACTGCTCCTGACAGCAAGATGAATGAAAGAACAGAGAAACAAAGAGTACAAAAGACACTTCTGCCAGGAGGTGGAAATCATTATGGGCCAGGACATAACACTTCAACATGTATATTGTCCACTGTTGAATTTCATTGCCATCAGCCCTCTGCCATTTGGGCACATAACTAGTGGAGCACATGTAAATCTCCAAAATCTGTAGATCCACCCAAAGACTTGCCATGGAATGAACAGATTGACATGAGAGAGTTTACCCTCATAGCTGTGCGGAACCTCATTTTCAAGACTCTTTTTACCCCGACTTCTCAGGCAGAAGTGTTAAGCCATGTGTGTTTGCAATAGATAGGCTCCTACCAAAAACTTTGTGTGTAGAAGCTGTGGAAGATACAGCTCTTTGTTCTTGGCAAGACATGAAAGGGCCTTCTCCTGACTCTGGAGCAAGATTCTCCTGACCTTCACATCAGTGAGGCTCATTCTTTTCTACCAGCCATCCTCAACCTTCCCCCTTCAACCTCATGTGCTCTTAGCACATTCCCTCACCTACTTTGGAATTTAAAACTACTCCACTCAGACAGCAAAGAACACTGAGAAGTAAGAGGATGCTGTCTAAAGACACAGCATGGAAACATGTATCTAAAGAGACCTGTGTCTAAAGATACACGAAACATGCAGAAGCCTGAGCTGGAACACAACATCAAATTAATCAGCTACTTCATATTGCCTGGAGAAACACCAACAAAAAATGCAAACCAACTATTCAAAGTTACAAACAGTTCGATCGAGCTTTCACATGTAAGTGGCTTCCATCCTGCATTCAAAAATGTAAAGAAAATGGAGAGGACAATGAAAACAAAACGTGCTTCTCCAGAAAAATCCCCTCAAAGGGAATGAGGTTCACTTTAAAATGTAGTAAGAAGTGTAAGCCCATCGATCAGGCCTTGTTCAAACTTGTTTCATAGATGTTAGAATTCTTTCAAGTGTGAAAATCATTTTTAAGCATGAGTTTCAAATTATTACTGTACTTACTGAAGGGTTTATGTTTAACCCATATCCAGGGCTAAACTGTAGTTAGCCACAAAAATGGATTGAATAAAACAGCAAAACTAATGTTAATAACAAGTATAAAGGTTATGCTCAGCCCAGTGAATGTTCAGTGGTCACAATACACAGAAAAGCGGTCCCTCAGGAAGATGACAAACAAGTTCTTCCAGGGATGAAGAGAAACAGGAAGAGAAGGAGCCCCCATACTCATCAAACTTTCCCCTTTACACTGAGCATGGGTTTTCTGCACTGGGACCCAGCTTAGGCAGCTGCCCTGGCTTTCACTCCTCCCAGCTTAATCTGGTAGTTTACTGGAAACTGCTAACAGCCTTCAGCAGACAGTGAGCAATTAAACACCACAATCTTAACATCAGCAGCCATAAGCAATAAAGATGAAACAGACTGCAGAGTTGATTGGTATCAAATCCAAACAGATGATGTTTGTTAGGTACTAAGAAAAAATGATTAAACTTGCAATGACCACTAAGCACTCACACTGTTCATGTAGCACCTCTACAAACAAGGTTCTTTACGAAATTCTGACAGATTACAAGGGCACTGATGGAAGATACACCACAAACACCTCCCCTGCCCTCCTGCTGAACTGTGCAAGTCCATCTACAGGAGGTCAGGGTGGGATGCTGCTCAACTTCAGCCAGAAAACAAGGCTAGCTGGAGTAAGAATTTATTCTAAGTTCTTGACTAATATGCTCTGTAGACAGTAAGTTAAAATCAGCAATGTTACTCATGGCAAAAAATGGAAACTACACACAGGCAGAGGGTAGAAGTTCCCTCGGGCAGCACAAATCAAAGGGTCTGCCTACCACCACCAAGCCTGTGGAGTATGGAAATTGTCCCTGCTCTACAACTCAGAGAAACTGCTCTCAGTAGAGGAAGATATCTGATTGGAGAAGATAATAGGACAGCTGTTTTCATGCAACCTGAAGTGCTGCAGTTGATTTTATACGCTTCTCTCCAATAGTGCCTCTTTCCCTAAGCCACATTTCCAGATGGCCACAGAGAAAATGTGAATCACATCTACCAAGAGAGGCATCATAATTGGTCAGAAGAAAGCCTAGAGATCAAACACCCATAGGAATTCAGTGACTTTCTCAGCTTCTGCCACAGGAATAAGAATGCTCAGACACTAGAACTAGTTCCATGAAAAATTTCCTCTTTGGCAATTACATCAGGAGTATTTTTCAAAATTGTTCACTCTGAACTTGAAAAATGTTTGCCTTAAAGTGAGCAAGTTATTTATGATAACATAATTCAGTCACAAGACTTGAAGCTGAATTAAGGAATAATCAAATAAATGAATAAATTAAACTAGACTTAACAAGACGTTGCATATCTGTGGTCATGCAGGACACCAACAGCAAAGTGCAGAATTAAACCAAGGCCTCAAACTCAAGTATGGTTCACATCTGCTAAGAAACCACCTCCACAAACCATCTTTTCCTCAATAACTCTTCAAGCTGACCCTCCACCACATAACTATATATTCCATATTGGAAGGCAGTAAAACACATAATCGTTTCCCATTTAGATTAGCCTGAATAAGTTTGTTAAGGGCATTAATTAGCCAGCATTTCTCCAAATTAACCAACTTTAAGAATGAGCTTAAACATAAATTATGTTAGCGGAAACCAATTAAGTTCATCTGAACTTCATTATGCAGCTTCTGTACCTCTTTCCAATCAAATTCTAAACAGCTTCCTCACTCTCAGAGTACAGAATCATCCTAAACTGCTAAAAGCAACGTGTTTAAAATTTGCCCCAGATCATCGCAACAGATGAAAGTTTTTAAAAATTATTATTGTATAGGTGGGGAAAAAAAAGTAGCACCTATAATTGTATTTAGCTGAAATATAATATTAGAACATCAACTACACAAACTCTTCTTTCTCCAAGTTTTCACAGACAGCACTGGAAAGTTCATATTCCACCCAAATAATTTCCTTTCCTCTTATTGTCCTACAAGTTACAATTTTAAGTGGGTTCCAAGGGCTGGTGTCAGGGGCAGTGACACCCCTTACAGAGAGACTAGCTGGGACGTGCTGGCACCCCGCAAGAGAAAACTAACCTGAAACAGCGTAGGAAGGGCGCGAGTCCCAGTCAGTTTCCAGTGGAGGTGGGAGAAACAGAGCCAAGGCTCGGCTCTGCTTTCCTTTGCCGTTCTATGCGCTGCTGCTCCCCATATACACGGCCAGAGATTCCTTCTGGAAGAGACGGACACCTTTAGAACCAGACTTACTACACTCCACACATCTCGTACTGCGCTCCACGGCAGCGACAGCCGCAGGGAAACCGAACGAGAAGAGAAACCCCTGTAGCCTCCCACAGCCGGAGCCACAGAAGCAGATCCCGGAGCGCCGCGTAAGTGGTTCGTGGGCCGCCAGGCCGCGCAGCACTACCGGGCGGGCCTGGCCCGGCCGGGCCCCGATACCGGGAAGCAGCGGCAGCCACAGGCCGCAGAGCGAGTCTAGGCAGCCCGGGACACCCTGCGGGGTTGGACTTGGCTCCGGGCCACATCACGTACCTTGCCTTAGCGGCCGGACAGAGACGAGAATGGCAACAGCACCGGGCCGCGACTAGCGGTTTGAGCTCAGCGCCTTGCTGTGAGCGGCCAGGCAGCACCAAACCACCACCGAGCGCATCCAACGCGGCCAGGCAGCGCCGCCAAGCGCCGAGAAATCGATGTTGCTGCGCTCCCACTGCTGCCGGGATGAACCGCAAGCCCCAACGTGTGGCCGCAGGTCTCGGTCCCGGGGTCCCCATGTGGTGCAGTTGCCGGGAAGAGGGGTACAGTGGCTGGGCGGGCGCAGGGGGTCCAGCCCAAAGTGCTTAACGGGGGTCGGGAGTTCCTGGTACCGCCACCACTCCCCCAAACACCGAGACTGGGCTGTGTCTGGGGAAAGGAAGAGACGGAACCAAGTAATTCGGATTTTTATCGAATTCGGTCAGTTTAAAGGGAGTTTCCACTCTCCCCTCCATGGGAACTGCGGAGCGTTGTGTGAGGATAAACGAAAGCTACGGGAAGAAGGGCTGCTGAGAAGCATCTTCCCGCTCCTGTCGGGACCCCGGGGTCTGAAAATTCTACCCCACTCCCCCGCCCCTGGGGGAACCCGTTCCGCGGCTTCAGGAACCTACTTCTGTTCCTGAGGCGGAGTAAAAATAAATCCATGCGGAATGAGGCAGGCTCAACGGGATCTGAAGAAGCGCTAATTCCCCTCAACGCCCCCAAACCCTAGTCCCTTACCCATAACTAAATAAACAAACAAGCGCACTCGTATGTAAAAGTATTCTGGGGTTTTATTCGGAGATCGAGTGAGAAATCGATATCCGAGCGGGAGTTAAACAATTTGGAATAGTGCGAATCGGAGCGAAGGTGTGAACGAGGGCGGCTGCTGTCAGCGAAGCACTTTTTAATGGGATTTGAGCAACAAAGAGGAAAAAACCACAAAAACAAACAACCCATATTAGCAATAAACAGCGCGATTCGCTCTGCTCTGGTGTCTCGTACCAGAAGACCCACAATGATGCGCCTGCATTTGTCACTATTCATTACCCGATAATTTATTTGTTGGGTTTGGTGTGTCCAAGGAGGAACTTTACCGGACCCCTCGGGGGGCTGGTTCCACGCTCCCACGGCTCCCAGTTGGGCAGTTCCTATTGCTGGTGAGGTGAGGTGGGGCGAGGGGAGAAACACAGACAGACTGACACGCGACCCCGGTGGGGCGGTGCGCGGGTGAAGAGTTTGCGCGTTTTCCCCCCCTCCAACCCCCGACATATCCCTCCCCTTTAGCCACTCCCCCGCAGCTCCGGCCCCGCTCCCGTACCGCGCTCGCCCGGGACTGGGCGCAACGGGCCCACCGCTAATTAAATTAATTAGTGCGCAGCACGGGACAAGGCGCGGGCGGTGTGGCGGGGCTCTGGGCGATCTATGCCCCGCAGCAGGGGAAAGGGGCTGTGAGGGGGAAGTAAAAGGGGCTGCGTGGGGCTGCTCCGAGGGGAGGTAATTCTTCGGGAACAAGGGGCAGTCTCTGCAAAGTATAAATAGTGGCACTTGGATTGCGGCGGCTCTGTCAGAGCCCGGCAGCTCCCACACGTCGGGCTGCACGGCACGGCACGGCACGGCACAGTGGATGCCCGCCCGGGCAGCGGGGGCTGCTCGCCCCTGAGCCGCCGCCGTCGTCATGGAGGAGCTCACGGCATTCGTCTCCAAGTCGTTTGATCCCAAAACGAAGGAGAAGAAGGAGCTCATCACCTACCGAGAGGTGCTGGAGAGCGGGCCCCTGCGAGGAGGAGGTGCACAGAGGGAGAGCGGAGGAACCGCGGCCGAAGCGGGCCGAGACGAAACGGGAAGCCCCGGGGAGCAACGAGCGGCCACTGGGAGGTCCCCATCGAGGGAATCCGACGCCGCTGTCGCAGCCGAAAGAAGTGCTGAAGCGGCCACCCCAAAGCTCAGCGACGGTAATGGCAGTACCGGGATGGGAGAGATGCCCCTCCTTGCCGTCCTCTTTTCCCCCTTCTTCCTATCCCTTTTTTTCCCCCTTCTTCCCATGCTCTCCCTCACCCCCTCCGCTTCTTTGTATCCTCTTTTCCCCCCTCATCCCCTTCTTCTCAACCTCTCTTCCCCCTACTCCTGCATCGGGTTCGGGAGCTGGCGATAGGCGGTAGAGACTGGCCGCCACAGCTTCCCACGTTTTCCCGGTTATGGGAAGTTTAGATTAAAATATTGAAAGAAGTGCGTAACTCGCTCAGAACGCAGCCGGTCCCCGGTTACAACCCGCGCCAGGAGGGCCCGATTGTTGTCCCGCGTTGCCCCCGTCGCTTCACCACACGGTTCCCGTTTTCTTCAGAAATTGTCCGTGGGTTTGGTTTGTTATTTTGGTTTTGGTTTGTTTGGGTTTTTTACCGGTAGCGGCGAGAACGGGGGAAGCATCAGAGCGGATACCTCCGCGCCCATCAGCGGGGGCTCGGCCTCATCGCTGCGCGGGGATCTACGGTTCCCTGCCGCCCCTTTTATTGTTCGGACGAGCGCAACCGGGAGCATCCCCGGGGTGGGGAAACACACCCCTCCCTTCGTCAATATTAATTAGAAAATACTAATAAACAAATTTGTGTTAACTAACGGGGAGTGAGTGGAACCGGCAACCGGGTAGAAAATGAAACAACGAAACAAAAATCTGCTGGGACCGACGGAGCGGACCGGGACCTGTTGCTGCTTCCCCCAACCTCCTGAGCTGGAGCTCCGGCGCGGAGATCTCGGTACCGGGATGCGGCCCCGCCGGCCACGTTCCCCACGGTTGCCGTTACCGGAGTCTGAACGGCAGCCCCGAAAAGGCACAGCCGAGGCGAACGGGCCTAGTAAAGGCCCCCGGGGTCGGGTGGGATGCTTCTACGCGGTTCTTCCGCGGCGCGAAAGGTACCCCTCCCATCCACCCCAATCCCATTACCCCCACCCCGGGGAACCGCCGGTCTGAGCGTGCCTGTGCGGTGCCCAGTGTCCCCAGAGCTGAAGGATCGCAAGGAGGATGCGAAGGCCATGGAGGACGAAGGACAGACGAAAATCAAGCAGAGAAGAAGCCGGACCAATTTCACCCTGGAGCAGCTGAACGAGCTGGAGCGGCTTTTCGACGAGACCCACTATCCGGACGCCTTCATGCGGGAGGAGCTGAGCCAGAGGCTGGGACTATCAGAAGCCAGGGTGCAGGTAGTCAAGCATGCGGGGTTGGTTGTCCCTGGGGTGGGTGTATGGGGTGGGAAGAAAGAGGCAGCTCGGCGACACGCGTTTATGCCCCGTTCCGCGCTGCTCCTAACTCTCATGGAGGTGGTTTGTGTGTTCCCTGCTCTGAATTTCACCCAGAAAAATCTGTAAAATCTCTTTCCCCTGTTTTATTTTTCTTTTTTTTTAACTCGCGATTTGGCTCCTCGCAGGGTGCCCTCGCTGGCTTTATTTAATCCCCACCGTTATTTCATCTCGCTACAAGGATTATTCTGTCGGTGTGGGCTGTGCTCCCCATGCCAGGCTCTGCTCCTAGGCTCACCGGGAAGGACGCAGCAAATTAACTTTTAGATGCGTAGTGACCATAAACTAAATTAGAAGCTGCTAAAGTATAAAAAAAGTAATTCTGCTTTACAGTCTGCTTCTCGTAGTTCTTAATTCTTGAGGAAAACTGTGTACAGTGCACAGACCAGCTTTGTTCGGGATTATGAAATGAGAAAAGTCTGGGCTAATCTCAGCCTTTTTTGAAATGATTTTCCCTGCACCAAGACGCCTCAGCATACGGTTTCGAATGTAACCACGGGCCACCCTCCCACAGTTGGTGAAAATTTAGTTTCTTGAACTGATTGCCGTGAGTTTTGTCGGGCAGGGAGAGAAGAACGAGGAAGGGAACCCCTCAAAGAGGAACAAATGTAGCTGCTCCGCTCTATTTCCGTCCGAATAATAAAAAGAAAAAGAAAATTATGGTCATTACTGAACACATGGAGCAGTTTTAGGCCTCAAACATCTGCAGTTGTAACAGATACACTCCCTCCAGCTTTGTGCTCCTGGGCCACCATCTGTACTCGGCTCCCAGCGCAGGCTGCGAGGGGGAGGATGGTTCCTGTAAGGTCTGGACACAGGAAAGGTCCTAATAAGCCCCCACCACATTTAGAATAAATGGCCCCCACCGCTCTGTTTTCCCTCTCCCTCATTTTCCACCACTTGTTTTCGAATGTAAAAAGAAAGTTGCGGGGCTCCAGCTCGGCTCCCAGAAAGGTCCCGGGAAGGTGGATCCTTTCTCGGGGCTCCACAAAGGAGCGCGGCGGCAGCGCGTAAATCCGCGCTCCCGCGGATGCCAGATCGTGGGGTGTGTAATGACTTGCGGAGATTTACATAGATTAAACCCTGTTCCTTTCGGAGAAAACCCAAACCTCTCACAATAACGTTTTTTTTAAATCTTGCTTCACATATGCACTGATTTGGAGTGGGAGGCTGAGGGCAAACTTGGCTCTCCGGAGGGCTTTTCCTGGGCTGAAGTAAATGACAGGGCGGCAGAAATTCACGTTTATATTTCTCTCCTCAAGTAAGACTTCAACACACCATTTTTTCTTTTTTATATTTTGTTATATTTTGGCCGTGGGGAAGGGATTTCTTGCCGCGTTTTGCCGCTGAAGTGTGGCGTTGGTATTAAAAAGGGTTGTTTTCAGCCATACTGTCCCTCTCTTCCCCCCCCCCCCGTAAGTCAGCAGAACTTTATTCTGGAAATTTATTCCCAATTTTAAAAAGTCTGTTTTAAAGTGCAGTTTTTTCTTGTGGAAGCAAATTAGATTATCATTATAATGAGACAATTATTCCGCTTCTGTGCTACACTCTGCTGCACAGGGAATTCGGAACTTCTTTGTAGCGAAGGTTTTATGACAGTAATAACCACCCTCCTCTCACCCGACCCAATCCTCTCCTCAAAATAAAAAAGAAAAACTGAGTCATTAAACTCTTGTGTGTCTACTTTTTTCTTAAAGACGAAGCTAATTAATTTGTTTATTAATGGGCATTAACTCCTCGGGCCTGGCGCTGCAAACGTCCAGATTCATTGTCGCCAGGTCTTTTTTTGGGTTGTGGTTTGTTGTTTTGGGTTTGGTTTTGGTTTGGTTTTTTTTGGTTTTTTTGGAGGGGTGGTCTTTTGAGACCTCCACGACCTCCATATGCAAAGATGAAAACGGGACTCAGGAAGGAATTTCTCAGGAGGGAGCACTCAGCAAATAACGATTTTCTGTGTATTTTTAATATATACATATTTATAGTAATGGGTTTTTGAGAGTTATTTTCCTCTTCTGCGTTTCGGATCTCAGGATCTCAGGGAGGGAAGAGAGACCCCAGCAGGGTTTCTTTGTCTCTTGTGTTGGGAGTTATTTGAATTCTCAGCAATTCTAGTTTGCCCTTGACTCCACTGTGTGTGTCCGTCCTCACCTCTTTCCTCCTTCCCCGCAGGTCTGGTTCCAGAACCGAAGGGCCAAATGCCGTAAGCAAGAAAACCAACTCCACAAAGGTACTGGGGAGACGGGAATGCGGAGGAAAGCGGTAGCGGTAGTAGTGTCGCATACGCGTGGGGTTCCCCGCGGTGGGGTGCTGTCCCCCGCTGACCCTTTGCCCTGCTTCCCTCAGGGGTACTGATAGGTGCTGCCAGCCAGTTCGAAGCTTGCCGAGTGGCCCCGTACGTGAACGTAGGTGCCCTGAGGATGCCCTTTCAGCAGGCAAGTGGGTGGTTGGGTACCACGGTGGGTGCAGGTCGCGGGTGGGGTGGTGGGTGTGTTGCTGGGTACCACGCCGGTTGTTTCCGCAGGTTCAGGCGCAGCTGCAGCTGGACAGCGCCGTGGCTCACGCCCATCACCACCTTCATCCGCATCTGGCCCACGCACCCTACATGATGTTCCCCGCACCTCCCTTCGGGTTACCGCTGGCGACTTTGGCCGAGTCTGCCTCCGCCGCCTCCGTGGTGGCCGCCGCCGCCGCGGCCAAGACCACCAGCAAGAACTCGAGCATCGCCGACCTCCGCCTCAAGGCGAAGAAACACGCCGCTGCCCTGGGGCTGTGACCCGGCGAGCTGCTCGCTTTCTTTTTCTTTCTTTTTTTTTCTTTTCTTTTTTTTTTTTTAATAAAGGGGAAAAAAAGAAGAAGAAAGAAAGGAAAAATAAAGAATCTGGGGGAGAGGAGAAAGCGGACGGGAGATATAGACTTATTTAAAGAATTAGAGGAACTAGATGCGCAGCTGGGAAGTTCACAGGTTTTGAAATGACCTTTTTTTCTGCGAAGTTCACTTTAATACGAGAAATTTGATAAGAGAGGCGGGCCTCCCTTCACCTTGCATCAGATACTTGAGTTTAACAACCACGTCTGGAATAGCAACACACAAAAATTTTAAAAAAAGAGACGACGAAGAGATAAGAAATACAAAAAGAGAGAGACAGTGATTTCTATGCGAATATCTAAGTGGGAAACTGTCCGGGATCCTTCCTGCAGTTGCATGTATTTGTGTTTCATTGATGGAGTCCTTTGATTCACTTTGCACTTCACCCTCATCTTTAGTAGCAAAAAGAAAAAAAACCTCAAAAAAAACAACGCAAACCAACATAAGCAACTGTGGCTGGGCTTCTTCCTCTTTTAATCTTGGAGGGAAGCAGAAAGAGAGGAGGGAGATCAAGCACCACCTTTCCCCGCCTTCTCTGAAATCTTTGTTGGTCGTCTGCTGTCCCACCTATGAAATAGGGAGCGGTGGAAGCGTCAGGAGAGCGGATCGTCGCCTCCCTTTGCCTCTTGTCCTGAGGGCAAAAAAGACAAAACGAGAAAACAAGCCCCCAACAGCCAACCAAAAACAAAAAAAGAAAAAGAGTATTTGGTTCCCAACCACCGCTGTACGCGACGGCCAATTTCCTTAAGAGGTACTGGGCGACATGTAAAATATGTTGATACACACGAACAAAAGTTTATTTTTGGCTAATAACTTGTGAATTGATAGTTGACTGTCAGGCATTTACATTTCCTCTCATAAAGGTGTATCTGTTCACGTTAACCTTAGTGATTTAATTTTTTGGCTTTGTTTCGTTTGGGATTTTAATTATGATTTCCAAGATGTATAGCTATTTAACCTGGCGATTGTTATCCCAGTTTTTTGCCACCAGACCCTCACGGAGGGGAAAGCTATTCTACGTGAACTTCGGTACTCACGGGCTTTGTATCTATTTGTTCTCCATGAAAACAAAATTATTTATATTGATCATATTTTTTCTAGTGTATTTTAAGTTATTTAAAGAAAAAAAGGAGGAAAAAAACAGAGAGATGATGTTATTTCATTGCATTTGTTGTGTCAGTACAATATATTTTGCTTCACTCAGGTTCGCTTCAACTTTTTTAAGTTTTTAATCCATTTTTGACGTCAAGGTTTTCAATAAGTGCTAAGTAATTAATTTAAGACACACTGCGACTGATAAAAGGGTAACGTTTCGGCGGATGGTTTAACTTCTGGTACTGTTTAAATATTAAATCATGGGCGATATTTCTTTTTTTTTTTTACATTTTCACACCGTCTGCAGAGCTCGAACATTTCTTTTTCTGCTCCCAGCACAGCTCACCTCACCTCAGCCCATCGTTGTCCTTTCCACTATCACTTTTTTCCCTGATTTTATTTTATTTTTTAGGCTTCACAAAACTGAAAACTGTGCTTTTATTTTCGACAAAAACACTCCCTACACACACCCCCAACCTCCCCCCCAAATAGAGCGATGGAAGTTCCTTAGCAGTGGTGTCTTTACAAGCTCTGTCAAGTTTCCCTCAGGTAATAAAATCGAGGAAAGTGTAATGGCTCCAAATAGTTTCCAGGGATGGATTAGGGGGAATTTGTGATAACAGTCCGCACCCGACTCCGTCCCTGCTCGCCGTACCCGGGACCGCGGGGCTGCTGAGGACGTCCCTGAGGGAGAAGCGCCCACCATGGCGGTTCTCGTGAGGGAAAGGCGCCCGCTATGTCGGGTCTTGTGAGGGAAAAGTGTCCGTCTACTATGAGGGGAAGATGTCCGTTACCGGGATCCCCGTGGGCGAAATGCCCGCAATAGCGATTCTTGTTAAGGTGAAGGCACTCGCCACGGGGGTCCCTATGAGAACATGCCCACTATGGGGGTTCTTCCGAGGGGAAGAGTTCGCCATAGCAGCCCCTGTAAGGGGAAAGTTCCCGCCATAATCATTCCGGGGAGAAGTCGCCCGCTATGGCCGTCCCTCCCAGAGGGATTTCCCCCCACGGCAGTTCTTGTGAGGGAAACTGCCTGCCGTGGGAATCTCTGTGCGGGAAAGATATCCACTAAGGGTTTTTTTGTGAGGGGAACGCGCTCTCCTTAGTCATTCTAGCGAGGGACATGTCTCGCCACGATCGTTCTGGAGAAGGGAAGGCGCCCGCTCTGGCTGTCCCAGCCAGACGAAGATGCCCGCCACAGCGATTCTTGTCAGAGGAAAACCACTCTCCTTAGTAATAGCTCTTAGGGAAGGAGCCCACCATGGGGTCCCCTGTGAGGTGCAAGTTCCCTCTGTCATCATTCTTGGGAGGGGAAGGCGCCAGCTATGGCAGTCCTTGCCAGAGAAAGATGTCCGCCATGAGGATTTCTATGAGGGTAAAGGGCTCCCCTTAACCACTCTTGTGAGGAAATGCGCCCGCTATGGGAGACCCAGACAGAAGAAAATGCCTGTCACGGGCCTCTCTGTGAGGGGTAGATGCTCGCCACGGCGGCTCTTGTGAGGGGAAAGCTCTCTCCTTACTCATTCTGGTGAGGGAAAGAACCCGCCATGGCGTTCTTAAGAAGGGAAAGTTCCCACCATGGACATTCTTGTGAGTAGAAGGTGCTCGCTATGGCGGTCCCTGCCAGAGGAAGATAACCGTCACGGCGGTTCTCGTGAGACGAAGTGCCCGCTGTGGGGGTCTGTGTGAAGGAAAGATGCCTGCCGAGGGGGTTCTTGTCATGGGAAAGTGCTCTCCTTAGTCATTCTTGTGAGGGGAAGGCGCCCACACTAGCAGTCCCTGCCATAAAAAGATGCCCTCCACGGGAGTCTCTGTGAGTTCTCCTCAGAGAGTTCTGTGAGGGTAGGGCGGAGGTCCCCCGCCCCGCGCCCAGTCCCGGTAGCCACCCGCCCTGCGGGCGCGTCTACGCCGCGGCGCATGAAGGAGCCGGGCGCTGCCCGGGGGCCACTAGCGAGGGTTCCCCGAAGCCAGGTCACCCTCACCGAGCCTCTCCGCGGAGAAACTGCGGCCTCCGGGCCCGGCTCGGGCGGGGGAAGGGGCTCCGAATTGTGTCTGTGTGTGTCGTCCTGCCTGTCTGTGTGTCCCCGCAGTTCCTGGACTGCAGGGATCACCAGCAAAATCAGCAAATAACGGCTGCAGAAATAGATTTTATGTTATGTAAAGTGGCTTTATTCAAGCAAAAGTAAGATGCTGCTAATTACAAAGTCAATAAAACTAACAGTGGCCTCAATTGATTCCCCAGAATAAAGAAGTTAAGTAATATGTGCCAGAGCAGCTAATATTTGCAACGTGGTCTTGAGTATGCTCGATGTAAACTTGTCACATTTAACTTGTGCTGTTTAAAACAGTAATATATATTGTTATTTTATATTTAACTATTTGCCTACTAGTTTATGTTTAAACTAGTTACCCAACAGTGTCCAGCACGTCACTGATGTATATAACCAAAACACAATGGACTCCTACAATACGAATTCCAAATTCTCAAAATAGTCTCAGACATTGGCACGCCTGTCTTCAAAACCATTGTAAAAAAGAAGGTGAAAAATGTTTCATTGCAATGGGATTGAGAAGATTGAATGGTGTAAGAGAACTGTGATCAAAATAAAATAGGCTTAATCGGATGGTTTTGGACAGGAACACTGACATTCCTTGGGCTGAGATTCCTGATAAGCGACCAGAAGTTGGCCAGAACTCTTCTGTTTCTATTCTATTTCCTAGAGTGTCTGCATCTGTATAAAACACTGTACATTTCATGGAATTTAATTACAGCTGTTCCATGAGCCAGCCAGCACACATGCAGTACGCACTTTCTGTGGATAATATTTTACCATGGGATTTACATGGAGATATACCGGCTCAAGAAGGGGATTTAGAAAAGAGATCAAATATATCATGTAGAATGACTAAATGCCTGTTTCTGTCCTCATAGAGCCCTGCACTGCATTCACACCTGGGACTTAGGCAGATTCTCACTTGGTGAAGGGGCAGTTTCCGCATTTTTTTCTCTCTCTGCGGCAACAGTTTCGGTGAGCAGTGGAGTGCGATGGCAGCCAGATGTCTGACAGACAGTTCCAAATATCACTATACTCACTCCTGTGGTAGAGTCCACTTCTCCATGCAAAAACACTCAGAGGGAGAAAGAAAGAAAATGCTGGGTTTGCCCAGTACATGTAAATATGGTGTATAAAATTGATACGGCTCATATAGTTCATTATCAGGTCAGCTTTACCACAGGCAAAGCTTTTAACCAGCTGCTCTTAAACCTGCTTTTCAGACAAGCAGCATCAGAAGAGCACTTAAGACTCTGTGGTATCCAGACGATGGTTCTGCGCAACAGCAGCATGTGAGGACAAGAACACTCGCCCTCCAAGGGTACCGCGGCTGAATACCCAATAATACATTATGTGCTTTATGTAACAGTACACACCATGCTAACTCCTGCCCAGTAAATATTGATACTTGTCCAATTTTGTGGCTCTTCCCATTTCATTTGCCCTTGAATTCCCAGATTCTCACAATTTCTAATCCTGTTTGCCCTTCCTGTGAAGTATAAGCAGGTGAAAGTGCACCTTAAATATCATCTACTACACCTTTTTTAAAAATAAAAGCAGCAGATCAGATCTTTTTTGAGATGGGTGGCAAAATTTTTGCAAGGGACTGCAAAACCTTGCTTATCTTTAACCTTTTCTATATTTAAGCTGCAACTGCCCCTGGCTTGGGTGGAGGATCTAATACACGTTCTCAGGAACGTGAGTTGTCACAGCTCACTGTCACAACTCACTGTCAGTGCTTTACTTCATAACCTGCACTCTTCAGTGATCTCCAAATGCAGGAAACGTGAACTCTGACATCTCTCTTGTCACCCTGGCCTCAGGAAAAAAAGTCCATACACAGATTTTGTCATGTTCTGCAAGGCTGCTCGTCCTCCCTTTTGCTGTGTTTAAACTATAACACTGCAGCTACAAAAGATTTTCATAATATTTTCAGTAGAATCATAAAATACCAGGTTGGAAGGGACCTCAAGAATCGTATGGTTCGACTTTCAAGTAGTGAAGGTTCTATGGCCTTTGCACAAAGACACCGCTTTAGTTTGGAAAAGACCTTTAAGATCATCAAGTCCAACTGTTCACCCAGCACTACTGTGTCACCACTAAATCATGTCTGTCAGCACCGCATCTACACATTTCTATAGCCTGACCATCACAATATCGATGATATTCCATGTGTCATAGACTAACATCCCCTTCGCTGCTCCTCACTTGAGTGTCCTGGGAGCACATCTACAGCTCCGTAATAGTGGCTGAATGGTCCATCACCAGGTGCCTGCACTCGTTCCTCTCACTGCTGGCCTGGTATATTGAAAATGTTACCCTGTCTGACTTCTGGAAAAGGCAGCAAGTTTGTCAACTTCTTACTTACATCCAACCTTCGGTAATGTGAATACACCATTCAATAGCATCTCCTGCACCTGAACCATCACTCAAGGTGTCTGACTTACGCGACTTGTGTGAAGTGGTCTTATATCACTGCAAAACGGTAAGTGCTTGCAATTTTTCTCAGAACTTTTTGGCTGTGGACTTCATAATTCCTGTAAAACCCAACTGTTTTAATTCTCCAGTTACCTGCCTTCGACTAGCACCTTCACGGCTGTAGTCACACACTCCAGCAAGATTTTAATGTGCTCCACACTCGGTAACAGGGGAAACATTTAATCACTCCTATGTTAGGCATCCACGGCCACCATTCATATTTCCTTACAAGCAATTTAAACCTATGATTTTTCTTTTCCCTGTGGGACGACATGTCTCGCTGGTCATGGATGACGAGAACACCAGATGCAACTTAGCAAAGACTGTGGGGTTAACCTACGTTTGAACAGCTCACGCTAGAAAGAGTTCTAGAGGCTGCTTTAGCCTTCAGACCGTGCACCATACCACAGTAAAGAGAGCATTGTGTAAACTGTTAGTATTAACAACACCACACATACAAATTGCATAATATTTGAATACATTTTTAAGTAGTTTCTTACTGAGAAAGCCAGTAAGCGCTGGCTAGTGCTTAGAGGCTGGTAATTTGCTGAAAACTAAGGTGCTGCCCTGTAGCCCATCACAAAATCTCAGAATAGCTGTGAGTACACCAAACGTCACCATTCCTCCCCTTAATTTGTGCTCAATATTTATTATGCAGATTGTCTTTCTGAAAATATTTAGATTTGGAAGTGTTTTGACATGTGGAAATATTTAGGAAGAAGGTAAACATGCACTTTTAAAAAGTAAATGTATATAAAGTGTTTTTCCCCCAAATATTTTTGCATGGTTACAGGCAGGACAATGGGAACCACATGTAAGTGCCTCTGCTGTCCTATGGATTTCCATTGACTTTGCTGAATACAGCAGAAATCCTGCTTGGGGGCAGCCCACTGTTCCCACTTTATTGGAAAAAGAAAACTATGGAGTAATGAATGAACTGTGTTCTATTAAGTATCTGGCTTAGATTATTATAATTACTTAAACAGTCATTAATTAATAACATTGCTACACCATTCAACTTACTCTGGAAAGGGATTCTAACTAATCTGGTCATATTCAGGTATCTGCAGGTGGGATTTTGGTTAGTACTATATTGCTGTGAGAGAGGAATCCCTGATAGGTTCTGTCTGCTATGAAGGTCAGATCCGAACCAGGTGTAAACAGCGGCAGCTCTGCCTTACACTCATCACACCAGGAAAAGATCCAACCCATGGTGGTTTTTGTCCTTGTTTCATGCAGCTGACAAGCAGCTTTGTAACAGGAAGCAGATGAAAAATTTTTACATGTGTAATCAGTTTAATTACTTAAATAGTTTACGATATTCTGCTACCTAGGTAAAGGATTTTTGTGGTCTGACTTTCAGGAGTAATTTAACTGTAGGAATATTTCTGAAGGAAAGATAAACATTCACAAGCCATCCATTATTTTATGATCAAATGCAATTAGTTTAGATTAATTTCTAATGGGCCTATAATCAAGAACTTATTTCCACGGGCCAGGGGAATGCCTGTGAATATTCTCTCTGAGAGTTCTGTCATAACATCTGCACGAGGCTTCTTGGCTAAACAATACATGGGCAGGATTTACAGAGTGTCATCTTGCTGCTTGGGTCCTGGAGAAAGATAAATTAAGCTTCCTGTTAGAAATGGAACGTAGATACTTCAAAACAATTGTTATTAACCAAGATACGTCCAATGTCAGGCTAGGTTATGGATGCTGTATTCCTGCGAGCAGCATACCTTTATGGCTGTTTACAGTGTGAACACACTCAAGATTTTCTCAAGGTTTTGCAGAAATTTTCACAGTGATGTTTGAAAAAATAGAAATTAACATTCGTCAGGGATTGCATCTGGTTTTATGTGTTTCCTGCATGTTGGTATGTTCATTGTTCATTACCGCGGGGAAACTGGGGATGATTCAATATCCTTCGAGTGCTGTCAATAAGGAAACAGTAAATCTGATCCGGTCTAATCTCAGAAAACATGAAGTGATACCTCACAGATACCCACATCAATGTGAGCAGGGATGATAATAACTGGAGCAGAAAGAGGAACTTTAGCTCTGCCACAGATAATCAAAATTACCTGGACAGTTGATAACTCTGGGAAAGTACAGAGAGGAGGGATATTTGTCCATCAGGTTTACCTAGACAGATTGCAGGATCAGAGTGGGGCCAAAATGGACCTCCCTGGAAGCTGGAGGTCAGGGGATTTGCAGCCGCCCCACTCTCACAGACCAAGCACATGCAGCTGTGGTATTGCTGTTGTCAAGGGGAGTTGTGGTAGGTCTTTGTTGCCTCTGAGGCAGGGCTTTAGCAGTCTGTGCTACCAGCCCTATCTCCTGGAAGACACTAGAAGGAAAGTTACAAGCCAGGCTTTCCAGAAAAGGTGCTGCAAAACATAAATAAAAAAAAAAAGAATCAGGTTTGTGCACAGAAGAAATGGATTATCCACAAATTGCATTTTTCGTTGATTTCTTCTGTGCAGCTATTGAGTAGGAACAACCTTGTTTGGCTTAAAAGATCTAAGAAACTTATAGCCTAGGGCTCTTGGCTAGTGTCTGAATGTTGCTCTTATCATCGAAGTCCTGGGAAACTATTTAAGAACAAATGTCCACTGCAACGCTCAATACTGCCAGTGGTTTGCCCTGGGACATACAGGAAGGCATCAAGTGTGGCCAGGCTTTATAACAGCGTCACATTTATAATGCATAAAGTTATTACACAGAACTGTAGCTCCTGCAGAAAAGCAACAAGCTTGGAATGTTGGAATTTAAATTGGTCACAAGAACTATTGTGAAAATTACTGTATCTGGAAAGTCAGACAATTAAAGATGTTGAAAACACCTTTCTGAAACAAGCTACCATTGACCCCTGAATTACAGATTCCAGACAAGAGCAAAACCAGTTTATCAAATATAGAAATTATATATCTAGGAACCTGCATGTGCAGTGATAGCATCGCACCCAGTGCTCCTGAAGGTGGAAGATGCGATACTCAAGCTTCACTGACCATGGGCACAGGGAAAGAGTTGAGCAGTCTTATTTAATGGGATGGCCAGAACCGTAGAAGCCATTCCCTAAATGGAAGCAGAAACCTAGATGAGTCACAGATTAGGAGTGTGTGGGTGGAGAGCATCCTCATGGCACAATGACAGGCACAGAGGAGTGATCCGGGTGCTGTGCTGTGTCTTTGCATGACACCATGGCAGGGAAAGCAGTGCAGAAGTGAAGGGGAGCAGAGAGAGAAGAAGAAGCAATTAGGGCAAAGCATGACACCAGGGAGAAACCTGGTTTCTTTATTGTGACTACCAAGGGAAGGAGAAATGTTCCCTGTCTGATTGGCTGCCTGCTAAGGAAAGCTGGATTTGGTGCACCGGTTGCAAATAAACACTGATGTTTTCATGGGGTACTCTACCCACTCATCAAATTTATTTTCCAAAATTAAACAACTCAAAAGAACCTGGAGAGTAAGTTTATGACACACAGGCTCACAGCACTTCCCCTCTGGTCAGATCTGCAGGAATTCAGAAGGAAGAGGGTGGAAGGGAATATCCACAGTTTGGTCCTTGAATATCATTATCTCTTGCACATTTGTGCCCCTACAGAAAGACTAGAATCATGGGGTGTAACCAGGAAATTAAATTTTCTGATACCCATTAGTCCATCTTCCATTAATGGACACTGTCTCCATAATTCTCAGTGCAGGGACACCAAAATGCCTTCAAGGGAGCTGGAGGCTCCCTGTGTGGTCGGAAGCACAACCAGGCAAAGGGCATGGACATCCTCCTCCACTTCCTCACTAAACATCCTCCTGGCCTAGTACCTGCTAGGCTATTCTTAGTATGAGGGTGATGGGTTAGCTTGCTGAGGTGGGTGTGTGCTGTGAGGAGAAGCAGCATAGAAGACCATTAAGATTTAGACACTTGAGTAACCTGTTTCATCCAGTCTCTTAGAAAACTGTGATCCTATAAACACAATGAATGCAAAAAGTAATTTAATTACAACTGTCTTCCTTCATTTGCAACATGTGGGCAAGACTTCTGTGGGTTGTGATTGGCCACTGGAATGGCCTACCCAGGCAGGTGGTGGAGTTGCCAACTCTGGAGCTGTTCAAGGCAGGATTGGACGTGGCACTTGGTGCCATAGTCTAGCCTTGAGCTCTGTGGTAACAGGTTGGACTTGATGATCTATGAGGTCTCTTCCGACCTTGGTAATACTGTGATACTGTGTGAATGGAAAACCACATGAGCCAGTATCCTCTGTGGCCAAGACCAGTTGCTGTTTGTGTGACTTCATCAAGCAAAACTCCTCATTCTGAGATCCATAGCAAAAAAAATTTAAGTAACAACGTGCATCTGAGTTCCCATCAAAGCCATGCAGTCCCCCAAACAAACTGTTATTTAAAAATCCCTTTGTGTGCAAACCCATACATATGTCTCTGTAGAATGAAACGGGATTCTGATCTACATATGAAACTCAATCTGACCATGAGCAGAGAGCTGCAAGGGCTGCCTCCCTGGGTATTTGAACAGAGTCTGCATGCAACTCCACAGCCAAATAATCACAGAGTACCCTTGGCTCCTGGGGCCTCACTGCCTGTGCTACCTTTGTAGGCTTGACTAAGGTTTTTAGAGAGGAAATGATTCTCAAATTAGTCATTTCTCAATGTCTTTATTTTACATTCAAAGTATAGGGCAACAAAACAGATTCTGTTGAAATCGATTTCAAGAGGGTTTCCAGCTGAGCCGATGTGTTGTGATCTTAAGCCCAGCACCGAAGTGGCTTTGTGCAGAGCTGGCTGAGCCACATGCAGCCCAGTGTGCACACACCTCCCAGCCTGCCTTCCTTTGGCTCCTCTTCTCATGTATCTAAAGGGTTCTCTGCCTTCCTCCATTGACATGCCTCAGTAATTTTGGCATTAGGAACAATTATTTCCCCTGAAGGGTTATCAAACTTTGGAACAGTGATGGAATCCCCATTCCTGAAGGACTTGCAGAGCTGTGGAGATGTGGGATGAGAGACATGGCAGTGCTGGAGGAACAGTTGACTTGAGGAGCTTAAAGGTCTTTTCCAACTGAACTTATTCTGTGATTCTTTTTTTCCCAACCCATAACGTGGGAGTGAGCCATGAGGTTTATAAGGAAACAAAAATTTGCACTGATTTTACATGTAAATCCTGGAATTTAGCATGTACAGGGACTGCAGGAGTAGGAGAGTTATAAAATCCCTGGTTGGAAGAGACCTCGAAGCTCATCTGGTTCAATTTCTCTTGGCAAAAGCCTGGTTTAGACAAGCTGGCCCAGCACCATGTCCAGCTGAATCTTGAAACCAATGGTGTGACTCCACCACTTCTCCAGGGAGATTATTTAAATTACCTTGTGTCCTTAAGACTCTCCCCACTGTTTGGACACTTGGCATATTTTATATCAAGTTAACAGAATTTAATAAAATATCATTAGAGTGAAAACTATCAGAGCAATAACAGAGAGAAAAACCAGCTTAGATTTCCATGATCACTTGTATCGACCCTTTTAAGAGGAAGTATTCTTTGGTTTAAAAAAAACCCAACAAACCAGCCCATACCTTCTTAAGGAGGGCTGTTACAGGGTAGATTCCAGCTAATACTGTTTTTGTGCTCTGGAGAGAATAGAGCAAATTATTGACAGCTGATTCATAATATTGGGTTGGTCTTTAAAACATACACTTCACTGGGCATTTGTTGTTCTTGTGCCTGCTGTCTGCCAGTGCTTGAGCAGACACAGATATGTGTGGGAATGCCGACCACAACAGCCTGTTTTATTTGTTGAGAATCAGTTTTCTATTGTCATAAAAAACACTTTCTGTGGCAGCCTGGTTTGGGTTTTTTTCCCCCTCAGACTGATTTATACCTGTCCAGACAGCTAACGAAAAGTGCCCTAAGACTTAAATACATAATTACACTATCCTAAGTATTGCCTACCAAATTGTTACAGTGAACTGACTGAATTTCTAGATTAAAACTGAATACTGATTAATTTAGAGTATACAAAGAAACAAAAGGAAAACTGTGAGGTGTGCTGCTGTGTAACAAATTGGAAGGAAATGTCCTGGTGTGGATGCAGGCTTGCTCCCATACAAATAACCCTGCTCTACAGTGGAGCCAAGCTGGGTTCCCTTAGTGCCAGGGGCTGATAAGTAAAGTCTATGATGATAATATAATGGAAAGCTTCATCCTAAATTGTTTTCTTGAAGATATTTCTACCATGACATGGTCTACAGGTCTATAATTAGGAGCTCATCTGGCCTCCACAGCTGAGAAGCAGATACACCAAATATAACAGTGTGAGGAGAAGGTGGTGGAAGGGACAAATGGGCATTTTAGGGATGGACTCATGGATGAGAAATAGGCAGAGGCTGGGGGGTAAATTAAGGAAAACATGAAAAGCAAGTAATTACTAAGTTCAGAAATGTTCCTCTGCTTATGCTCTTTGGCAGCCAGAGGACTTTCTGATAGTACTTTCTCTTTGTATCTGTCTGACTGGGACCCATTTCCTTGTTGTTGCTAGTGAGATAGAGCTGTTTATATCATGGTTTGGTTTGGTTTGTAATTGGCAGCATAGTCAAGTTAACCAGTTAAATATACAACTTAGCTGATTCCAGTTAAACTTTCCTGACAGGGAGTAACCCATATGATTGTGGTAGTTACTGAAGTGGAATAACAGAGATAGGGAAAGGAATAATGATCAATTATCCCTTAAAATCAGGAAAAAGCTAAAGGCACGTGCCAGCGTTTGTCACCCTCTTTGTTTTATTTTACCTTACGTATAATGAAGGTGATGTGGGGGAAAAAAAAGGGAAAATTGAAAATGTTCACTCACATAGGCAATATTTAATAAAAAATAGTCATTCGGAACTTTTTTTTCTAATTCTTTAATATAAAGTAGTTATTTCTAATTATTTCTCATACAGTGAGACACATCTTTTTTTCTGATTTAAAATAATTAAAAATTTAATTTTTTGCAACTAACACGAGCCTGCCTACAGTGGTTCCAGATGCCAGACATGGACATATGTAATGTTCCTACTGGAGGAATAACTTCTGATAATTAATCAGAAGAGACAAGTTTAACAAATGGTACTCTAATATATGGAGAACATGATGAGGAAAGATAAAAAATATGAGATTTAAAATCTAGATGAAATTTTTCCAACTTGTAAAGATGGGCTCATAAACTGGCCAAGATGTCTGGCGTTATGAAGATAGGAGAAAGGTTGATAAGGAGATCTGATTGAACATGTATTATAAATGTATAAATCTACACGTATAAATTAATTTTCTGGAATGAACAATTGTTATTTTAATTTTTCTTTCCATATGGCAAAAAGGAGACCAAGGGGTGACCTCATTAATGTTTATAAATATGTAAAGGGCAGGTGCCAGGAGGATGGATCCAGGCTCTTCTCAGTGTCATTCAATGATAGGACAAGGGGCAATGGGTGTAAGCTGGAACATAGGAGGTTCCACATAAATATTAGAAGGACCTTCTTCCCAGTCAGGGTGACAGAGCCCTGGAAGGGGCTGCCCAGGGAGGTTGTGGAGCCTTCTTCTCTGGAGATGTTTAAAACCTGCCTGGATGTGTTCCTGTGTGACTTGATCTAGGTGATCCTGCTGTGTCAGGGGAATTGGACTGGGGGATCTTTTGAGGTCCCTTCCAGTTCCTAATGTTCTGTGATTTGATGACTCAAAAATTAAACCTGAGAAAGCATGAAATGACTGATGTGAGAAGACAATAAAATGGAAGGAAGAGGAAATGCACTTTGGTCACAACAACTCCCAGCAACGCTACAGGCTTGGAGAAGAGTGGCTGGAGAGCTGCCTGGTGGTGAAGGACCTGGGGGTGTTGATTGACACCCGGCTGAACATGAGCCAGCAGTGTGCCCAGGTGGCCAAGAAGGCCAATGGCATCCTGGCCTGTATCAGAAACGGTGTGACCGGTAGGAGCAGGAAGGTGATTGTGCCCCTGTACTCAGCCCTTGTGAGACTGCACCTCGAGNAAACAGTCAGTAGGCAAATGGAGACTTAAAACAGAAAGAAGAAAATAAAAAGAAATATCACGAAAGAATATTTTCAACAGTGAAGAAGAATAAATTGAGTTCTATCAATGAAAAAAGGGCACAAAATACTATGTTACAATATTCTAAAGCAAACAAAAACATTAAAATACATGGTGGGGAAGCATGAGAAAATACAACCCCCCTCATTTTGTATTAATTGTGTTCCCCTTCAAATGACATTTTTCAGTGGCAGAAAACCTCCTGTAGTTAGATTATTATTTGCAGCATGTTATTGCTCAACTGATTCCTGTTTAGGCTGCCTGTGTTTGATACAATTCTGTCCAGCTTTACAGTAAAGCTGCTGAAAATAAAGAATTAATCATGTGAATGTGTTTGGAACAAAAATTCTCATTATAGCATCATTTTTCCTAAAGGTCTTGTGAGGTGAAGGTGTGATTACGCAAAGCTCAGGCTGCAGCTCGGCAACTTATAACCAGTAACAAAATATTGACGTTTAGGTGCTTGGGTTATTTCTTGACCTTGAGTAGCTTAGGTGGTGGAGCAGGAACCACCGAGGTTTTCACCTTCAGTGCAATGCCAGGAAACATGAATAACATTATTAAACACTATTCGAATATTAATACCCAATAGTAAAGTCTGATCCATTTATATACGTAATTGACTGGCAAATCACCGTACTTTGTGGGAAGAATAACATTGGAAAATAGTCATAAACCCCCAAAATGAGTAATTAGATCTACCAAACTAATTGCAGAAACACACTAAGCCAGAAAGTGGAAATCATTTTACATTCAATGTTGTTACAGGGAGAAATTATTTTATTATGGTGTGTTTTGAGCCGCTAGGCTACCATATCTTTCTTGTTATGGCACTATTGTATTAGGCACCACAATTGGATTTTAACTTACTTTTAAATGTTCTTCCTTTCCCTTCACTTCAAGGCTTGATGCTGTCCTTTGTTGAACTTCTCTCTTGGCTTCCATGGATTCTTTTAACTACTCCACAATTATAATGGCTCACTAATAGACCGTATCATTGATAAACTTCCTCGTTGAGAAGAATCCAGGACAAAAAAAATGATGCTGGCTCTTTAAAAGTTTATCCCTATGGCACCATCGTGTAAGCATACATATGGGACAGTAAAAATGGAAGACGACACATTAAATGACATTATTATAAAATGCAATACTCTTGGAATGATCCCTTATTAAATTAGGCTCTATGATCTGAGATGAATTTCCCCGATCCCTAATCCATCACCAGAGAAATATTAAAAGATAGGTCTCAACTGGTATTAGAATCGCACTCAGTCTCGACTTTCATTATTTTGAATTAGGGTGCTACTGGGGGGAAGCCTCTTAATGAGAATTAGAGTGATTCACTGGCCTTCTTTTGGATTTTGACAAGTAAAATATTAACTCTTCAGTCACAGCTGTCGGAATTAAAATACTTGGCAGCCACAGATGCACAAATTAAATTGGCCTTTATGTTTCCATATTGCTGACCTCCTTAGAGGCAAAAACATCAAACCCAACAATAACCCAAAACCCACAGTGTGTCATTTCTTGGAAGAAAATGTATTTATTGAAGTTTTGGTGTTTGTTTCAGTTTTAAACACATAATTGAACCAACACAGCTCCTTCTTTTTACAAAAAGCTATTATTTTAATTTAGTGTTCAGTACAACTTGAGCTGCAAATCAGTTGTGCTGCCATTAGTCAGGCAATAAAATAATGAATGCAGTTATTTCGGGGATTTCTTAACTGTTTAAACCAACATAAATCAGATTTACGTGCAGTGCGTCAGTGAAAACATCTTAATGGCTTTGACTGGCATTTCTCTAGGCTTGTTTCCTCTTTCTTAGAAACAATACATGAAAATGCATAATTACTGCAGAAGCAGAAGATTTTTTTATTGCCAAAGCTCTGGTTTGGAGCAGCAAAACAAGCTGAAGTTTAGCAACACTGAGAAAACTTCCAGTCTGATCTTTTCCTCCCTTTTTAATTTACTACTATGACCCTGGTGGCGGAATTTCAATTAGCCTCAATTAAGTGTATCTCAATTAAGTGTATTTCAATTAAAATAAGCATTTCCAAAGTGAAACTGGTAGCCTTTAAAAATCTCAAATAATAGAAGGATGCAGAAGTAGCTTTAAAAAAATTGTTTAAAGGTGTCCTTAAATTATATGATCCATCATATCCCAGCCAGGACAGGGATTTGTTATTCTTTTATCTGTCTCTGGTCACCTCCGGCATCTCTCCTCCCTAACGATCACTCATTGACCTCAACTTGTGATGGTTTGAGAACTTCTTGGAGAGGGACGTTGATGGATGTGTTTTAACCGTTTTACCCTTCACATCCAATGCTGCAATGAACTCTGCAGTTCCATGGCATGGGCATGTGGGGAGAGAGCCGAGAGCTGTGGCCATTGTAGGTGTTCGGGAGATGAATTTTAGCTCCAGATGAACTTCTTGGAAGAGGCTCTTTTTGCATGTAGGCGATTGCAAACTACCTCTCCTGTAATTTCTTGTCACACTGGTTGGGTTTGTGCTTTTGTGTGCTGATGTTAAACAGAGGGACTCCAATGCTGACAGGCTGAAGCACATTATGTTTTTGTTAGGAAATAGGGCTCATTTCCCACTTTCTAATTTTTCCTGTATTACTATAGTTAGCAAGAGGAAAGCTTTCCTTTCCCACTAATGATTTGGGGACAGTAAGCTTGCCCCATTGGGTATGACCATTTTGATTTGTGCCATCCAGTGCCACAACCACACTCGACCACGCTGTGGGAGGTCACTCAGCATCACCCTATGTCAAGCGGTCCCAGGGTTGGGGGTCCCCATGATGCTTTCTGTCATATTTTACCTCTCCAGGCATGCAGAGTTGGGAACAGCAATCAGTGCAGTAACCTACAGCTTTCCTGGAACCACTCCTACCTTATTGTCATCCTTTTCATTACGTTATCCCAGCTTGTTGCATGGGAATTGGGTTTTTTCCTATGAGCACTTACTCCATCTTTCCTCCTTGCTACATCCCTGATCGGCGATGAAACAGTACCCAAATAACCATCCCCCTTTTGGAGCATCCCATCAGCTCCTACCTCAGGATTTGCCCATGGATTTGGGCTGTTAACCCACGCAGAGAGCTTTCCAGGATTTGCCTCTTATTCACTGGGTTTTTTTGGGTGGCTGGACACTGGTCGGAGCCGGTAATGCCACAGCATTATGCAGGAGGACGGTGGGTGCAGCCAGCCTGGCGTGTGAATTAGTTCTTGCAGAACTACTTAATACATCTCTCCTAGAATTAAATGTGCATGGAGAGCCACCATCGGGCATGCCACAGGGAGCATTAATTCCCTTTTTCGAAGACATTAGCAGAACTCAATAAAGGGTCAAGTAATTTCATCCAAGTTGCCACTAGTTAGTTAGGAGAAAGCGACAGGACTGGACCCCGATGCTGTCACGTTTCTGCAAATATATTTTATAAAACTGGAGTTTTAATTTTTTTTTTTTTAATTTGGCCAAAAGAACGATTAAGGGAGGAACACTTCTTAGCTTTAAAAGATGACCTGGCCAGAGGCTAAATAAGGGTGGTTTTGATTAATATTTCCTATTTGGCGAATGGGCTGCGACCTGAAATGAGATGGTTACTTCTGCAATGGGAGTGCCTTTGGTGCGAGGCTCACTGAGCTCCCAGGGAGTCTGCCCGGGGAGTAATTTCGGCGAATTGTAAGCGGACAGTGAGTCCACAGGGAGCGCTGGCAATCATGGCGGAAACAATGTTTGCATCGATCAGCTGTCACGGTGATTTATGGCTTCATTTTGCTGTAATGGAGAATTAGTGGAAAGATTATCAGGGACTCAACACTTTGGCTTGTTACCCATGTCCAGACGAGCAATTTGTCTCCCTGAAGCAGTGAAATACTTGTGACAGTTCCAACACTTGCCCTAATTCAATCAAGAGAAAATGTTGGAATTAATTTGTTACAAGAAAATTTAAATATGTTCAGCAAACAGTAACCGCAGAGCAGCAGGCTGATTTATTGTGCTCGGCAAGATATCGATCCGCTTCGATCTGGCCCATGTTGAGGTTTTAATGTGTAATAATTTCCAATTTAAAGCTCCTTTTCAAGATCACGGGTTTAAAGAGAGGGCAGGCTGGGTCTCAAGACCTGATTAGGAGCCTGTTGCAATGGCTTTGTCAAAAGCCTGTTTGAATGTAAATTCATAGTTATCTTTTGCACTATCTTTAATATTCTTGACATGGATTTTATTGTGTGTCAAACCTCAGGCCAGCTGCCTGCCACAACCATTAATGAAACATCTTAGGAAATAAATCTCAGTCTTTAAACAATATTTTAAAAAACCTGAAACATTAGATGTCAGCGAAAAAGGTTTAACATCATCCCTTTTTTTTTACCCTACACAGTAAACCATCAGAGATGGAGCAGTTTTACAGCTTGCCTACACAATTAAATTGAATTATTGTGCAAATGCTATTATACCATAAGCTTACATTCCAAAGTCTGCATGAATATTTTAGGCACTTGGACAAATCCATTATATTCGTTGAAGATGTGACAGCTTAGCCTACCTATACATATATATAATTGTTTAGGTTCTTCTTATAAAAATGCTCTTCCCTAACAGAGGTACGGTAACACCATTCAAGACGAAGGCCAGAACGTTAGATATGTAGCCCCCTGATATCTCGTGGAGCAGCGCTGGTGGTCTACATAGTCGTGATGCTCCTCTGCCACCCAACTGCAGCAAACCAGTGTGCGGAATGAAGTGAAGTACGCTCAATTAGACCTTGAAAGAAATTATTATGATTGATTAAAAGGGAAATCCTAGCCTCCAGTGCTAAGAAGATCCTATAATAACCTCCAGTGTAGCTCTGATTGCAAGCTTTCTCTAACATTTTCTGAGCGTCGTTGGCTCACATAATTAGAGAGCAATCCTGTTCAACCTGATCAATAAAAAGTCATCACCTGTTGCTGGAGACCGATGCACCAAAGTATTTGTTTTGAGCTCATTAGTAGAGCTCAGGCACTAGTTTGCTCTAGTTAGTCTTCATTTTGCTGCCATACCTCTTGTCTAGGCACTGGAAAACAAATTCTTTATTGAAACAGTGCTTTTGAAAGGCTTTCTAATAGCATCTGGACTGTCGGATGTAGGGTTTAGGCACCTTCACTGTAGAAATGCAGGTAGTTCTGGTCCCACGTCCTTGGAGAACAACACACAGTCAACACCTGGATTTTTCTGAAATGGCTTTGGGATCATCTGTTAGGCAATGGGAGAGGTGTCCTGAACAACCCCAAGGATAATCCCAGAGGAGCTTTACACCTTCCTAGCACTACAGAAAAGACAAACGTGACTCAAGCAGTGGAGGGTAAGAGGTCATTGAGGCCCCTGGCCATCAAACCTCTCTGTGCTGGAGTATTTCCCCCCTGCCTTTCTGAGACAATCGCTATCTATCTTTTCACATGTGTGCAGTCCCATGCCTTTGGAAGAACAAATGCAATTTTATTACATTTTTTTGCTTGAATTAGTTAATTTTAAAAAAGGATTCTGGACGTATTGTCTGAGCTTTATGAAGTGAGGTGTCCCTGTATTGCCAAGATGCACATTGACTGGGGTCTGTTCTTTGGGGAATTAGTGTTCTTTTTATTGCAAATGCTGTGATATTGTTGCACTCACACTTCTACAAATCCATAATTACAGTTCAGCTTCTTATTGCCAGCCATATACATAAATATTTCTGTTGTCATTGATGGAATTTAACTTCTGTAGCAGTTAATATCTGCACATGTGTTTCTTATCTTGTTCTTAACCATGTAATAACATGCATGTTACAGCTAGTAAAATATTCTTATTAAACTCTCTTTGCTGCAAGTCTTGACCAAAAATACACAGAGCTAATATCAGAGAGATGTTCCTGATCTTTCCTGGGAATCAGCAGAGTTCAGACAGTATGAAGGGCCATGGAATTCAGGGTGGGCAGGAGCAATGTGCTGACCTGTAGCCTTGTCCTTGCATGGCCAAATCTTTAACTGGGATCAAGTGGGTGACCCATCAACGGACTTCAGCACTTTACACTACACACCTCCCCGGTCTGGGGGAAGTGAGGCTGGTGCTAGCTGGCTTTGTGAGTTCATCAAGGCTGGTGATCCTCATGCAGAGCAGGGCTGAGCATCCCAAGGCTCTACAGTCCAGCCAGGACCTCAGTGGGAGAGAGGCTATCACCATTTCAGTGTAAACTGGGTGACAAACAGTCTTTAACGTTTAAAACTGAATTAGACTCATATTTAAAACTGAGAAAAACTGACATTTAAAATAGTGTCATACTCTGTTCTTTCATTTGTATTCATTTTTATGTTTTTTAAAATATTTTTTCTAAGACACAGACTCCATCATATTGGAAGCTGCTTGTTGGGGGGTGTCTGATGCTGGATCATAACCTGTGGGGACCTCGTGCCTGAGGTCTTGCTTGCAAACAAGGAGAAGAAGCCTGCTTGCTGTTTCCTGTGAGGTGCAGCACATCCTCACCTGGGAATATGCCAAAAAGCATCACCAAAGCAGCTTAGAGAGAGGAATTGGAGGGGAAAGTCAATGTTCTTGAGGTGCCAGGAGCAGATTACATTGTGTCTGAAATGGTCACAATCTTACAAAGTGGTGTTACAGAGTAATAATACCAAGAGAAATCTGGAAACCTCCGCTAAGTTTTCAGAGCAGCACATTTGGTTTTCTGTTCTCACTCTCTGCTTCAACAGCCAGGAACAGGTTTGGTTCGCCAGTTCCCACTCATCAGTATGGTTCTGCCCCTGTGGGCTGCAAACCCCACCAGGGACCTTCATGTATTTTTTTAATCTGCTTTCTTCAGTTGTTTTTGTTGCTCAAATAAAAGTTTAGTGGCTGGTCTTGATGGCAAATGTAAATGCTGCAGAGGGCTGAGGGAGTGAAATTCCCTTTGAGTTAGATTTACACAAAGCAAAAAAAACTATAGAAAAAAAATTCTTTAAATCAATTACCAGTTGAGAACTTTATAATGGTGCCAACTGTTAACAATAGACCCATTTGGGGTGGTTGCTGTTGTTTTATTCTCATCCCATAACATTCTTTTTCTTTCTACAAGGTCATTTTAGGTCTTTAGTCACAATAGAGAGAGTCACCGAGAGAGTCATTGGCCACTGGAATGGCCTGCCCAGGGAGGTGGTGGAGTCGCCGACTCTGGAGCTGTTCAAGGCAGGATTGGACGTGGCACTTGGTGCCATGATCTAGCCTTGAGCTCTGTGGTGACAGGTTGGACTTGATGATCTATGAGGTCTCTTCCAACCTTGGTAATACTGTGATACTGTGATACTGTGTAATAGTATTTTGCCCTGTGAGCAGTGTGGACAGAGCTGTCTTCAGCTTCTCAGCTCTGATGGAGAAATCAGATCATGCCATGGAATCCTTCCTCAATCTCTGCCAATCAAAAAGGCTTTACTTCATTTAGAATAAGGATGTTGGTGGGCTGGGGTGGTTCTGTACCTCATGGGCACCTCTTGGTCAATATCCTCTGCCTGATGCAGGGTCACAGCCTGGCAGCAGTCAGGAAGGATCATCTTTCTTTCTTCCTTTCTTCCCTCCTTCTCTCCCTCCCTCCTTCTCGCCCTTNCTTCCGTCCTTCCACCAGGCTTTTCATGAGTTTCTATTGTTGTACAGCTGCCTCCAATTCCCACTAGTTGTTTTCCAAAACAAGGCTCAGCTCCCTGTAGCTGGGTGATATTTTCATGCACTGATATTTGACTGATATATTTCTCAATGAGTCAAGAATGTATCTGGAATTCCTTTATTTGCCAAGTTTTATATGAATTAGCTTGTAATTGTCTGTTAGCAAATACTGTTAGTAAACCGCTCTGGTTGCAGAGATTTGCCCAGTGCCTGCTCTGGAGCCCATGAACTCCCTGGACCTGTGAAAACCAGCTATAAGCTGCACATTTTGGGAAACAATATCATTTTCCCAAAACCACAGAGCGATCAGATAACACTCAGGCTGACATACTGCATCCCAGACAATATGACTGTGATTAACTGCTTCCTCCAGCCCCTGAATCACAGTTTCAGTCTGGCATAAAGGTAGAGAAAAAGATTTTTTTAAAAATGTAATAATCTTTTCCCTGGAAAATCAGCAGCTGGGATTTCTGCTTGGAGGGGAGCTCCCAGCGGGAGGAATTGCCAAGCATCCTGTTATGACGGAGGATCATTACGTGGGATGTACTTTATGAAGATTGGGAAACTGATTTAATTTTAATACAGTTAGGACATTATTCAAATGATCTGCCAGGAATTCAAAACTCCAGAGAAGAAAGGGGATAAGAAATTAAGGTTTTCAAAATACAATTTTGGCCTATTGTGCTGTTGTGTCTCCCTGCCCCTGCTACAAAGAACTACCAGATGCCACTCTGTCCTTTCCAGAAGTGTTTTATTAATTAATTTACATTCTCATGAACATGAAAAGTCAAAAGACTCAGATTGACTCATGTCTGCGGTGCCAATTTGCCCAAGAGCTCAGCCCTACGATGACTGGCTAACTGTCAGCTAGTGGAGCTTAGTCTTTGTGTCTGTAATATCAGTTCACAATTAATTTACTTCACTCCTAACTTAATCCAGATTTGACTCTGGTATAGGCTGGCTCTGGAGGGTTTCTCTCATGAAGTGGACAACCCCTGTGCTTCGGCCAGGAGGAAAGTCTTGTACCAGAAGGGGTTCCAGGGAAGATGGAGAGGAACTTTTCACAAGGGACTCAAGTGGTAGAACAAGGGGGATGGTTTCAAACTAAAAAATGGGACACTTAGATGAGGTCTGAGGAAGAAATTGCTGTCTGTGAGAATGCTGAGACACTGGAACAGGTTGCCCAGGGAGGTTGTGGCTGCTCCATCCCTGACAGTATTGAAAGCCAGGTTGGATGGGGCCCTGGGCAACCTGGTCTGATGAGAGATGTCCCTGCCCATGGCAGTAGTTTGGGGCTGGATGATCTCTGAGGTCCTTTCCACCCAAAACCAGAATGCCCTGAGCCTCCTTGCGATAAGGGAACCTGCTGGAATAGCTTCTGGTAAAGCATAAATCCATTTCCCAACAGCAGAGCCTGTATGGAATGGTAAAACTTGGTTACTCGATTTCTGATGGATAAGGAAGTTTCGGAATGCCCGTGACCTCGAGAGAGGTGCCATTGCAAACTTCCATCTCTTTTAAAAATATGTATAAGGATTTGACCATCCTGATACCAAGGACATGCTTAGGAGTGGGATGACTGTTTAAGTCATGTCAGTCAGAGCCAAGCTAATCAATTTACCTTATCAAGATTTGGTGTCTAATTGAAGGCTTTCCTACCATCATTCCCAAGCTGGGTTCAGCTCATCCTGGAGGCAGGGGAGACTTTTTATTTATTTCTACAACTTAATCACTCTGTTTTAAAGATATTTTCTCTGAATTGCTCAAAGGTTAGACACCTCTGTCAATTTAGGTCAATATCCTCTTCTTTTCAAAATGAATTGCTATCAATTAATCACCATGTGAAGCAGTTTATTGGTATTGATTTGCTCCCTTTTGTATGTTTCTGTGAGATCTCTTATTGGTCTTCCTCGCTGTATTTATTTTTCAGCCATGTTACAAAGCCTGTACAGGTGACCATCAGTTGAAAGACAGGTCCAGAAGAAAATCCAAACCTTAAAACCAATCCTTCTTTCACAGGACAGCCACGGCGTCTGCCTCTGACTTTACAGTAGTTTTATTTTCTAACTTCCTTATTAGCTTCAAACCCGAAGAGCAGAGCCATTATTTCGGATCTGTGCCTAGTGTTTTGAATCCAAATCCCATTTTGGGATTCCTGACTCCACTTTTCCTGTCTGCATGCAACTGGGGAGCCCTTTGTCCATCCTAACACCCACATTCCAGTGCTGCGACCTCTGAACACACCAGACCACAGCACAGGTTTGCATTAAAACAAGACAAACCCCCACTGGTAGCAATAAACCATGTTTCCCTATTTCATATGCAGTAGAAAGGAGATGACATGGCTGAGACATCTCAGAGTGACTCTGTGCTTACTCTTGCTCTTCCACACGGGCTGGAGGAGGACTGGTGACGATGGAAAAGCATTAATTTGCTTTCAAGTTTTGTGCCGTTATTGGCATTTTCTGTTCGACCTTTTCCCTAGTGTAATCAAATAGCTGTGATCAATACATTAAAAGCCAGACTTTCTTATTAGCTGCTCTGTGGCCACCAGCGGTCAACATACAATGATCAACACGGCATCCTCTTCCCATCCAATCTTGGAGTCCTGTGGGGTTTAAAGAAGATACCTCATGTCATCTTGGGTCCTGGCTGGGCTGAGCGCAACAGGAGAGGCCAGGGTGGTGGCTTGGGAAGAGGCCACAAGCTGAAGGAGATCCTACAGAATCATTGGCCTTTCACAGTCTGCTTGAGGACACAGTGAGGAGCATCTCAATCTTGAGATTAGTTTTATTCTAACTAGCCAGCAGCAGGACTAGAAAACTTCACACTTCACCTCTGACCTCGATTTACCCTTAGGATCGTTTAAACATCACATGTCTCACACCTAAGAGGAGAAGCAAGCCACAGTCCTCACCCAATTGGCAGGACAATTGGCACCTCCTTTGCCCTACAGAGGATGAATGAAGAGGGTCTCTCATACAGAACTTTCTCTGGGCCATCATGCCATGGAAGCAAACGATGGATTTCTCTTGTCTGGCTGGTCTGTCTTTTTGGTGACATTGCATGTTGATCACAAGCTTGTGACATTGACACTGTCACAGCATGTTTGATCCAGGACTCCATGAAGCAGGTTGGAGGCTGCTGAATGCTGTCATTTTTCAGCCTATGAAAAGACAGACTTTCTCCTCTTGAAAGCTTCAGGAGCTCCCTGGGGAGGTTGTCAGCTGCTTTCACTGCCTTGGAAAAAAAAAATCATTTTTCTTTTTAAAGAGTGCTACAATTATTACCACCAGGCCTCGAGGCACTTCACCCCAAATCACACAATGCTATTTCGGGTCTCTCTTTTACCACAAAAGTTCAAAAACAGCTGCTTAAATCTAGTTTTCAAGAGTGAATTGGGCGTCTAGCAGCCCCAGTGTCTCCAGGCATCTCTGAGCAGCAGCTCTGCAGCCAGCCAGAAGCTCCTGGAGGCTTCATGGACCACATTAGGAGTGTCATCCTGGGGTCCTTCGGGGCAAGATGGGTTTGCTGAAACTTTCCTTCTCACCCCGCACTTTGAGACTCCCAGATGTGAACAGGGGGGACCCCATTGCGTAGCGCCTGGTCAGGCAGGGTACTCACCAACTCAGGCCCCCAGGAAAAACAGATTATATTTTGTGTATGAGGCTTTGTGGGATTAAATGTTTCTGAATTTGAAAGGCTAATTGCTTCTTGGGCAAAGCCTATAGAATTTTTTTCCCCCTCTGAAGTCTCTAATGACAGTGTTTATAGGTAAGTTTCCCTGAGCACCTCCAAGACTGAAAGCCTTTTTTTTTATTAAACAGATGGAGACGTTCTTTCCAAGAGTGAGTAATATTTAACCTTAAGCACTTTCAAATCCAGCCTCAGGAATATTGAGATTAAAGCCTCGTGGAACTAAGCTTCTTTTCAAGTGGATATTACAGAAAAGCTGCCTGGACATTTGTCTCGCTGAGCCTCCATTCTGCTTAACATGCTACCCATGTGCCTGTTTGCCTGGACGAGGTCCGAGTAGAATAAATACTTGTCTTTGGGGTTTTATTTTCAGCAGCAATGCTGCTTTCACTCTTTGCTTTCTTTTGAGCATCATTTTTTGGATTTGAAATTCCTGATGGCGTTGGGGAGGTGCAGGAAGGTGCCTTCATCCTTTCCTCATCATAGCGAGGGCAGCACCTGGTGCAGGTACTGGGACAGGAAAACATCCCCTTGATGTCTCCGCATCAACATGGTACCAGTCATGGCCCATGTGGGAATGGGTTCCTCACACAAACTTGCCCATTGAAGGAAAACTCATGCTTGTACCAATCTGATCAGTCCCAGCCTCAGCCCAAGTGAAGCAGAACTCATTTTCCTCCCATATTTTCAATAATTTAAATACAAAGCAAAGTCTGGCTTTCCATCTCCATGTTTCACTCATTAAACCAATACCTTAAGTGTTTAAAACTGAATCAGATCACAAAGGCCATATTCAATCAGTAATCATAGACGGCTGGGGGTTGGAGAATAATCATAGGAGAAAAAAGAAACGGGAAGACACAAACACGTTTTCAAGAGCTTTGTCTTCTTTTCTTTCCCTGTTGATTTGATTCCTTACACACGAATCTGCCTCTCAATAGCCCTGCACTGGGCAGCAACACTTCTCAGCTTTCCTTAAGATCTCACGCGAGTTTGTGAGGGAACCCCTCAGTGGTAGCTTTGTCCTAACGCGGCTGTGGGTCCGCAGCCCTGCAGCCTGTCTGCAATCTGTATTTGTCTTGATCAGGATATTAAACTACAGTCATGCACAAAGCAGCCAGGTCCCTCTGCACTACTGTTGAACTAAGAAATCATTATCATCAGACAGAGGAGAAGTATAGATGATGGATAATGGGTCTCTTCGCTACCCAGCGATCATTACACTCCTGCCAATGAGGCTGCGACTGTTTTAAGTCCCATTAGTGGATGATGGGCTGTCTGGAGCAGGGTGTTTGAAATAGAGCGAGCAGCTTGTGTTAACCGCGCTGTAGGAGGACCATTCCCTCCCAGCATGGTGGTACTAGCCAAACCCATGGCATTTGGGAAGAGGTAGACAGTGTTTGTTCAACAGCATGAAACCACAGAAACTGAGAATCTGTAGGTGAGAGGTAAATTACTGATTCCTGGAAAACCTGCTGGGCAAGAAACGTGAGGAAAGTGTTAATGAAATTCTGACATGAACTTGGGACTTAGAAATGAGAATTGCCTGCTGACCCAAAGTGGATTAAACTCTTCCCATATCCATAGAAACATCTATGAACTTGTTGAAGTTGGTAGAGAGCAGGAAGCAGAGACAGTGGAGTGTAATTCCATGTGAATGAGACATCAACCCAGCTTTGGGCTGCCTCTTTCGAGCAAAATTGAATGAACTGAATAGGAAAATTGCTTCTGCAGTCAAAAAGAAGTGATGCGGGCACCGCTTTGCCAAGTTATCTACAGGGTGGCACCACCTCACTCACCTGCTCAGGAGTGTAAAGTGTAAACCCAAAACTGATTTACTCTGATTTTGCCAAAAGTGGAAAACAGCTGAGGAAGACACCTCCAAGATCATAGAATCATAGAAGCATAGAATCATAGAATCATTAGGGATTGGAAGGGACCTCGAAAGATCATCTAGTCCAATCCCCCTGACACAGCAGGATCACCTAGACCAAATCATGCAGGACCCTGTTTGTATTGGAAGCCACATTTGCTTATGTTGCTTGCTCTGCCTTGCAGCCCATGGTCTGAGACTGGTGCATGACTCAAGTCTCACCATGAGCAGGTAGAAGGACCTATCATGCATCACCTGGAGCAAGACAGGACTCACACGGCACAACCCTGGCTGAACTTTAGGAAAATGTAGGATACTTACTTTTACACATGAAGGATATTCTGTACAGCCATGCAGAGGATGTTGATGTGAACTGAAGTTCTGTGGTGCCATATCTTTTTCCAGGCTTTCCTGAGGTGGTCCAACAAGCCACGGCTGCACCGGGTAGACATGGGTTAAAGTAATTGAGAAGCGAGGCTGAGCTGTGCAGTTGGGGCCCGTTAGGCAGTGTATTAACCTGTGTTTCATCCCCAGCCCAGCTAAGTGCACTGCAAAACATGCCACAAATGCTGTTTTGAGATAGTGTTTATGGTCATCCACTTAATATATGACTCTCATGGGGTGCTTGTGCACACGACTCATACATTGCTTTGGCTACTTGGTGGAGGTTGCATTGAGAATGGGAGCAGCTGTATGGAAAGACTTGTAACTCTGTTTACAAGGACATGTAGTGATAGGACAAAGGACAATGGCTTTAGACTGAAAGAAGGGAGATTTAGATGAGATGTGAGGACGAAATTCCTCCCTGTGAAGGTGCTGAGGCACTGAATAGGTTGTCCAGGGAGGTTGTGACTGCTCCATCCCTGGCAGTGTTGAAGGCCAGGCTGGATGGGGATCTGGGCAACCTGGTCTTATAGAAGGTGTTGGTTGCGGGGGTGGAACTAGATGATCTTTAAGGTCCCTCGCAACCCGTTCTATGGTTCTGTACTGACAGCAGGATTGCAACATGTCAGCCAGGAGTGATAGAGAAGCAGAAAGCAAGGAGGTGTTTGGAACAACAGCTCTCTGGGATGTTTGAGAAAATCTGTGGCTCTTGACATCCATTATCAATGGTGGCTGAAAAAAGCCATGGGAAGAGCATCAGGTATCTCCTAACTTTGCAGATTCAGAGAGGTTTTGCTCTCCCAGCTTGATTTGTTTTCAATGAAGCCATCTCCTAGTGCTATGAGCTCCCCAAGCTCTGGACGGCACGGGAGAGTCCACAGCTGTTAATGGCCCAGCCTTCTATAAAACTGTTTTTGAATCTGAGTAGTTTTCAGTAAACTTTGAGAAATTGGGTTTTAAGTCATATCTAGAGCAGATCCATCACTGCTCTGTGACCTGGGTCCATGGTAATGAACAAAGAGCATCTGTCAGTACCCACCAGGTCTCCTGCGGGAAGCAGATCTTCCCTTGGCAGCTCTGGCTCATATTACACAGACATGACTGCAGCTCTTTCAATGTGATTCATCCTGACATGATGCCCTGGTGCTGAGAGCAGAGGACAGGAACCCATGTTTATCTGAGAACACCTTTAAAGCATGCATTTAGGAGAGCTTCCTTTCAATTATTAACGAACGGTAATTCACCTTTTGCACCCCCGAAGATGTAAAGCGCTTTATGGACCATCTTTCAAATTGTTTTGAAAAATCTTCAGATCCCTCTCTTGATGCTTTCATAACTATTTAGTAAAACAATAATAAACCCGAAACCAATATGAATGTTACCTGCTGCTCAGAGAAGTAAATATCCTCAGTAAGTCTTAGAACAGCACTTACAGCAGAGTGGTTTGGATGAAGTCCAGACTGTTCAATGGTTAATATATTATTCATACTAATAAATGTGAATAAATGTGTGGAAAGGCACCAAGAGCCCTGATACATGTATCAAGACCTGGGTTTTAGTCGTTAGTTGCCAATTATTTACCAGTCAAGACTTTCCCATGTTTCTCTGAAGTTCACAAGGGTGTGAAGAGGCTGGTTTCAAGCCACGTCAATGACATGAAGGAAGTGGAGCACCTCCCTTATGAGGAGAGGCTGAGGGAGCTGGGTCTCTTTAGCTTGGAGAAGAGGAGACTGAGGGGTGACCTCATTAATGTCTATAAATATGTGAAGGGTGGGTGTCAGGAGGGTAGAGCCAGGCTCATCTCAATGTCATGTAGTGATAAGATGAGGGGCAATGGTTGTAAGCTGGAACATAAGAGGTTCCACATCAATATGAGAAGAAACTTCTTCCCAGTGAGGGTGGCAGAGCCCTGGAACAGGCTGCCCAGGGGGGTTGTGGAGTCTCCTTCACTGGAGAGGTTTAAGACCCACCTGTATGTGTTCCGGTGTGGCTTGGTCTAGGTGATGCTGCTGTGTCAGGGGGATACAGGACTAGATGATCTTTCAAGGTCCCTTTCAATCCCTAATGCTTCTATGATTCTATGATCCTGGTGTTTTTTGAATTCCAAGTGTCCAAATGAAACTTCTCTGCTGGACCCTAGGGTTTGGAAACCTCGGGGCTCTATTAACTGTGAGTGAGTGGCAGGCTGCTTGTAACGAAGCCCTAGCAGTGGGAGCTGTGGGGCTGGGGCTGCTCACTGGACTTAAGCTGTCTGCTGGACAGGACATAAAGTTTGCAAACTTCAATGAACCCCCTCGATTTTGTTCTTCATGCTTCGCCGGAGCAGCTCTTCGAGGAGCAGAAACCCTCTTGCCAGAGCAGCAGAAAACAAATGAGCCATTTGTAACCCTTAATTTAAACAGTTACCAAAGTACTAGTATAAATAGTCTAATGCAATTGTAATGGATAATGAATTATGCATACACCCTCTTCCCTCTTTGAATATGCATGAGGCAGGAACTGCCCACGTGGCACAATATTACTGCTTTATTGCTTACTTATTGCCTAGTCCTAAAAGTGGGCTCTGGGGACAACAGGGCCTGGGTCTCCACCATCCCCTATCTTCATGGTTATCACTACGTATGTTGCTCTGAAGACCTTTTGGCTTTGGACAAATCCTGCACCAAACCCTGTTCTTCCAACCATGAGGCAGCCCAATGGAAATCTCAGAGCCAGTTTCAGCTTTTCTAGCCATCTAGCTGAAAAATCAGGAAAATATCAAACTAGTTCTAGAAGCTGAAGCAAATAAATTAATTTCAGTGACAGGAATAAAGTGGATCTAATTAGAAGTCCCTCTGCAGTGCCTCGTTAGTGTGGCTGGTGAGTAAATGAAATTTCAGCAGTAGTGAGTTGGACTATTTGTCTTTGGTTATTTTTCAGATTTACAAAATGCCAACAAACCAGGTTTCCTCATTTTCTTCATCAGATGTCTAGAGGCCTTTTTCATAGACCGCGGCAAAGCTGCTTCATTTACATTCTTTGGGCACTTCCCTTACTCTCTGCAGCTCATTCATAAATTGAAACAAATCAAAGCAATTTGGGGAGACAAATGGGTTTTAGCTGTCTTATTTCATGTCTGTAACTCCACGGAGTAACAGGCTGCTCTTATACCAGAATACTTTATAAACTGAATTTCCACACCCCCATGAAGAAATTACTATTTGTTTTCTTTCCTCAGACTCTGCTGTCCTCCAGCATGGGAGAAACCTACACTTAATTTTATTAGGAGCTTGTCTGGGGAACAGGGAGACTAATTTGTCCGTCTTATTCAACTTGAGTCAGCTGTTGGTAACCTGCACTCCCCAGCAACTCCAAATTGTCAGTCAGCAATGATTTTCCATTACTTTCAGTGCCTATAAAGTCGTACATGGTGGTAATTTAATGAGTGGGAGATAAAATTCTGGTCATACCCATCCAGCGATGGTCCTGACATACCATTTAGTTAGGAACCGTCCTTCCAGGACAGAGCCCTCTGATTGGAACCGCCAAGTTATTCTTGTCAACTATGTCCTCAACATATTAGAAACCTGAAACATTGGCAATTCATGAAGTTTAGGGGTTTGGATGGATTTTGCCGCCTCTGATCCCATTGTTATTAACATAGCACAGGCTGTGGACATTGGGAATTCAATCAAATTAATGGCACATGTCAGCTTCAGCCCAGCTGAAGAGCTCTGCTCCTTGTGGAAGGGAAGCCCAGAGATCCCAAGAGGATTTGTTTGTAAATCCCAGGGTTTGTTTGTAATGCAAAAGGAGGTCGTGCTTGCATAAAACCTAGAATCGATGCAAAGAAGACCCCCAGTTTTGCACCAGGTACCATCATTTGTAGGTTGTATCAGTGCGTGAAGCACATGGGTGCTTTCTGCCTGGTCGTTCCACTGCTACCTTCTCATAGCCTACCCTGACACATGAAACAATTAGGGAACAAGACGTGAAAAGCTTCCCAAGAGGGAACTTCGCTATTTAACCACTACAATATTTGCAAAATATTTGAATCAGGACTTAGATGTTCAGCTTCCACCTCCAGAAATACTTCATGTCAAATATTATTTTAATGGCAGATTTTAAGCCAAATTTTAACATGAGCAGCAGCCTTACAGGGGTAGCACAGACCTGGGGTCTTTGTATTGAAGTTAGTCCTAAGAACATCAGCTTAGCCCTACTGTCTGCATAAGATTGGGTACAACAATCTTATTAGATTTGAAGCCTGTGGCTAAGTTTAGCATTTCTATTTAAAAATATTACGTAGATTAAACTCAGACTTCCATTCTGTTCCTTGATATTACTAGGCCATACAGGATGATTCATAAAGTTTAGATACCAGAAGAACATCTTCAGGCAAGAATAATTTGATTTTACTTTTTTCCCCTAAACATGTTGCCATAGATTTTCCTAAATGTTTTACAAACAGTTATTAAAAGCACATTGAGAATCTGAATTCCCCGTGGGCAAAATGTCTTTGTGCTCAACTTTCATTTAATAAAAACAACCCCAAAAAAAATTTCACATCTGGTTGGAGTTGCAGGAAAACATGGGGATATAGTGCCCAGCTATGACAAGAACAGTGAGATGACCCCATGGGTGTCTTGTGGCCACCTTCCCTCATTCTTTTGCTTCTGGGGGCCAGGCAGAAGCCATGCAGGGGACAGCTCTTTTGGCTCTCATCAAGCCAAGACCAGGCTTTGGAGGGACTCAGCCATCAACAACATGAGCTTTGATAGCATCTCTGTAGGATTCTGCTAGGATTGTCCTGGGCCTGTGATCCATGGTCATGGTGGTGGCTCAGGCTGGACAACTGAGAGGTAAAGATCAGGCAGGGGGGCAGCCATGGGGGCTGGCAGACCTTTATTCTAGGAAGAGGTAAAGAACACTCCGGCGTTATATTACTGCGTCAGCATTAGAGATTTAGCAAAAGCATTTATCAACTTTTTAGTATTAAATGATCTGTAATTGAGTAAATATACAGGAATTAAAAAAAACACCCTTAAAAATTACATCCAACGCTCTCTTTCAAATTTCCTTTCCCTTAACAGCACTGTAAATTTCAATGTCATATTCCTGCACATGGCTGCCCTTAATCTGACAGTGTCAGAGGGATCTATCTTCATTTTCTCACTCTTTTCATAATCTAATCCTCAGCTCTAACATGCAATTAGTGCCCTCCTCGCCCTCTGCATACCAAGCAGGCTGATTGCTACAGCTCTCCCTGTGCAATCCATTTAGCAGGGCGGCTCATAATGAATATGTACATGTGGAGGACCTCAGCGAGGAGGGTCACAGGCAATCAACCTTGAATTCAATTACGTGAGTCAAGGTTAATGACTCGGCGCAGTGGTCAGAGCCAGTCAGCCTCCTGCAGATTCAATCAGCGTGTCACGGCTGACAATGCTGCCGCTTGTGCCGGCAGCCGGTGTTTGTGCTGAGGGGAGATGGTGTCGCTCTGCCAACAGGCCTTTTGCAGGGAAATCTGATTGTTGGTCTCATCCTGAATGTATAACGTGATTAGAGGGCTTGCTGGGTATGTGGGGTGCCTGAGGACGACAGAGTGCTGCCACCTCGGACATCAGCGTTTTAACGTACTTCCCACTGTCCTTTACTCTTTGTACTGCTCTTGGCTGAAGAGGGAAAAAGCACAAATTACCCCAAACTCCAACACTTCCCCAGATTCCCATTCCCCAGAGCAATAATGCTGCAGCACACTTTGGGTCCCAGCCTGGTGGATCTGGAGCAATAGCCCTGCCATGGAGCCTTTGAAGGATGCTCCAAGGTTCCTCAGCCCATGATGCGACTAGCCTCCTCCCAGCCCAGCACCCAACAGGACACCTCAAAATCCTTAATCCACCACTCCATGGTGTTTCAGAACAACTTCACAGATGATACTTAACACCAACAATTACATTATTTTTGTTCTCAGGGGCTCAGAATAGTCTTGAAGGTGGGGCTTTCATGGTGGGCTGCAAACCCTTTATTACATGTTTCCATAACCACAAGGGCTAAATTGCATATCTGACAGCTTGGCAGGCTTTGGGCTCGGGTCAAAATGGGTCCTCAGGAGCAAAGTAACCAGCTGGGGCTGGGGGTGCCATTCCTACCAGCAGCTCCATCTCCACTGACATGACAGTCATGATGAAGAGCTGCTCATCAGCGCTGACGGTTTATGATGCACTATGTCAAACCTCCACTTATTAAAACCTCCATGGCATAGATTGATTCTTTTTGTCCCTTGCAGTGGCTGAGTCAGGGGCTCTCATGGGTCTCTCCTTGCCTTCGCAAAAAGCACCAAGCCCCTCTCTACAGGTGCATTGCTTGTCCACTCTCTCAGCCCTTTGTATGTTGGCCAAGCCCTGGTTAAAAGTGTGGAGTTGGGTTGTCCTCTTTGCTGCCATGGCACTCAGGGTTCATAGAATCACAGAATCATAGAATCATAGAATCATTAGGGATTGGAAGGGACTGCGAAAGATCATCTAGTTCAATCCCCCAGAATCATGAATTGTGTTGCATTGGAAGCGACCTCCAAAGGTTATCTAGTCCAAAGCCTCTAACTAGAACAGATTGCCCAGAGCCCCATCAAACCTGACCTTGAATGTCTCCAGGGATGGGGCCTTTGCCACCTTTCTAGGCAACCTGTTCCTGTGCTGTGGGATCCCCCACAGCACCAACACCCACCACTGGTGGTCTCTTGCCCAACTGCTTCTGGCACATTCAACATTAAAAAAATCAGTGTGCCAAACCTTAGGTTGCACAGCGGATCATAGGATCATAGAATCACAGAATCATCAGGGATTGGAAGGGACCCCGAAAGACCATCTGGTCCAATCCCCTTGGCAGAGAAGGCTCACCTCACTGGAGAAGCCATGGAATCAGAATCACTCAGGGTAGGAAGGAACCATCACCCAGTTCCAACTCCCCCCCACCATAGGCAGGGACACCCCTCCCTAGACCAGGTTGGCCAGAGCCGCATCCAGCCCGGCCTTAAACACCTCCAGGGACGGGGCCCCAACCACCTCCCTGGGCAACTCATTCCAGGCTCTCACCACTCTCACAGTGAAGAACTTCCTCCTCACATCCAGTCCAAATCTACCCATCTCCAGCTTTGCTCCATTCCCCCTAGTCCTGTCGCTACCTGACATCCTAAATAGTCCCTCCCCAGCCTTTTTGTAGCCCCCTTCAGATACTGGAAGGCCACAATAAGGTCACCTTGTAGCCTCCTCTTCTCCANGGTTGTGCCCAATCACCTCTTCACAATTCTCCTGTCTCAGTAGTGCCTTCAGGAGTATCTGCTCCATGATCTTACCAGTCATAGAGGTGAGACTGACTGGTCTGTAGTTCCCTGGCTCCTCCTTCCTACCCTTTTTGAAAACAGGAATTATGTTTCCCTTTTGCCAGCCGGTGGGGACTTCACCAGACTGCCATGACTTTTGGAATAGAACAGAGAGGGGTTTAGTGACTTCATCTGCCAGTTCTCTCAGTACCTGTGGGTGTATCCCGTCGGGTCCCATGGACTTGAACACTTTCAGGTTCTTCAGGTGATAACGAACCTGATCTGCACTTATGATGGGCAGTTCATCCTTGCAGTCCCTGCTATTATTTTCAGTGTCTCCAGGAGTGTGGTTGGAGGCCTTTGCAGTGAAGACTGAGGTAAAGAAGTCAGATCAGAGGCTTAGGACTGTCCCTTTCAGCCGCTTTTGCCAGCTCCCTGGCAGTGCTCCAGCCTGGGAATGATGGGCACTTGGGAAAACCAGAGATGTGGACAAACTTCCTGCAAAAACCAGCACCTGATGGAGACAGGGCCCTGGCATCTGTGTCTCTGTCCCCATGCTGAGTGAGGAGGTATTTAGCAGTGCAGACAAATTAAAAACATAAATAACATTCTACTGTCTGGATCTACTCAATAAAGGCAAGTGATGAAGTTTCTGTATGTAAAATAGGTCAGCCTGGTGTGAGGGATCTTTCACATCTGATTTATTCCCCTTTTAAACACAGGGCAATTCTTAGAACCCAATCACTGCTGTGATTCCAGGACTATTCTTTTGTATTTAACACAAATCCGCAATGACTGTTATTTTTCAAAATGTCTCTCTAATGCTTTTTTAAAATAGAAAAACCTTTTCTTTCTAAAAAAACTTATTATTTTGTTTAGTTTCTCTCATTTGCTTTGTTTCCACCAAGATTAAAAAATTGGGTAGTTTGGGTTTACAGAACTGGGATAGCTGGAGGTGCAGATCAAGATGCAGCAGAACATTGTGAATAAATAGATATTCCAGGGCTAGGGCAAGGGAGACACACTCAAGCTAAAAAAAAAGGGGAGCATTAGATGAGATCTGAGGAAGAAATTCCTCCCTGTCAGAGTGCCAAGGCACTGGAACAGGTTGCCCAGGGAGGTTGTGGCTGCTCCACCCTGAAAGTGTTCAAGGCCAGGTTGGATGGAGCTCTGGGCAACCTGGTCTGAAGAGAGATGTCCCTGCCCATGGCAGGGGTTTGGAGCTGGATGATCTCTGAGGTCCCTTCCAGTCCAAACCAGCCATATGATTCTATTAGTCTATGAATGATGCTTGATTGGACATCCAATCACCACCTCTCTGCGCTGTTCAAAGCTGTCATATGTCTTCACCATGTTCCTGCTTCCCCATAAACACTGAGAGATCTTCTGGGTTTATTATTTTTTTATTTCTCGCTGTCTTCACAGCTGAGTGCTCAGGATTTGGATGCACGCTGGTGCAGTATTTACAAATTACTACCATTAGAGCCGATAAAGCACAGAGACAGAGGCTTATGATCTCTTCCTCTTACTTAGAAACTGGAGAAAGTTTCTGGAACTCCATTCAGCTCTTCCATCATCAATTAAACACTCAGCAAAACAGCTCCCTTGGGCAATAGAAAAGCCCTTTAAAACGCTTTCGCTCAGCCTTAAAACTTTCAGACAGCCTCAAACTGGGCCTAATACACGTAAGAGGTCTCTGGCCTACTCTGAGGGATGCTGTCATTGCAAAGGAAAATCACTGGGAATCTCCCCCAGACAGAGTAGTTTGAGGAGATGGGTTAGTGGAAACTTTAGAATAAAGATGAAATAAGCGAAAAATATGAAAGTGCCTGTGGCACTTCTTACTGAGACAGAAGAAAACCTGGAGCACAGCACAATGTGACAGGGAGTATTAGGGGAAATGTTTGTCACTGTCCAGTGTGACTTGTCTGAGCAGCAGCTCCCTCCACATCACATGGTGACATGTTCTGGGCGTTAGGAAAATTGTGTTGTGCTTGGTAAGTGGTCCAGGGGGGCCTCCAATGGGGATTCTGGAGGGTGGCCGGACCCTTCTTTTATTTAAGCCTCTTAAATGTAATTTTTGGCAAAACCATAAGATCAGATTAAAAAGCAGCAGCAAAGTGAAGTTTGTTTGAAATTAGGGGCATGGCAAAAGGAAAATGGTACACTTGGCAGGAGATGCCTGTGCTAAGGGGTTCTGACACAAAATTATCTCTGGATCAAAATATTGAAGAATTCTGACTGTTGTATGAACTGTCCCAAATCCTAGACATTTTTAGAGACTGGGGAATGGAATATTTTTCAGATTATCCGATTAGAGGCATTTACTAATTCAATTAGTGAATATTATAGTCACAGAGGATGCTTTTGGGATGAAATAGCCACCTAAAGAGCAGGTGACTGATTAGCAGTGACTTTTAATTGGTCTAACGTGTTTACTCACCAGAATACGTGATCACATCTTCCACGTTTTATTTACATTTCCTTCAGGTACCTAAAAAATCTTACAGAGGCTGCCACGAAAAGTAAAGAGCCTGCTTTCACTCACTGCTCTACAATATAAGAGGGCTGGGAGACTTCAGAAAAGGTGACATACATGTGACATAACAGTCTCCTTAAATATCCCAAGTAAATTCAGGTGTAGCAAAAGAGTGAGGTGAGGTAAGAAGAGATGTTCTGAAGCAGCATCATTATCATACCTGAGTGTATGAAATTGGTTTCTTGCGTTAAGAGAAAGGCAGCCCCAAATCCAAACCTTCATTGCCAAACTGGGCACCTTTCCAGGGGCAGCCCCAGAGTTCCTAATGAGCGCTGAAAGTTAAATAAAGCTTTCAAAAGGCTTAATCAGGTAAATGTTATGGATTGCTGTGATTTAATTTGTGGGATTAGTTTGACTTTCAATTACCAGGTTTCACACTGCATCACTTTATATTTTGAGCTCTGTAAGTGTCACTCCTTACTCCTGCTCTTTCATTTAGTGAAGGATTATCAATAATTAGACACCATGGCCTTATTGATTATATAATCAATAACTACATTAATCACAAGAAGTCTAAAAGCAATTCACTCTTTGCATTAGGAGGAATCAGAATGATCAAATTAGCATCCTTTGCCTTACACCTTTATGATAGATGTAATATCTGAACCTGTTATGGCAGAGCTGCAAAGGGTTTTCTCTTGCCTTTAACTTAATTAAGTTTGGGTCATTATTTCTTCATTGTCCACTGTTTCTTTGTCACTAACAATAAATTTTTGCTCACAAGAGGTATCAGATATAAAGACTGGGTTTCTAAAGGTGCCAGCTCATCCACACATGGGAAATAAAGAAGAGATGCAAAACTCCATGGTCAGAACCTGAGGTCCAGCCTTATCTGCATCCACATTACCTCAAAGCTCAGCAGAGGTGATGCCTCCTGAGCCAACCACTGGGTCTCTTTATTTCTTTCCCTTAACACTTAAGATTTTTTCCCCAGGCATTACAGCTAATTACACCTGTGTATTATCCAAGTTACACAGTTCACTTAATCCAAAGCGGAACACCTGATTAAGTTTGTAGTTGCTCTTACGCAGCCACAAAAAACCCATTTATAGCCACCTCTCTCCATCAATCAGGTGAGACTATTAGGAAAACAACACACCACCCAATAAATTATCCTAATCTGTTGTAAAACTGATCTTCATAATTAACTTAGTCAACTGTAGTTGGAAAGAAGCCTAAAGAGCGTAATCACATTGTGTTTTCTTGGGAGAAAACCTGAGAAAGCCCTAAAAATAATTCAGAATAGCTTGAAACTCTCACTCTGTTTGTGCAGACGTGTGGCTTGGGCGTGCAGGTGGCCTCAGGAACTGGAGTATCCTCAGTGGGGAGCGAGGAGACTTGTTCTTGGTCAACCACATTCAACACATGGAGTCAGCAGTGGAAAATTAAAAAATACAGAGAAACTCTCACTCATTTGGCTCATTTACTCCCAAGAATATTCCAAGTGAAGATGATTAACCAGCCTGTGGGCTCCAAACCACAGAGCTGATAATGGCAAACTGAAGCCTGCTGATGGTGATTCTGCGTCCAGTTTCCAGAGAAATCACTGCATTGTGCATGTTCTGGTGGAAAGGACCCATTTGTTTTTCTTCTGTGCTCTTGTTCCTCATATCAGGGGCTGGTTGCACACTTAGAGAGTTCAGCAGGCTAATGGCAACTTCATGTATAATTTAGATGAAATACATGTGCTGCAGTTTACCACATTAAATAGCACACATCACATCGACTGCCTGAGAGGAAGAGACGAGTTTTCTAGGACAAACATAAGAAACGCTTTGTTTGTGGGATGAATGCTGGGGAGGGAGAATGAGCTGTTCCGTCATAAGGAACCACACTCCTGAGTTTTAAGAGGATAAACTCATTTCTCAATCATATCTTTCCATTCTTAAAAATAATGAAGGAATCATTCAACAGTCTTAAAAAAAAAAAAACCACAACCAAAAATCTGGCAAAGTAGAAGCAGTGGCAAGTTTCCCTGCCACTGTCACATCACCAGAGACCTTTGACTGACAGCAACCAGAACTTTTGTGTTGGACTCATGTACTGTTAAACTTGGCAGCTCAGTGGGGGCGACAGTGGGTGTCGTTTTGTTTGATGTGACAGTATGTGCCACCACTGTGAGAGGCTTATATCCTCTGCATGGAGAATTTGAATGTTGAGGCAGTGAGAAGAAAGCTGTGTTTAGAGACACTGAGAAAATGGAGCAGAGGGTTCAAGCATGGGATGCTAGAGCTGCTCGAGGAGCTAGTTCCAGCTTCAGGGCTCACTGTGGGAGTGGTTGGGTTTGAGTTGGGTTTGTTGAACTATAAAAACTATAAACCTCTTCACTTACAAGAGAAGACACACAAATGCTTGGAGACCTGTGCTAGCAGTGTGTAGAGCTTGAGTATCACAATCACTCCTACATTTGTGGACTATTCACAACTCTCTTTCTTATTTTGTTTAGTGTCTTTGTCTTGTATTCACCAGTAATTCTGCCGCTCAGACCAACAGGAAAAAAAGAAAGAGAGCTGAATGGAGGCTATTGGGCAGAGTTCTGCTTCTCAGCCACACTAACATCCAGATGTCTCAGAGGGGGAAAAGAATCCTTGCGTATGAGCTGGCTGGACTCATTGATAGGGTTTTAAACTAGGTCTGAAGAGGGAGGGGGATTAAAATGAACCTGCCAAAGCTGACCATAAAGGTGGCGGGCCATTACTGGGCATGAAGTCACTAGCTCGGCTCAAGTGCGTCTACAGTAATGCACGTAGCATGGGAAACAAACAGGAGGAGCTTGAAGCCTTTGTGAAGCACGAGTGCTACCACGTCGTCGCCATCACAGAAACATGGTGGGATGACTGTCATGAGTGGAGTGCTGCAACGGATGGGTATAAGCTCTATAAGCGGAACAGGCAGGATGGAAAGGGTGGCGGGGTAGATGTCTATGTTAGACAGTGTTTTGAAAGCATAGAAGTTAATAAGTGCGATGGGTCAGTTGAATGTCTATGGGACCACTCCTGTTCAATCTATTCATTGATGACTTGGATGAGGGATTGGCATGCACTGTCAGCAAGTTTGCTGATGACACAAAGCTGGGTGGTGTCGCCGACACCCCTGCAGACTGTGCTGCCATTCAGCGAGATCTGGACAGGCTGGAGAGCTGGGCTGAGAAAAATCTAATGAGGTGTAACAAGAGTAAGTGCAGAGTCTTGCATCTGGGCAAGAACAANGATGAGGAACCGTCAGAGGCCTGGCAACCCCCAGCTCTGCACCCAGAGCAAACCATGCCTCACAATACAGTTGGGTTTAAAAGAGCCATAAAAATAGCAATTACAGGACATGAAGTGATCTGAGGCAGGGCTGGCGCAGAAAGGCCTCCATCCTTTGATGTTTATTGCCACAGCAGAGTAAATAGGAACAATGCTGGAGCCCACGAGCCCCTCTGAGCGCTTCAGCACTTCGCATTTGTTTCCAATTTGAACAGTTACCATCGCAGGCTTTCGTGACGCCATTATCGGAGGAATCGCCTGGGCCGTAGCGGTGGTAATTTATCTTTTGTGCTACGTAATTTGGAGCAGTGCAGGCCCGGGAGGAACATCTGCACTGCACAGAAGGAGTGGCATCGGCGCGTCCCGCACTTCCCTGCGCCGGGACATGCTCGAAGGTCACTTTGCTCATAAACTTCGTCAGTGCTGTTGGTTTTATTCATTATATTTGACATATTAAGCTTCTGTATCTTGGCATAAAGGACACAATATTGCAGCATATTGGCAAGCTCATTTGCTTTTCGCAGCTAGTGTTGTGTCCAACGATGGGTCCCCAGGGAGTGACACGTGTACCGAGGCGGCAGGAAAATGAGCCGCAGCAGCAGGTGGCCTTTTGCAGCCTAATGAACATGGCAATCTGTTCCGAGCACGGCGAGGCTTTTCACCAGACAATTAGGCAACTAAGCATGTAATTATTCAGGCCAACAAGAAGAGGCTCTTCTCTAATTTCATCTTTTCATTGCTGTTTACTCACCCACACTCCCCTCGTTAATGAGAGATTTTCCAGTCTATGCTAATTGCTTTCAATAACATTCATTTTGCTTGAAAAGGGAGCGATTCTGTTAATTGAGAAGCGGAAGTGTCTTTTCATTTCGAGTGCGTCCCGCTATGGAAAGCTGAACACTCTCAACAGGTTTGAGCTAATGAAATTAAGTTACACAGCCACTGGTGGGGTAATAGAAATAAAAGCAATTTATTTTCACTGGAGCATGTGCTGTAGGTCCCCAACAATTAATCCAGCTTGTCCGGGAGAGGCATCGGAGAAGGCAGCTTTGAATGCACGGGGTTGCTGCCTCAGATCTGCCGCTGTAAGTCTTGGTGTGGTTTAACTGCTGAAGCCTTTCTGCGTGACCTGAAAGTGTTTAACGAGGATGAGATACGTTTTACGGAAACACTAATTCTTTAATAGCTGCTGGCGGAAAAAAAAATAGAGCACAGAGCTTGCCAGGCTGCTGAGCGTGAGGGTGGGGGCAAACATCATAACATAAATACATGGGTGGTTCCCAGATCTGAAATCAGAGATCACCCCATGGCATGTGATGCTGAGAAGGTCTGTGAGCTGTAATCCTATTTCTTCAGCACTCAGGACCTGGAAGGCGAAAGGAAAACAAAGCGCAAGAGGCAAATATTTATTTTTCTGTTGTTAACCACAAGCACTAGGAACTATTTTTAAAGGAAAATGAGATTCTGAATTATGATCTTCAGTTCTAGCATTTGAGTTCTAAGGAAAACTTTGTCTCCCACAAAATAAACAAAAACATATCCACTGGCAGCACTGAGGTGGAGAAGGCAGCTTGGAGGTCCTTGAGCGTCCTGCCCAGGGAAATTGTCCCATGGAGAACCTACAATCCCAGCCCTGTCTTGCCTTTTGCTCACCCTTGTCCTCATAACTTATCCTCAAGTGGGTGACTGCAGCTGTTCCATGTCAGCTTAATGGCCATTGAATTTAAAACCTGCCTGGATATGTTCCTGTGCAACTTGGTCTAGATGATCCTGCTGTGGCAGGAGGATTGGACTAGATGCTCTTTCGAGGTGCCTTCCAATACCCAATGTTCTGTGATTCTGTGATAATTATTAAAAATTATTTTGTGGGCTGAGAACTAAAATGTCCGACAAACATCATCAGGATGAAGGGAGGGTTTTCCGTGAGTGAAGCCCCAGGAAACCCAGGAAACTGGTTATGTTATATGTTGGCTGTGTTTGCACTACTGCGAGCACGGGGGCTGTAAATGCTAATGTGTTTTGTTGGGTGGTTGGGGTTTTCGTGTAAACCTCCCTTCCAAAATGCATAATAGACAGAGGTTTATAGAATAATACACTGCAGACTGTTGTGAATATTTCAAAGAATTATTCCCCTCTTTTGTGCATAGCTCACCACACCGACATTTGATTCATGGCTGCACCAAGGTACCTGAGGTTGCTAGGGTTACCCACTTCCAGTCACCCATAGCTAGTTGCAATCTACATAATCCCATCAGATCATCTGCTGCATCTCAAACTGATATTGATAGATAGTGACTTGCTCAGATGATACGTCCATTTACATGTGAGATATCTCATGATGCCTGTTTTCCAAAATATTGTGGCTGATGAGATTTCTCACTATGTGGTCATACGGAACACAGAGGAGCGCATCTTTATTCCCCGTTTAAAAAGGCCCCAGAGGTAGGAATCAAGGAGGAGACTTACGTGTTTGAAATTAATCTTTTCTACCAAAATGTAGACTATTTTTGCTCAAATGTATTTTACGATTTAGTAGATGTATTAGTGTTGGGTTGATGTTTGGTCTTGATGATCTTGGAGCTCTCTTTTAACCTTAATGATTCTATGATTCTGTGAGATCAGGTGTTGATTTTGTCCCAAGGACATGAACAAGCAACCAGTTCTATGCCAGTGGTATCATGTCCTGTTTGCCACCAGAAAGATTCAGCACCTTTCTTCACCGTGTCAGAGCTTGCCAGTAGCATCCTCATCACCATTTAATGCAGATTATTCCAAGAAAGTTCATCAGCTTTTCTAGAAAAAGTTCTAGACCCCATAGGATGGCCCATGCTGGGCGTCATGGTTCTCACTATGGCAGTGTGTGGTGAGAAGGGTAGCTGGGGGACCTTTGGGTAAGTTGCATGACAGAAACATGTCCATGGTCACAAGCAGAGCATTGCCTTCCTGCAGTGAAGCCATCAAAGGGAAAGGAAACTTGGCAGAGGAAATTTGTGTCCCATCAGGAGCTTAGTAGGACCAGTGGAGACTGGATGGCACCAGGCAGACTGCAGCATCTCTTGGAGATCCCCTGACCAAATCTCAGGATGGATGCAGCCAGGGTAGTTATCCCAGGTGGGCATGCCTCACCAGTATCATCCCCATTGGCATAAAATGGGTGAAAGTTGAACAGATTTGGTGAGGCTTATGACCCAATACATCTAGTCATTTATTCTCAATGGATCGGTCAAGCAGATCCAGTCACATCTTGCCTCCGTGCTGAGAGAATTTTGTAACTAACCTCCTCTGAGACATATTTGAAAGTGAAATGAAGAAACTGCTGTAGAAGCAACGTAAAGCCAGAGCCAGCATAGTCCTGTGCTGTATTTCATCCTTTAAGAGCGATCGTTTTACTGAACGAGCCACTCACTACAATTATACAATGTTTGCCTTGGCCCCCAGCTACATTAAACATCCTTTTTATGGTGCTCACTGTATTACCCCGAAAGCCTGGCTCCTGAGAAGGGGCTTATAAAGGCTCAAACTGCAACAAAATTACATGGTTTCCTCATTAACTTTATTGTTTTACTGCCTTGTTTGGGGGCACCTTCTTTTTCTCTACATCCACAGCTGGTGGGAATGAGCACAGTTACTTTACTCATTTACTTTACTGGGTAACTTCACCCAGTTCCTTCAACTCCATTCCTTCAACAAGTTACTTCACCCAGTTCCTTTATCCAGTAGCTTTATCCAGACTCATTGGCTGGGGGTGTTTCCCAGTGGCATCCTCTACAACCCCCAATCCCAGGATTTACCCCTCGACAGCTTCTTTGCTATCAAACGTGCAGCAGCAACACTGTTCTCCAGAACTGCCTGCCCCAATATTCCTGTTTCCCACACATTCCCAGGCCAGCTGGACTGTTTTTACACCCGTGTGCATTATCAAAGGAGTCAGGCCGGGCGATGAAATCGCATTTAGACGTGCGTTAAAACCCGTTATCGTTCCCGCACAGCCTGGCCCATCGCACCCTGTCACGCTAATGGGGTTTGACTGCTGCTAATTATAGGCAGATAAAACACGCCAGGCTGGGCGAGGCGTCCTGGAGCAGACAGCGGCTATAGCTGTTGATTATTAAGGCCTATTAGATATTGATAGGTCAGGATTTATTACAGAAAGCAGAGCCCCGATTGCTGGGGATTGGCTGGTAGTGGGGCGCTGGGGAATAGGTGTGGGGGCTGTTAGCCCAGGGTAATCTATCAGCGGGAGGAGGAGGAGAAGGAGGAGTAGTGTGCTTGAGCAATTAGGGAGGCAGTGATCCCACCGATGCGCTATCGGCAGCCTAATAGAGATAATGGGTTTTACTGGACAGGACAGGGTATGGCACTGCTGAGGAAACGGTGACATGAGATAAATAGGAAAAAATGGCTCATTAAAACATGATGATGGCTGCTGCGAATCAGCGCGGGCGCAGGGCACGAGGCACCAGAGTGTCTAGCTGGAGCAGATCCTCCCGATACGGGCGGATGTTGCAGGGAAACATATACGGCTTCGAGTTTAAGGGCATACATTAAGCTGGTGTTTGTGACAGAATTAAGTTATTTCCATCTCATCTTGTTTCTTATTACAGTCACCCGCCCCTCCCCACCCCATCCCCATGATGCTATCTTAAGGTTGCACTGTAAGCTGCCCTTTTATTTGTCTCAGTTGTTGGGAACTCACCTGTACATACCCACCCCGAGTCGGGGATGCTGATAGATCCTCCCAAAAAGTTGCCCTGTGCGGAGATAGCACCAGCAGCCAGAGCAATGGCAAATAGCAGATCCAGGCTATACAGACCTTCACCTGTAAGACCATCTTCTTGTAGGGGTCAAATCCTACCCATAGCATATGGGGATCATGAGAAATCCTCCATCTCTACTTCTCCAATTATATTGTGGTGTGGCCAAATGGTTTTGACCCAACAAGGATTCAATATTGGCTGTGAACCCAGCAGTCAGATTGTCATAGAAATGGGCAGCCCTTGCATGCAAAAGGAGATCTGAACCATGGCCACCCCTGGAAATGCCAGTGGGGTTTGAGAGGAGCTGCTCTCCAGCATGAGAATATTCTTTACCTTCACAATTAGTGTTTCACTATTAAGTGAAAGCTCCATAATTAATATCTTACGATGCCACAGGTGAGTGATGAAGGCACTATTTCATGTGCAGAGGATAAATGAATAATTCCCTTATAAACCCATTAAAAGACATGCAGGCAGCAAAGTGCATAGGTTAATAAAGTGTTCCATAATATACAAATTAAGATACAAGTAATGAATTATCTGGGTTTGTCATCATCTGCTTTGGGAACTGCGGCAGATGAGAGGAAAAAAATATCATATTGGATTTGTGCAGCCTAAATTAATTGGGGATGGGCATCAAGTTATAGGGGGAGCAACATGTCCCACAGAGTACTGCAAACAAGGAGTTCAGCTTGCAGGAATTCTCCTTCTGAATATTTCAGTTTCACTGCATATGAATAAATCAGGCACTTCCAGACTCAGCAGAATCCTATCTCCTGCAATATTGCTCTGTCATCCTGTTACTGCCCAGCCCTTTTTTGCCATCGTGCCAGTAGCAGCTTTTATTAGCTCAGTGCTGGCTGTGGTCAGCATGCAGTTCCAGGAAAATCCAGTGGCAGTCTTGAGATTTTTCCATCCACTGGTTTGTCTTACTGGTATAGAAGGAAACTCAGACATGAAGGGTTTACACACTCCCACTACATTGAAGCCTTGGATTTGCTCTGGATTTGTTTTTCTTGTCCATAATGACTTAGGAAAAAATCCTTCCCAATAATGGTGGATATTTTTCTCATCACTGAACACAAAGTGAATCTCTGTTTGCTGAACAATAAAAGAATTGTGCAAACCAAGCCACAGGAGCACAACCAGTCTGCTTTGAGGCTGTTGGAAACCAGGGTCTTGGTTTAGTGCTTGTGGAATCGTGTCCCACCTGTCCCTAAAGAGACAATGAGCTGGGACACACTGAGGATTGCTGGAACATGCTAGGTGACGGAACAATTTGTTCTAGAGGCTGTCTCCAGAGACATCAAGGACAGGAGGATCATTAGGGACAGTCAGCATGGCTTTACAAAGGGAAAGTCATGCTTGTCCAACCTGATAGCCTTTTACGAGGGCATAACCAGGTGGAGGGATGATGGCAGAGCAGTGGATGACATCTATCTTAAGTAAGGCATTTGACACAGTCTCCCGCAGCCAAACTGAGGCAGTGTGGACTGGATGATCAGGTAGTGAGGTGGATTGTAAACTGGCTACAGGGTAGAAGTCAGAGAGTGGTGGTCAATGGGACAGAGTCTACTTGGAGGCCTGTATCTAGTAGAGCGCCCCAGGGGTCAGTACTGGGACCAGTCCTGTTCAATCCATCCATTAATAACATGGATGAGGGATTAAGGTGCACTGTCAGCAAGTTTGCTGATGACACAAGTTTGCTGGGAGGAGTGGCCGACACCCCAGCAGACTGTGCTGCCATTCAGCAAGACCTGGACAGGCTGGAGAGCTGGGCAGAGAGAAGTATAACAAGGGTAAGTGTAGAGTCTTGCATCTGGGCAAGAACAACCCTAGGTACCAGTATAGGTTGGGGACTGACCTGTTGGAGAAGAACACAGGAGAAAGAGACCTGGGGACCTGGAGGACAGCAGGACAACCAGCAGTGTGCTCTTGTGGCCAAGAAGGCCAACAGCATCCTGGGGTGGATCAGAAGGGGGGTGGTTAGCAGATCCAGAGAGGTTCTTCTTTCCCTCTACTCTGCCCTAGTGAGACCACATCTGGAGTATTGTGTCTAGTTCTGGACTCCTCAGTTCAAGAGGGATGTGGAGAGGCTGGAGAGAGTCCAGCATAGGGCAATGAAGGAAGTGGAGCACCTCCCTTCTGAGGAGAGGCTGAGGGAGCTGGGTCTCTTTAGCTTGGAGAAGAGGAGACTGAGGGGTAATGGGTGTAAGCTGGAACATAAGAGGTTCCACATCAATATGAGAAGGAACTTCTTCCCAGTGAGGGTGGCAGAGCCCTGGAACAGGCTGCCCAGGGGGGTTGTGGAGTTTCCTTCACTGGAGAGGTTTAAGACCCACCTGTATATGTTCCTGTGTGGCTTGGTCTAGGTGATGCTGCTGTGTCAGGGGGATATAGGACTGGATGATCTTTCAAGGTCCCTTTCAATCCCTAATGCTTCTATGATTCTGTGATTTTATGATTCTATGATATGTGCATGCTTGTGCTGGGATGTGCTGGGCTCAACTGGAACATGCTGGGATGAGATAGGATGTACCAGGATCAGCTGGGACATTCTCAATGCAGATGGAGCTGCCTTAGCAGCAGCTGCTCGAGGCTCTGCACAGCAGCATCTTGCAGTGCACAAACCTGAATAGGTCCAGGTCTTCCCATCATTGTACTGAAAGTAGGAATATCTGAAGTGTTTCCTTTCAACGTGAGGCCAGAGCTGTCCTGGCACAGATTTGTATCAGCACAGAGTTGTCCTGGCATTCATTTGTACCAGTGTAGTGTTGTCCCAGTGCAGAATCATGCTGGCAAGAGTGAAAAAGAGTGAACTGGGAGATATTTGGACATTCTGGGATGTGCTGGCATCCTCTGGAACATCCTGGCACGTGCTGGGATGAGCTGGGAGGTACTAAGATGCACTGGGATCAGCTGGCACAAAAAGAGAGGATGTGCAGGAGTGAGCTGGGATGTGCTAGAACATGAGGGGATGAACTGATGCGTACTGGGATGGGCTAGGACATGCCCACGTAGGCTAGGAAGTACTTGGACATGCTGAGATCTGCTGGGACATACGGGCATGTGTTGAGATAAGCTTCACAGCAGCAGCAAGCTGAATCATTTCCAAAGATGTGCCTGAAGGTTTTCTCCCAAGTTCCTCAGAAGATCCATGGGCTGAAGCTGTTTTAGCAGAGCAAGCTGATCTGTACTGACATGGTCTTCTCAGAAAATGATCAAACCCGGTAACAATAGTCTGTGCGGATGTATTGATCTCCAGCTTTGATAGTGCCCTGGCTCCTGGAGGATGAGGACATTCAAAATGCAGATTGATTTCAGAAAGAGCTGCCAGGAGAAGCTGGGAGAAGCTGCAGAGATGGCAAAGGCACCCAGGTCACTCATCAAATATTTGTCCTCAAACCCAGTGTCATCCCTGATGCCGTAGAGGTGTCTGGAGTAGCCCTAATCCAGGGACCCTTGAGGGATATGTGAATTGTGGATGGTAGTAGTGATGGGGCCAAACGTGTGGGCAGCCTCAAAGAAGGGCAGCAGGTGATTTCACAGATCTTGTGGCTTTTCGGTGGGGTTAAAGCCACCTCTTGCCCTTCCTTAGGGTCTCCCAATTTCACATCCCTCACACAGCTTCTGATTCCCTCTGAGCTACACTAAGCCCCCTCTCACTGTTCAGTTTCTGCTTTTCTCCAGGGCCTCATCTTTTCTTTCTCGCCCTGATGTGGCTGTTAAGGACGTTCATGAGCAGATAATGTGCAGTGGAGGCAATGCCAGACCCCCGGGGGCCTTGTGAACTGGAATAGCCCAAACCCTGAATGTGTCTCACAGGTCCTTCTGCTGCACACCCTCACACCTCATTTGTGAGTGCTGATTTCCCCTACAAGAGGCAGGCATGGCCAGAGTGGATCTCTGAAAGACCAGGGTTGAGTCTCCCAGCCTGCTGGGGCTGCTTGTCTCAGCCTAGGGCCATGGACCAGGGATGAGATGGGCATCAAAAAGGAGAACAACAGAATCACAGAACCATAAAATCATCAAGGCTGGAAAAAACCTTCATCAAGACCAACCATCTACCCTGCAATCCCTAACCACTAAACAATCTTCCAAAATACCACATGTACCTGTATTTTGACCCTTCCTGGGATGTTGCCTCCACCCCCTCCCTGGGCAGCCTGTTCCAAGACCTCCCCACTCTTTCTGGGAAGAAGTTTTCTGAGTGTCCCCTGGTGCAACTTCACCCCATTTTCTCTTGTCCTATCACTAGTCATAAAGGAGAAGAAGCCAACACCTGCCTCACTACAACCTCCCTCAGGTAGTTGTAGAGAGCAATGAGAAAAAGCCCTGTCGGTGGTTAAAAACGTCCTGTTTTCCTTTCCCGCACAAGAGGAAACTATTTGAACTGGCACAGAATAAATTTCAAGGCGCATATTCGTGGAATTACATCGGAAAATACCCCATACATTTTGGCAGCAGCTAAACGCGCCCTTAATCGAATTCATATGGGGCCTGGAGTGATCATAATGTTTGGAGAGGAGCCAGCTAGTAAGTAATTTAAACATCACAGGAAATTAAATTTTGGAATTCAATTTTGCATAAAGTTTTCTGTAATGAAAATGTCACCCATAAATTATGAAGTCTGATTGTATCCTATTTTTTTTTCTTTTTTTGGGACTTTTTAATAAAATAATAGAGGCACTTGATGGTGAGGAACAAATGGATATTTTATGTGAGCGTTGAACGAACGTCCTCTGGAAATAAAGGAACAGATGTTAACACCGCTCTATCTGTTATCGGGTGCTCTGTTGAACAGCCTCAAACACAAGTATTTATTAAAAATGCTAACAGGGTTGTCTCTCAGGGTTATCTAATTGTGGGCTTCAAATGTAGATGCTTAATGTAATTAATTACACGTGTGGAATTATATAGTCAGGCCATAATTTATTGTGTGTGCCCACGTGTAAATTATACACCGCTGTTAATATATAATTAATTCAGTCCAGGTGAGGAGAACAGCTTTGGTGAAAACACAGACTTGTTCATAATAGAGAAATAAATCAGAATGAACCCAAAATTCCCCTTTGTTTCCATGGAAGGACTCAATGCTGTTAGATGTTTCTGGATGCCTCTCAAACTTCATCCACCTCCTCCAGACTGCTAAGCTCCTCAAACGGGGCTGAGAAATTGTCTGCTGGATACTGTGGTGGATGTCATGGTGAGCATTGTGGTGGTTTTCATAGTGGGTGTTGTGGTGAACATCATGGTGGACATCATTGTAGATATTATCGTGGAATCATAGAGTCATTAAGATTGGAAGAGACCTCTGAGATCATCAAGTCCAACTGTCTTATGGTTGTCATCATGGTGAGCATTGTGGTGGGCATTGCAACAGGCATGTTGCAAAAGTGCAACCCCAGACCTGCAAGAGACACCAGGAACAAATTTAGATCAGCAAAACTGTATTGATTATCAACAAAGATGCTTTTTGGCCAAGAGCATTACTTGATGATAATAATACCGGTTCTTGGCTTTGTATGTTTGAAAACATCCTGATAAAGCCCTTGGTGGCTCCTCTCACCCAGTGGATGTTTTGATTTGGGGCAGGCAGCTGAGGGACGATGGGACCCTTCTCCTTTCTGAAGCTTCAGGTGCTGTTGGCTTCCCTTCAGGGTGAGAGAGATGCAAAGTCCTAGTCAAACATGTCAGGAGGCATCAGGATGTGATCATAGTGCTGGCTCTATCCCAAAAAGTCTCTTTACACAAGCAGATGGAGGGGTATCTTGACTGCTAGCATGGAAATGTCAAAAAGCTCCATCCCTTCCATAGCAGCTGATAAAAAAGCCCAGAACAGCAGCTGCAAGTGTCGCTGGAGATGAATCAGCCCCAAGGGTGGCTGGAACCGCTGGACAGAAGCCCTCAGATGCAGCACTTGCATTTTGGCACTGACCTCCACCCCATTTTTGGCCCTAATACAAACGTCCAAAGTAAGAAAGATACATCAACAGTTTGGAAGTTTGTTCTCCAACGTGGCACCCAGCCCCCAGTGAAATCAACGTCAAGGCAAAACCAGTGGCAGGCATGGTGAGTCCCCAGTGCAAGTCCCCACCGTCATCCCAACAAGGAGACCTGGTTTTCCTTGAGGAGCATCCACAGCTCTGGTAGATACGTGTGTTATGTTTTTCCTCTTGGAAACACAATGGATTAAATGGCTTTGGTAAATAAAGTTTGGTTTGTTTCCTGGGATTTAAATGGGTAAATTATTTGAATTTCTCCACCCCAGGTGAATGATTTAGACGGCCTTGACCCCAGCCTGACTGCAGGGATTAATGTGGTATAATGATTGCTGAGGCTATCATTGCAGCAGGCATCATTAATTATCTTTATTGATTGGAGCTCTCAAAGATAAAGCATTATGCTGACTGGAAAATACCCTCTTCCTGCAAGGTCAAGGCTAAAATAGGATGGCTAAATAATTGCATTAACAAACAAAGAAATAAAAATAACCTTTGGAGAGAGGTGTAATTAAGATCAAATTACAGTTCTGGGCCCTGCCGTTGGAGTGGCACTGCCCGGTGCAGGACAGGATGCGGGATGTGAGATAGAGGATGGGTGCAGCCAACGGAACAGCCCTTCCACAGCCTGGAGGGGCTGATCCGAAAAGCCTCATCATGATGTGTCAAATCAAATAGGTCAGATGGAGGAAGTGATGATTGGCCATAAATCCTATTCTGAGACTTTTGGACGGTGTAGTGGAGTTTAAAGCTTTCCTTGGGATGCTGCTGTAGTTGTCTCCGACTCACCCTTTTCATCCCTGCTGTAGTGAGCCCCCAGGTGCTGCCTACGTGGAAGTGTTCAAAGCCAGGTTGGGTGTGGCTCTGGGCAACCTGGTCTGGTGAGAACCTGTACATGACAGGGAGTTGAAACTAGATGATCCTTAGGATCCCTACCAACCAGAACATTCTATGATTCCATTCTGTGATTCTATGAATTTGGATTATTAAAACCTTAATAGTGACTCCCCTTTGGGCATGAGGTGACAGCCAGCCCTGCTTCACTGGTTGGGGAACTGCCGCTGCATCTTGGAGGAAAATTACCCTAAAGATCTGAGTTTATTTTCCTTTTTGTCACGTGACGCTTTGTCTGATAGGATGCAATGTGACTCTGCAGAGTGCCTTTCCCACTGGAACATTGTTTTGACACCCATTTAATTATAATTATTTTAATTAAAACATTTGCTGTCACAAACCAGACAATCTGGCACGATGTGTCGGTTCCCTTGCTCTTTGTCACTAGAAGTTTTGAGACCAAAGCACTGATTTATCTGAACATGACCATCACTTCCCATTTAAGCAATGGTACAACTTGGAATTCAGCTGAGTGGGATCAGTCTGTATCACTGGGAAAGACTGTTTTCCATCATGGGGAATCGCTCTTGTTTAGTCCTTACAATGGGTTTCCCAGATGATACAAGGAGCATACCAATGTAGAATCTGACCACAGGGCACTGGAAATAATTGATGTGGTGATGCTGCCCTTCCCCAGGCAGGGATCTGCCCTGCGTCTTCTGCCTGGGTGAGGGATCTGGCACAAAACTAACTTTATCCCATCCTCCATCCATCACATCCACCCCAGGGCCCTGGTAATACACACAAGGCATTTGTAGAGCATGAGGCTGTACCCTGGGAGAATTGAGGTTGCTCCTGTTGCAGCTAAGACCTACTGGAATTAATAGATGAAGCCAAAGGGTTTTTATTTTCAACCAGTTTTTGTCCAAGAACACCCAGCAGAGCTGGAAGATAGATGTGACATGGTGATGCCAGGAGGCATCACAGCTGAATCTCACTCAGGTTCCCCCATGGCGTCACTGGTTTGGGCTCCGAATAGCAGGTGCCATGCTGGACGTGGGCAGGATAGCATCTACATGATGCCTGCCTCCGAGAGCTTCATTAGCTAGAGAAGATGAGGCAGCACCAAACTCGAGGTGTCATGTCGGGTAATTAACAGTGTCCTCCAGATACGCAGATTGTGCTGGGCAGAATGAGCTGGCAGTGTGGCGTGAGTTGGGAAAGCTCTTGGAAGAACTGTGTGGTTCCTCAGTCATTGCTCATTATGAGTTGTAAAGGATGGAGAGAAGAAGCACTGTGAAAAGGCAGCTATAGGAGCAGAAATAGTTTCCATTGTTGTTCGCCCTGTGACAGCTCGATGTGCGGGATGTGAAGCGCTGGGGGAAAGCCAGCAACAACAGACCCCATAGCAACAACAACTTCTGAGTTGGAGCGGGCAGTGTGTGGCTGCTGCATAGCCCGCTGCACAGCCCACTGCCCATCCCTTGATCCCAGCAGCCCCGCAGGGACAAAGCCCCTCCACTGTCCCCAGCACAAAGGCAGCTTCTTCTTCCCAGTGCACTGGGGAGGTTGGTAAATTGCACCCAACATCCCACACCGAGGAGGAGGAGGAGGGCAGCAGGGTGTTGGGGTGTAAATGATGTAATGGAGCTCTCCTCATTCTCTGGACACCATGGGGACATCTCCCGCAGCATCCCATGGTTTTCCTACTCCCACCAGCTCCTCCACTCACCCTCCCAGAACTATTTTTAGCTTTTGGGGAACTGCTGCTGCCTTCCCCCGCTTTTGCCCCTGAATGCCAGCCCTTGGGTTTGAGCTGCACTGCTCCCAGCGCATTAGTGAAAGCCAACCTCATCTGGTCTCGATGTTGACATGCAAAGGTCACCATTAAAAAGCCATGATTCAGTGTCATGCTGTTAGAGCAAAGTTTAGGGAGGTTCTGCCTCAAACATGTTGGTATTTTTAGCCTCCAGTATCAGGCAGTGGGAGCAGGGTGGGGGTAGCTGTGGAGATAATGGCAGCGTTTAGATTTCTGCCACTACGCTCGCTGTCACATTAAAAAAAAAATCATAATTTTTGATTTCCCATATCCCTGAGGGAGAGATTGACAAGAGCATCCAGTCCTCGTAATTGGATCATTCCTCTGGGAAAGCTGGCTCCTCTGCTGCAATCCTTACACGCTCTAAGGAAAATTGCTTGCAACGTTATTGAAAATATTTTAGGGAAGCTGAAGTTTCTGGGCCCTTTCCAATTCAAGTTCTCCGACTGGTCATGCCAAAGGAAGACAATAATGGGAACCAAATCTGGAGACCATCGCGTTTCATTGGGATCCTGCAAACCTGGAAGGCACACATCCTCACCAGGGGTCCAGACCCTCCTTTGCTAGGGACTTGCAGGAAGAAGCCTTTAGAATATGTTCTAAAACAGATGCCTGAAATAAATTATTGTAATTATTGTGAAGATTTTCTTGTCTGATAATGAAAAGTCCAAGTGTTTTGTCATTGGCAAGTACCGCAGAGCAAGGCTGCAAGAAGCCAGTATGTAGCTTCACCTGCAAAAGCCTTTTCCCTGCTGCTATGGGGCCTTTAGCATCTTGGGGACAAATTTCTGGGATGCATTTAAGTGGCGGTTCACAGCACTTGTTGAGGTTCTCACAGGGGATCATCCCCACCCTCTCTCATGGTAGAGTCACCAAGATCATGGCCAGAGCCTAATGGCAGGAGTGAGCATGAGAGCAGAAAGGAAACCAAAGTTAACTTATCATCACCATGCATATTATGTCACTTTTCTGGATCACAGCTTGGCCTTACACACCATTTACCAGCAGCAGAGAAATATGAAAGATAGATACTCTTCATAAAGCTGGGGTGAGGTGGAAGAGGACCTCAAGGAGCTTCTGTTGAATCAGCTTTGCACGACAGCATCTCATCACTTCCCCACAGCAAGGTGATTCACCTCTTCAAGAAGATAATGTCAGTCAGCACCCAATGGGAGCACTGTCCTTTATTCCTCACGATTCCATGTGGTCAGGATGATGCCCTGGACCTGTATGCGTCCGTCTGGCTTTACCCAGCTTGCTGTTAGAGGATGGGTTTAAAATGGAAGATTCTTGATGAGATATCATTTTTCTTTCCTTCCACCTACACTAATCGTTCAATTTATTAAACTAACAAATGGTTCCACTTCAGAGTGAGCAGGTGAGGACCTGAATGACCTGAGTCCCCTCCCACCATCCCTTCATCACTCAGCTATTTCTTCTTTAAATCTTCCCTCTTCATTTTGCCTTTCCCCTCTTCTTCTCTATCTGATTTACGAGTGTCTACAACATCAAATGTTTCATCTGGGCTACATGTGCATTGATGAATATTGATGAACATTGACGAATATTGATGAACATTGATGAACATTGATGAATGTTGATGAATATTGAATATTTAGCTGCATTTGCATCTTTTTGTGCTGGCTGAGACCATCCCTTCCCAGCAGTACTCCTACATCCCCATTTCTTTTGCCGGGATGGGTTTTGGGAGCAGCCCCATTTGTTAAGCCTGTGCCTCACACACACATTTGTCTTTGATTATCTTCTGAGGAGAGGACAATAAGTACTTACACAAACCTATGAAGAAATTAAACACACAAAACAAATGAGCCTGGCGCATTCATGGTCTTTCATTTCCAGTGATAATGCCCAGGAGGAAACACTTGTGCGACCGCAGATGAAGGATGAGCTGGGAGCCCCCAGAGGATCTGGGCTGACCCTCTTTAGAGGAAAATTCGTTTATATTTCCCATGTGGGGAGATTAAAATGATAGGGCTGTGTTGGGGCATGGCAGCACACCAAAGGGAAGGAGGAGGTAGCTGGGGATGGAGGCAAAGCTGGAAAATAATAATGGGAAATGTTTTGATAAGAAGCATTGTGGTCTTAGACAAATATTCCAAAAACTTCTGGAGCCCATTTATCACTAGATTGAATCCAGATGATAGCAACCTCTTTGTATGGGCTGGAATGTGCCTCTGCAGAGACACCCAGGACTCCAGGCTGGGGAGCATGGTGAGGGTGAACCCACAGCCCCGGAGGGCTAGTGCACCTCTTGTCTCCTCTGGTGCCCACAATATCCCCATCTCACCATGGCAGAGTGGTTCTGCACTCCTGAGACCTGCCTGACATCACTCCCACCCATTCTGAGGCAATGGAAAAGGCTTGAAATGCACTTGAAACAGTCCCAAAAATCATGCGATTCTGATGTTGAAGAGCAAGCAGCATGGTGTTAGACCCTAATTAGCAATGTCCTAATGGAATTTATGTGATCCCAACCTCAGGATTTGTTGACATGGGGTCAGGAGCATCCAGCCCTGTGCCAATAGCTGCGGGAGTTTGGTTCCTTATCTCTGTGTGCAGTTTTCTTACCAAAATTGGACCAGAAATCTGATACCATTGAATAAGAACCTTTTCTTCATCACTGATAGTTTCTCACATCAAATTCTATAAAGTAGTTTGGAATCAGAGAATGCCTCGGAGATCATCTAGTTCCAACCTCCTGCCATGGGCCAGGACATCTTCCACTTGGTCCAAGCCCCATCACCACCCTCATGGTGAGGACCTTTTTTCTAATTTCTAATCTAATCTACCTTCTTCTAATTTGAAAAAAATTAGCCCTTGTCCTATCACTACAAGCCTTTCTCTAGCTTTCTTGTAGGCCTCCTTTAGACACTGGATGGCCACAACCATGTCTTTCCACAGTGTGTGAGGATGAACTCTAAAGATTGGAGCATTCTGGCTCTTTCTTTGCTTCTTCCAGCAAAATTCAGTTCTATAAGGTCCCATGTCAGCCCCCAAAGAAACACAAGTGAACCCCAGAAGCCTGTCCGGAGCTATCATGACATACCCCATGAAGGTCCTTGGAGGATGTTTAGGCATTGGGGTGCAAAGGGACCTTTTAGTCAAGTATTGCAACAGGCTGCCCAAGGAGATGGTGAAGTCACCATTGCTGGAGGTGTTCAAAAAATGAGTAAATGTGGCACTGGGGAACATGGCTTAGTGAGCAGAATGGGGCTGGGTTGATGTTGGGCTTGGTAGTCTTGGAGGTCTCTTCCAACCTTAATGATTCTATGATTCTGTGATTCTAAGGGGAGGGCATGTTGCACCCCATCCGACCATTGCAGCACAACAAGCTTCTATCCTAGGAAAGACCTTGGCCAAGGTGGTGGATGCTTCAGCTAGTATTTGCCCTTGGAGTCTTGGGCTCATTTGCACAAAGAGCAGCTGCTGGAAAGCATTTGATAGTCATCAGCTCCAGCAGAAATTAACTTGGATGTGTAATTCTCACCAAGCAGGAATAATCTTCAAAGTCCTTCTGGGGTGCTTTTTGGAGAGCACCACCATTTTCCCTGGTAAATAGGAGGGGAAGGAATTAACTGGCATCAGACTGTGATTGTTTGTGTCAGACTCTGTTAACCACGTGAAGACTATATACAATTCTTCAATTTCCTATGTAAAAACTCTCTAATGGGCAATATTCAGAAATCAAAGTCTTCTGCAGCAGTTAATCTTCCACGCAGACAACGCCAAGTTTAAATCCAGTCCAAATGCCACTTCTCAGTCACAGCTTTAGAGGATTATGAACGATTATAATGGTATTTGTCTGGACGCCTGAAACATAAGTTCATGTCAATGTTATCTCAAAAATTGACGTTTGGTTTCATCTCCGAGGTGAGAGAATAAACTGTTGACTGCTCGCTTCAGAAGGGAAATAGATTACCTATAATGCAATTAGAGGTCCATTCACAAATGATTATTTTGGGCCGGTGATAAGGAGGGCTCATTGGGGCAGGGGTGCGGGGAGCACGGTGGTGGCTTTGTCTTTCCCTGCTCAAGGAATTTTGTCTTTATTTTTGTACAATATTTACTCAGACTGGGCAAAAGAGGCTCAAACACTTAAATTTTTATTATTTCAGGAGCATGTGGTATCTGAGACAAGAGATTTATTGCCTCTCTACCTCCTCCAATGGTCCAGAGAGATGGTCTATCTAGACATCTCCTTGTTCCTTCCCCACCAAGGCAACGCCATGCAATGGCTTTCTTCAGTTCTTGGGTTTTATCTTCTCCTGGCACTCCAAAGGGATTTTTAAGTTAAGGTGATTTTTAACAATTTATTTTTTCTGTGCACCCATTTGGCTCTTAAAAAATCCAGGAAAGAACAAGAGTTATCGCTGAGGAGGAAGGAACAATAGGAAGAAGCAATAATATAATCAAAATAAATACATTAATCTGCATAGGCTGGTGCTAATAAAAACTCTCTGTGAAAGATTTTGAGTTATTTTCCCCCCACCCCCCCAAAAAAAAGAACACAAATCTTTTCTAAACTTGATTTCATGATAAATAATGGCAGATTGAACTTCAGTACAATCGTGATTTAAAGATAATTCCCTCCTGACTAGTTGATGTTTATTATTTTTAATGTGTAAATTCAGAAATAATGACACCACAGTTTCCATCACCCACGGAAAAGGACTCAGTCTGAGAGCTGAAGAAGGGCTTCCCCATCCCCTGGCTCTGCAGGATAGACTCAGGACTGAACAAAACTAAGGGGGAATTGAGAAGGGGAAATGATTTTCCGAAGACAATGTGAACTCTGAGGCAGGAATGTGGCTGCAGTGGCATGCCGGCACTAAGCCTTCATCTTGGCAGAGGATCCATCCCAGGGAGCTCCAGGGCACTGGCCGAGAAAATGCCAAGACGTCTTATTTTGGGGCTGAATTGTTGTTCTCGCACAACAGACTGGCTAAATGCCCCCTTATTCCCCACCTGCTGCTCCTCTCAGCAAGGGGAGCCCCAAAGACAGGGCTAGGGGGGCTGTTGCCTGCTGTTCTCCATGCTGGGGAGAATCTGTTCATGAGCTTTCCAAAGCCACCAAGGGAGGTTATGTTTTAGCATCTGATGTTCACCCACTGTCAAGGATATTAAAACACCCACTTTTTGGGGTGAATTTAAGGGGGTGATTGTTGGGAATATTTGGAGGATTTTTTGGGATAATTTTTGATACTGTTTTGGGAACAGTTTTGGGGATGGTTTTTGGGATGATTTTGTGGGTAGTTTGGGAGATGATGCGTGGAATGATTTTGCAGATGATTTGCATGATCAGACTGGGTTTTTAATGGAAGTGGATAGATAACTCGTGGAATCACAGTGGGGATTAAATATGTATAAATATATGTTCAAGCAACACCAAAGCAATTTGCAGATGAGAATCCTGCGCATTCACATTTGGTTTTGCCAAAAAAGGATGGACAAACCTGAATGCAGCTACGGCTGCAGCTCTGAGATTTGATGCAAAGAGGCTTTGGCAGAAAAATAATGTTGGTTGCTTAGAAAAAAGTTTTTCCTCTTCTTGCTGGATGACCCTTAAATTGAAAACAATTTCAGATGGGCAAATTTGCATTTGAGATAAAATACAGAGTCAGGTGCAGGTTTAAACTCTGGATCTGACTCCAGAGCTACTTGCAGCCTTGCTGTGTTATTATAACCCATAAGTAGTGTCTCTGTGAATATGAAATGATTCAGTCAGGGATGAAGAAGAGAAATAACTTTTATTCTAAGTGCAGAACTTGAAGAGGAGCACCACAAAGGCAAAGGGAAATGCTGAAGCCCCATGGCAATGGAACTGTTGGCTGCAAGATGGTGATCCCCATCGCATCCCACCAGCTCCTGGGGTGAAACCTCTGGCTGGTGACTCCACAATGCTGTGCAATCAAGCAGCAGTGGGGCAGGGTTGTTGCAATGTGTGTTTTGACCCATATATGAGCTTGTTTCCACACCAGATAAACTTTTCTCTGAGGTTCCTTCATAAATACTGCACAATACGCGCAAAGATTTAGGATAAAAATACTTGAAATCCAACAGCCTTTTCCATCCAGGTAGCTTTTTCTAATTGAAGTTTGATACTGATATGCATCCAGGAGACCCCAGGCTGCTGTACACCAGAAATACGGACCAAACTGTCTCCCTTCTCCCTGAAGCAAAGCTGGGCTCATCCCTCGCATCCTCATTCCTCTCCTGCCTGGTGCAGGTGGAGCTTGCTTGGGTGCTGTGGTTTGGCCCAAAAATGTCCTTGCAGTGGCCAGAATGAGGAATCTGAGTTTCTAGGGGACCTGCATGACTTTCTTCTCCCTGGCAAGGTTGAACTTGGGAAGGTCTCTCCACTTGCCTTCCCCACGAGTGGTCTGTCACCAACAATTCCTCAGCCGGTTAGATGGTCTTTGCAAAATTAATTTAAAAAAAAAACAAAACAAAAAGAGGTTTAAACATGAAGTTAGAAGTGGTTATGGCCAAGCTGGTGAAGCAAGGAGTTGCTGGCTCGTGCGCCGGCACAGTGCTAGTGGGCAGTCTATCAGGGGAGGGATGACACCCCGGTGATGGATGACTCGCTCCTATAACATTGCCCAGCTGGAGTGGCTGGAGTGAGCCTTAATTTGCTATTTATAAACCTCTCCAGCTGTATTTTCCTAGGCAGCGCAGCTGGCTTCTTGCAGGAGTGTGAAGGAGAGGATGTTAACAGGTTGGCTGGCCCCACTCTGCAGGATGCTTTTGGCAGCACATGGTAAGGAGTTCATGCGCAGGACAGCACCAAAACCCCTCCTGGGGCCAGACTGGAGTGGAGGATCTGCCTATGGACCCGTTAGAAGATGATGTTACTCCAGTGAGGGAACAGCCCAGAAAGGCAGAGCCTGGTACCCACCATGTGAAGCAGTGCAATCCACCTCGTTTACCTTTTCACCCTCAGTGCTCTACTGAGCCCAAAGCCTGGACAGAACCCCAGGGGTCTGGGCAACAGGAAACGTACAGGGAAACAGCAGAGAACGGTGCTAACAGGCCCACGGACCTCTTCCATCCCTTCTCCACGCCAGACACCACCCAAGGGTTTCTGTAATTCCTGTGTGTGTGCTGGGTGATGCATCCCCACCACTCTGCAGTGGCTTCTCCTAGTGAATGCAAACATTTAATTTTGATGATTTACAGCATGGCTATATAAGAAAAAGCCCTCTGGATTACACTTTGGAGTCAAGGTCTCAGGTCAAGAGCACATTTTTATAAAGTCAGCATCTCTATATTTAAAAGTTCTACTTTAATATTAAATATGACCTTTTTTTCCCCATCTAGTCAGTGAAATCTTTTAGAGCAGATGATAAACCCATTTCTGTGGGGCTGGCTGTTGTTTCTGCGCTGGGTCACATCCTGCAGCTTTTAGGACCACTGTGTTTTAGGGTCTCTGATTTTTGCCTTGGAGTCCTCCAAGGCTCATGCCTGAGTGTGGTTCTTGCTGCATTATGCTGGCTGTGACCCACAGAGCAGGTCCACCAAGTTTTCCCTCACCCACTCTTCAAAGTTTTCAGAAGAAATACTCAGGCATTAATAAATTAATTTCATCTAATTGCACAACCTTAATAGTAAGTACTTCTTCCTAAGAAGGACCAGCCGTGACTGATGCTGCTTATCGTTGTCACATTCCTGTTATATCCTCCTCCTCACGTATCCTGCCCCTGGTGCATCCTCATCACTGGTGCATCCTCATCCCACCACCATCTCTGATGTTTCCTATGAAAATCCTCATTTTAGGAAAGTCTTCATCCCGTTCATGTCCCCATCCCCTCCCCTACCCAGTTCTGGGTTGAGAGTGAGTTGGGGCTGTGGTACAGGGATCAGGCCCGACACACGGGCATCAGTGGGTGGCTGAAAGAAGACTCCAGTGATCGGGCAGTTGATGGTATCAGTCACCACAGCAGATAATCCAATGTCATGGCACGGATGATTTTTCCGTCACAATGTTGTACAATAAAAACGTGACTTCTGTGCTTAGAGGATGACAGGGGCTTTATGTTTCCAGAGCTATTCAAATTACCCTGTAATCTTATTTATTTTTCTAATGTGGGTTTCTGTGGAAAAAGAGTATCACAAGATAAATGGAAATTAACTGATTATGAGGATTGCCGTTCTTTAAGTACATATTTATCGGGCCATTTGTTCATTCTCTTCTAATATCTTGACACAAGAGTGTCAAATTAAACACTCACTGGATTATGATAATAAATACTCTGCACTTTTGTGGCTTTTCCTATCTGATTGGAAAAGCTTTTCTTCTCCGCAAATGCACTTGAAGTTGCTGCTTTATAGGGATGATAGTGTTCATTGTGGGATTAATAAGCCTCCTCTGAACCATTTAATAAAATCTCTGCAGCATCCTACTCTTGAGTAGGGAATACACTTCGAATACCGAATAACAGCTTAATTAATTTGTCTAATTAATTGTGGGGAAATGAAAAGTTATTTCTTTGCTGCAAATTGTTAGCAGCAGCCAGTGCCAGCAGAATTAGGGGTATGATGCAGCCCTGGCTTCTGCTTACACAGGGTTATCTGGGTCTGTGAAACCTGACGTCCATGACCATCCAGGGCCGGTCTATAATTACTTTTGCCACTTCACTTTTGTGGAGTCATTTATTATGAGCCTCTCGTTATCTCATCATACCTCTGTGTCATTACTGATGCTCGAATGCATTAGCTGAGCGAAGGCAGGTTTCGCGATTAGAGTGGCGGGAGCCTGAGTGATGTTTGAAATACTGGGATGGTTCGGCTTGTTTCCATCCAAACCGGAGTAGGGGGAACACTTTGCCCTCTTATCGCTGAGCGATCGCTTGTGCAATTAACCTCCCGTTAAGTGGGCTCCGAAGCCATGGTGTCCACTGAAATGGAACACGTGGAGCCATAGCTGGAAGGGTTTGGTTAAATGAGCAACATGATAAGGAAAAGAGTGTCTCAACCCCCTCCAGCTCCCCAAAAGCTGTTTCTGCAGATCCCAGAATGTCCACATGCACATCGCTAGCTGTATAACCCTGCTGTGTGGATGTGAAATTTATCTGGGATGGGATTTATCAAGCCCTATAAAACAGCCACCTCCAGCCTATTTAATTGAGGTTTAATTGATGTTCAATTAAATTTTAATAGAGCTGAGCTCCTGCAGTGCTCCCCAGCCCCCCAGGGAAAGCCACAATAGAAGGGTGCTGGGGGCTTCTCACTGCTCCCTGACTTCTCTCAACCCAGAGTAGGATGTCACTTCTCTCTTCTGAACCCACAACATCGATCAATCCAAAATGAATTCTGTTCCTGTTTGTGAGTGATGAATTAATAATTCTCCTTTAAAAATCCTGACTGGAGTCCAACCTTGTGGGACATATTTGACATATCCATGTTACAGATGCAATTCCTGGCATTGTGTAGCCCCTCCTGCACACAGATATCCAGGTAGGGACCCGTATTGTGGCACCTTCTGAAGCTCTTAAGACATGCAAGGCATCATTTCTATTTCTAATAAAAGCAACTTTCATCTCCACGCAGTTCCTGAGCTCAGCTCACCCATCTGTTGCACTTCTGTAAAACAGCAGCAGGTTTTGCTCTGCTGCAGAAACAAGCACATTTTATGGCAATAAGAGAAAGTTTTAGTAGATTATTTTTTCTTGCAGATGGGCTCAAGAATTTACTAGAGGAATTTCAGGAAGGCTTCAAATGATTCTGCCACGTGGTGTTAGCACACACAGAATTATTGGCACAGATTTGGCACTCTGCTGAATTTCAGAAACTGCAGAAATGGGCCCTTTATTGCTTTGAATTTATTTGACCTTAATTTCATCATATGAGCTCTCTTTCTTATCACACTTTCTTTGTTTCTTTGCCATATATGACACTGCTCCAATTTACCCCCAGCAGGGGAGGTTCACGTTGGAAACTAGGAAAGATTTCTGCAGTGAAAGAGTAGTTAAATATTGAAAGAGTTTGCCCAGGGCAGTGGTGGAGTCACCATCCTTGGAGATGTTCAGAAGGCAAGTAGATGTGGTACTTTGGGTCATGGTTTATTGATCATGGAGGTGTTGTGTTGAAGGATGGAGGTCCTTTCCATACGAACCTTAATGATTTGCTGGAGGTGCTCCCAGGTCTTTGCTGTCCTTCCACCAGCAGTTTTTCTCCCACCCCCAATATGTGGAGAACTGCAGGGACTTCTAGCAAAACCTCCATGTGATACAAAATTGGTAATCTGCTGCTAGAAGACACAAAGAAAGAGACTACTGTAGGCAACTGTGGACTCTTTTTGTACCTTCTATAGGGTGCAAGTCTTTGGACATTGTTTGATAAGAAAAGTAATGAAGTAAAAGGATGTTGGGTAAAACATACCTTGGGTTTACCCAAGATGTCCCTTTCTTGGTGGGATAAGTAGTTTGTCCAACAATGGGAATGGGATGTGTTATCAGTCCACACGTCCGTACCGCGTTTGATGGGGTACCATGGAAGAGCTTAGTTAAACCAGAGGATGGAGGTCTCCATCAGGACAAAGACCTTCAACAGAAGTGCCTGTCTTTCTGTGGGAGGTAGAAGGATGACTAGGAGGACATGTCTAGACAGGAAGAGGGGAATATCACATTGTGACTTTTGTGTAAACTAGGTGAGAAGGTGCGTGAAGGACCAAAGTTGTGACTAAGAAGTTAACCATGGGCCACCAGACTGGTATTGCCATAAGGGGAGGTATAATTGTAGACTCATACATTTAGAAGGGACCACAAGCCTGACCTTGAATGTCTCCAGGCTTGGGGCCTCCACCACCTCCCTAGGCAACCAGTTCCAGTGATTCACTACACTCAGATTAAATAACTTTTTCATGATGTCTAACCCAAGTAAGTGGGCTTTCGGGTGGTTCCCCAGAAACACATCCAGCTCTGCTGCAGAAACTCCAGGCAGCTGTGTCAAGCCCTGCTCTGCTAGGCATCAACTTCAGGAGATGTCATCTCAGTCTGGCTGGCCGTGGTGGAGGAGTCATGAAGAGCTGGACACGGGCATGAGCCCAAGGAGACCACACTGTCTGTGCAAACCCACCAGGAGAAGGATCTGGAGAGGCTGAAAGGCATTGTTGGCCCAAAAACAAAACACCCATGGACTGTCTGAGAGGTAATTTGCTTCCAAATGGGGTTTCTGGCTCTGTGTGGTGGGAAGAAAAGGTTCTGCAGCAGCCAGTCAGCCACGCGTGTATAGGGAGAACACAGGAGGAGGCAAAGAAAGCAGCCTGAGGGGGAGTGGGATCAATCCTGTCAAATTTATGGAGGGGATTATGTGCTGTAGTTGTCGGCATACATGGAATTTTCTTCCCCTCGACTCAGAGTGAAATCCATCCAGCTGAAATTTTATGCCCCTTTCCGGCTCCCGCTGCAAATTAAATCAAATTGTCGGACAATTAGTACGATCGTCATGTCAGGGCAACAGCCCTGAGATACAGCAAACCCAGGGCTCATCACTGATGGATCTGAAAAGATCTTTCTAGTGCAGATATCTTACACTAAGCCACATCGATTTCCTGTCAATTTTTTGTGTGTAATACCGGTTCAGCAAAAATACAATAAATACTCGAAGCGGTATGTCCAAATGGCGCGTTGCAGGCATCTCGTCGTAACACAGCTCGGAGCCTCGTCATAAATAAATCAAAATGAAGACAAAAGCCAGCACATAAATCCCCTGTACAACATCCACCATCAAAAATTCTGCGGAAAAAAACATCTGACCACAGCACATCTGGGCTGCATCGCTCCTCGCTTATCGAAGAAATTTGCTTTTCTCCTTCCATTAAGTTTTGCAAAGGTGTCATGGTGTTCTGTCTGCCAGCCCGACCACTGAAGGACCATATTAACCTACAGATTACATGGATCCAGTCTCCTGAAAACTTTGATGCAACTAGCCCTAAAAAAGCTACATGATCACTTTGTGCTCTGAGCCTGGAAACGGGCAGAAGGAACCATCAATGGACAGCTGGAACCCAAAAATCTCTCATAAAAAAGGGATTTTTACACTAAGCACTAGCAGGAGGGAATGGAAGGCGTGGGGAAGCAACAGGAACATGGGGAAAACCCTGACCTGTGTTGAATGAACAGCAGCGGCTGCTTGGCGCTGATCGTTTGCATTCCAAGTGGAGAAGTTATTCACTGGGATTGATACTCAGCAAACCCGCAGGAGAGACGAAGAGGAGGAGCCCCATCCCAGAATGTCTTTGGTTGGAAGAGACCTCTAAGACCATCAAGTCCAACCTTCAACCCAGCACCCCTAAAGCACATCCCCATGGTATCACATCCATGTTCCTATGCTAGGGATGTCATCCTGCAGAAAGTGTCCTAGGCCACCAAGTCAACACTAACCCCAGGGTTTAAAGGAAAGTTATTTTAGGGTTGCTGCAGAAATCACAGGATCAGAGAAGCACAGAATGGTTTAGGTTGGAAGGGACCTCAGAGATCATCTAGTTCCAACCTTCTGACACGGGCAGAGACACAACACGGATGAAATAATCTCCAAAATCATCTGAGGGACCTCCAGGAGACACTTGTCTGTCATTGATCTGACTGAAATGAAAAGTCCCCACGTACTTGCTGGCAGAGCTAGGCCCACATCACCATCAGGGAAGGTCAGGGCAAGAGGACAGGAAAAAGGAGTGGGGTTTTTTTTGAGACATCATTTAATGGATATCACGTAACATGATTTCACATGAATGTGTGATTCTGGGATATTTGCAAATGTTTCACATTTCAAAAAAATATGTATCAAAAAATCCCACGTCACAAAAACAAAGAGAATTCCCCTTAGTCAGTGTTTTCAATACAACATTGTTTTGAAATACCTGTTTAGCTACCTTGTTAATACCACAGCAAATATTTTATGTTTAAGATATAAATTCAAAGCCTGAGTGTTTTGTGTAATGTTTGATATTATTTCAGAAGTTGCAGATGTGCCCCTGCAGCAGGTGCTGGAGCCCTGACAGTTTTCTGAAACTACTTTTTATAAGGATATTTTTAAATTAATTTTTTTAGTCAATTTAGCCTATGCACTAAATACATACTAGAGATATTTCTTCAGGAAAAAAATGTTCCACTTTTTAAAAAAAAATTTTTAAAAAAATTAATCCTAACTTAATTGGAGGCCACAAAGTCACTTCCACATTCAGTGCGACAGGGAGCACAAACTGGATTTGGAGCAGAAGACCCCGTAAGACTGTTGCATATCAAATAATTTTCATTTTTACTACTTGAAAAAGCCCAATTCGTGGTGCTCCATAAATTCAGGGGGATGGTTGCAGCTGGTGGCTATTTCAGGAGTGATGGATCTGAACCTCTTTGCACCCCTGGATGTTCCCTGTCAGGGAAGCAACAAGGGAGCTGTTGGGCACTGGGCGCAGATGAACGATGGCTGAGGAGGTTACAGGTGCATGGGGTGAACACCGAAGTCCAAGAGGCAAAACTTTCCATCTCATTAAATCCACAGTTCCAGATGTTCTGTTTCAGCTTTTGGAGCAAGAACTGGGACAGGGCTTCTACTTGTCTCTGGGGTTGGCAGTGCCGCAGCCCGGCTTTTCTCTGGTAATGAGGAGCAGCAGCTCCGCACCGTTGCCATCAAACTGCTGTTTGAAATGAGATCTCACAATGGAAGTGCAAACAAAAAAAAAATCCCCAAAACCAACAGGCCAGGAAAAAAAAGAATAAAATCACGTTAGAGCTGGAAGTCCAACTTTCTGCTTTTGTTCCTATAGCAGAATTTAATAAACCCGTGCGCAGTCCCAGTGCCGCTGAAAGCCACGTGAGCCTCGAGCAAGAAATCTCGCTCTGCGCAGCCGCCACGTTGAATCTTTATTAAACTTGGTCCCGGGGAAGAAAAACGTGATTTCTGCAAAGCTGAGGAAGCAAATAGTAGCCCCAGACAAATCCCTCTGGAGGCGAGTGGATTTTTCAGCAAGTCACTTCTCCTTCCGTACAATATCAAGGGAAATGGGATTGAGTCACTGGGCTGGAGGGAACTCTGCTCAGCCAATGACAGTGATTCATGGAGGGTCGGGACAAGTGTTAGAAACCAGAGACCACTCCAGCAGGGAGTCAGCGATGCCAAAACTCGGCTCTAAAAAAACCCAACCACCCATCTTCTTCCAACCACCCATCTTAATTGAGGGCAGGTATCTCCAGGGTCCACGAGGANTTTTTTGGGACTTCATCGATTGTAGTTGTATTTGGTGATTTAATTGAGGGCAGGTATCTCCAGGGTCCACGAGGAGAAAGGTGAAAGCTGCAGCACTGTGGTTCCATTCAATTGCAAAATTCACAGCCCCAACCTGCATTAATGCAGCAGAGTGTTTCCAAAGTGTTGTCCATATGGGATGCTCTGGAGGTGCTGTGGGGTGGTCCTGGGATCAGCGTTGTCTGGGATCCCCAGACATAGGACTCTCCAGGCTAGGGACTGAGATTGGGTTTGGATTTGGATTGGATTCAGATTCAGGTTTGCTTTAGGGTTTGGGTTTGGGGAGGGGTTCTGTTGGGTTGGGATGGGGTTAGATTTGGGTTTGTGGTTAGAGTTGGATTTGGTTTACCATTGGGGTTTTGGTTTGGATTGGGTTCAGGTTTGGTTTGGATTGGGTTGAAGGTTGAGGTTCAGTTTCAGGTTTAGGTTTGGGTTTGGATTGTACTTAGTTTCGGGTTTGGATTTGGACTTGGATTTGAGTTTATGTACAGGTTTTGGCTTGAGTTCACATTCAGGCTCTGGTCCAAGAGTGAGTTCAGGCTCAGGTTTGGAATAGGGGTCCAGGTGCCTCTGAGATCTGCCCCCAGCTAAGGAGGATCTGAAGCTCTGTGCTAGTTGAAGGGCTGAAAACCTCAAATCCTATTAGGATGAAAGGTGTTTGCTTTTGGAGCAGAACTTTCCCAGGGCACTTCTGAAGCAGAGACTGTAGGAAGATGAGTTTTTTAAATGACTTTTTTTAACTTCTCTTTTGGCTCCCCTTGGTAATTGGTTCATTTCCAGGTACCGGCAAGAATGTAAATATGGAATGAATCAACTTTTTCAACATTTTCTTTAGCAGCCCTTTTATGAAGAACAGATTTTCCACAGAGGAAATTAAAAAGTACATAAAACTGAGAAACCGTGGTGCTGTTGAGAACGCCCTCAGCTTTCAATGTCAGTTTATAACTGGCAGCACATACCGTATCCCAACGGCGGTGATAGAAAGTGCAAAGTTTGTTCCAATTAGCTTCATTTTCTTTTCACAAGAGGAATTACCATAAATCCCTGAAATAACATTTGTCCAGAAGAGATATGTATCGTTACTTTGGAAATCTTTTATGTCTGTTCCTACATTACACTTCCCTGTAGGAATGACTCGACACTGATTTAATAAAAACATATGATTTGTGTCAATTGCTTAAATTAAAAAAAGATGCTACATGACTCCCATTTCCTGTACAAGTCTGTGGGATCTAGGCTTTTCTGCACTAAATTCAGCAGGAGGGGTCCTGCCGTGTTGTTCCATGTATGACTGCACTAGCAAAGGAGAAGGAAGGGAACTGGCTCCTGTTTCCTTCTAGGAACCTTCTAAGGTTCTTCTAGCAACTGCTGAAATAATCTCCCTTCTCAGCGCGCGTGTGTAAACCCCAGACATGGAAAGGACGACGTGGTTGATGTTTGTACATAGATACTCACATGGACACATGCGTCTTACATCGACACACACTTGGAGATGTCTAGGCATGTGCTGCTCTCTAGCTGTCCTAAACGTACCTATTGAATGAATTTTAGGATGTTTTTCCACCATGGTGCACCACATCTTTTAGTGCTCTAGCTCTTAGCAGCTCCTGGAGAGGAAGAGATGATCTGCAGAGCTGCTGGATGTCCCTACCCATGCCAGGAGACAGGTTCAGATGGCTAGAACCAAGTTCAGGGTGGGGGCAGTGATGCACAGCCCTTGCTCTGCACTGCCAGAGAGCAGGAATCTGGGGAAAGCTCTCAGTGAAACATGTCTCAGACTCAGCATCTTCCACATACCTTTGAAGTTTGGAGAAACTTTGACCTAAACCTCATAAAAACCTGCTTATAACTCATAAAATTTTGTAAACCTCATAAACTTTACGAGTTGCACGTGAAGGCAACTTCACTTTGGTTGCTTCGTGTACGGGGCCTGGTCTGTCCTCACCAATGGAGAGGCCCTCGGGGCTGCTCGCCTCCCAGCACCCACAAAAGGGCTGATTGCAAACATGCCTCAAGCCGTGGCTCCAGAAAGTCCCTGGGGAAGGACGGACAGAACACAGTCCTCAGGGTCAGGACTTGGGATTATTTCTCCCCTGGTCTGCAGAGTCACTTGTGAGAATCACCAAAGTCATGAGTGATGTGAAAACCCATGTGAAAGCAGCACTTTCAGGAGACATGCTCCATAATTTAATTTTAATTAACATGAGAGTGAGAGTGTCTGCGCAGCAGCCAGTAGACACCTGCAGAAAGATCTTCCAGTAGACACCTGAAGCAGGATCTATCAGTAGACATCCACAGAAATATCTTCCAGTAGACACCTGCAGAAGCATCTTCCAGTGGACATTACAGAAACATCTTCCAGTGAACACCTACAAAGCTTCTTCCAGGAGACTCCTAAAGAACCATTTTGTTTCTCTACTGCTTTTCCTAAGATGCAGCCTAATCCTCACAGTTTATTTACATCAGTCTCTAAAAGCACCTGTCCTCTCCTGGTCAGGGAACACAAGCCTTGGATCCCTGTTCCTCAGCAGCAAAGGGCTTCCTGAACAAGACCAACCGCATTGGCTTTAACATGAGGGTCTCATCACTACCTCACACCACACAAACAGCAGGATGTGCTGCTCCATCGGCTGAGCCGTGGCGTAGTGCTGCTGTCGTGTTAAAATCTGTGCTGCTTCACCTCAGCCAATGACAGGAGTCATAAAACGCAGCCGTAGCTGGAGTTGTGAGTGGTTTTGATGTCTAATGTGGATCTTGATATTGAGACTAAACCACAGCTTGTAGCATTAATTACACACCAGCTGTGATAACAGATTCATTTTACAAGGGCTGAGCTGTGATCCACAGCTGTAACGACAAGCTAGGGAAAAACAAAGCCAAGAGGGGTAAGCATGGAGTTGTGAATCGAACTGCTGCTTGTCTCTGGATGGATGAACTTTGGGGGCAGTTCTTGGAGTTTTAAACTCTGTGAGGTAAATAAGGAGCAAGAGGCTCCTAATATGGAATTTCAAAAATGAGATGGAGTATTAGCCATTGGTTACTCTGCGCGTGACGAAGTCAACAAATCTGCGTTCAGATGACTCATATAGAGGTGTCACATATGGGTTAATATTGGATCAGCAAAGTGCTCGCAACTGATGTTCAAAAATGGCCTTTTCTGAGAGTCTCTGTTATCCTCTGACAGCACATGGGTCATAGGGCTTAACTCTTGCAGAAGTGTGAAACAGATCCGTGTGCTAGCAGGACATGTCTCCGGTGCTGTGGAGATGTGGCAATTAAGGGCATGGTTTAGCAGTGGACTTGGGACAGTTGGGTTAATGGTTGGAGTCAATGTCTTAAAGGTCTTTTACAACCTAAATAATTATACGATTCTGTGATTCTGTGTTCTACAGCATCTTCTGAACTCTCTGCCTGACCCCACACATGTAGGACTGGGCAGTTTTAATGCACTGCCTAAGACAGAATGTGTTTTCTAAGTACCCTATTGCACATTTCTTGCCTTCTTCTTGGAGTGAAGTTGTCGAAGCCCTAAGCCACAGTATTGGAAATAATATTCCTTTAAAAGCTTAAACAGGAATATCTTTACTTGAGGTTCCTTTGGGGAGGAGGTTACAACAGATCTAAATGGTTAAAGGTAATTTTTATGTAGGATTATTACATCCCTTTAGGTTGTGGGCAGCTTTAGTGGGAAACTCTCCCTCCAACATCAGTGCCCATTGCATCTAAAACCTCCCATAGACTCCTCTGGTCATTTTTTCATATGAAACACAGCCAGGTGTTGAGTTTCGTTGTGCATGAGGTAAACATCAAACAAACTGGTGTGGGAAGAGAGACTCATTCCTGTGGTTGTTGTGTCGGTGCCAGCACTGGCGGCTCCTCACTGCAGCTTTGGTGAAAACGCATGCGGGGCTGGCGGAAAGAGTGGTTCTAATTAAAATATCACAAAAGTCTATACATGCGGCTGACAACATATATAATTTATCTTGTCATCTCTCCCCACATCACAAGGGTCTTCTTTGAAGTAATAACAATAATAATAATAATAAAAATCACCCCCAACTACAACAGGAAGCAGGTCCTCATGGCTACCCTACTTCCTCCTGCCCACTTGGTCACTGACAGCTATCTCCATGGATTGTGCTCACTATCTTTTCCATGGAGATGAAAGCAAGGAAGGCCACCCCTGGTAAAGCTGGAGGAGCAAGGCCAAAGCCAGGTGATTTCAGGGATCTATGGAGCTTATGATGATGAAGCTGCATCTTGAGTACTGGGTGCAGTTTTGGGCACTGCAGTATAGGAAGAACATTGAGGTGCTGATTGGGGGTCTGGAGAAGAGTCCTGATGAGGAGAGGCTGACAGAGCTGGGGCTGTTCACCCTGTAGAAGAGGAGACTGAGGGGAGACCTCATCACTCTTTACAACTACCTGAAATGAGGTTGTAGTGAGATGGGTGTTGGCCTCTTCTCCCTAGTGACTAGTGATAGGACAAGAGGGAATGGGGTCAAGTTGCACCAGAGGAGGTTCAGATTGGATCTTAGGAAAAAATTATTCCCAGAAAGAGTGGTAAGGCCTTGGAACAGGCTGCCCAGGGAAAGGATGGAGGCACTGTCCCTGGAGGAATTTAAAAAACGGGCAGACATGGTGTTTCAGGAGATGGTTTAGTGGTTAGAGGCTGTAGAGTGAATGGCTGGACTTGATGATCTTGAAGGTCTTTTCCAATTTTGGTGATCCTATGATTCTATGAAGCTGGCTCTCACCAGCTACAGCACCACGGTGATGGTCTCACAGCCTTGTGTGAGCATGAAGATGGAGCTTCCAGCAAGGCTGATCTTGGACCTGGGTACCAGCCTGGTGCCCAACCAGGACCTGATGCTGGGGAAGGTGATGCAGTCAGAGATGCAGCTTTGCACTGATGTAACATTCAGCAGAAGGTGGGAACAGAGCACAGGGAGGGTTTCAGCTAGGAGTGCTGGCCAAACCAGCTGACCCAATAGCAGTGCAGCAGGTGGTGGCCACAATGGACCAGCTCCAAAGCTAGCTCAGGTTCCCTCTGCTGATGAGACAGAGCATTTATTTATGCCTTTCCCCATTACTTGACTGTGCACTGTAAGGGGAGTCCAGCATCTGTTCCTAGAGGGAAGGACAGGACTGACCCTCTCAGAAAATCAGAATGGATCCTGCTGCCAGTCAGGGTGATGGAACAGTATCAGCCTCTGCCAAGGTGGGATGAAGCATCTCCCACTGGGCATCACCCTGCCACAGCATCCAGGCAGACATGACAGCATCTCTGCTCCAGGAAAAATTGATTTTGTGGGTTTTTCAGCAGCTCATCCCATATTCCCTTGGCACATGGTCAGCATCCCAAATCATCCTGCCCCGCTCCAAGATGCTGTGCTGCTCCTGGGGAAAAGAGATAATTTTCCATGTGCTGGGAATTACAGAGAACGAGGATAATAGTGGTGTTCGTCAGCTCTGATCCTGTCCCTTCCATTCCCCCAATGACAGTTCCTATTTAAATATGATGACTGTTCAAAGTATGTTTCATCTGTAAAGTAATCCACATAGGGGGGCAAATGAACGTGTGCACCCCAATCTGGGAGTCAAATGAAACCCTCTGCAGGGGGCTCTACAACCCAACCACAAGTGGGTTTTTTTTCCTTTACAATAGAGGATGGTCAGTATCTCCCTTGGATAGCAGCTCTAGGAAGTTTTTAGAATCAAAATGCTGATGGACTTAAAATGCAGATGAAATTCCAGATTTCCTGTCTAGTTGGGAGCAGGAGGCTGAATCCCACAGGATTGGACTAGATGCTCTTTCGAGGTCCCTTCCAATCCCTAATGATTCTGTGATCCTGGGCTGTTGTCCACTCAAGCTCTTCTACCAATACCCTGGTGGCTGGGCTATGGCAGCTCCAGCCATTCCCCTTTCCCTGTTTCTGTTTCCTCTTTCCCACTGAAACTCCAGCACCAGACCTCAATTATCATGCAGACTGGCACTTCACAGCCCTTGTTACTGGCTTTCAAACCCCAAGTTTTTTGAAGCTCTGAGGATTTTGAGACACTGATGCCCATCAGCAGCATGGAAGGTATGCTGCACGTGGGCAGCAGCAGGAACGCCACACCGGGAGTGTTTACAGGGCTGTTGTGGCAAATGCTGCTGCGCTAATATCTGCCCATTGCGTAAATTCTGTCAGCGGTTGTAAGGCTGTCACATCCCACCCATGGGAGCGTGTGCCCTCGTGAAACACAATTACAATGAGAATATCTCATTATCTCATTGGCTTTAGCTTACTCTTCTGTTACCATGGTTTCAAATACACAGAGGAGCCTGAAACTATGAGTGCTGCTAACAAAGAACATCTCTTTGTACAACGACATCAGATCGTGTTAGACAGGACAGACTTAATTAAATGCCCCTCGATATAGGGCAAAAAAATATAGAAGTTGCTGATACTTTGAAAAAATGGCACCTCCCAGGTGTTGTGTAGGGATGGAAAACTCTGCCAATGACTAGCCCGGTGACTCCTGATTGTACTGAGGAGCAGTGACCATCAGAACATAGTTGTGGCAACAAAATTATGTATAAAATTCTTTCTTAATCGTGATCCCACTTTCATCTCTCTGCACACACTCCCATTCACCCAGCTGATTCCCAGCCTCTGTGTGTGATGCTGAGTATGTTGGGTGATGCTCTGTAAAGGATGGTAGGACACAATGGCCCAAACTCCACACTCAGTTACCTTTCCCCCTCCTTGTTCTTGCATCAGCAGTGATTTGGCCTCTGGGGAAGGACAGCAATCCACAGTACTGGGACCCCCCAGCTGGCTGGTCCCACCACCCACAGAGCTGGGCATGGGGTTTCCAGTGGTGGCATTAAAAATTCCACAAATCATTTATTTACCCTGGAGTATATCAGGTGACATAATGTGACAATAATGACATCCCCAGTGGTGTTAATTGATTTTGTCCTGGTGGAGAAGATAATTTGGCGTCCACAGCAACTTCTAGATCAGGGGATCACTGATTGTCTTCCAAGGTAGTATTGCTGTTAATGAAGAGAAAACATGCTTTCCTCTTGAAAAGGCAGTATGCTAATTATGACAGACAATAGCGAGCTGGGGGTAATTTATTATTTTTAAACACAGAGTTAATGTGAGATGACTGGTGTGGAAGTGCTGTAAATTAATAAGCATGATTCCAGGCTCATAAAACCCAATGTTGCTGTTAAATAAAATGAAGAGTATTCATGAAATATTCCAAAGCTCAGAATACTTGAAGGTGTGAATAATTAACAGTCAGAAGTTAACATCCACTTTCTTGTACGAGGTTTGATTAAAAGCAATGTTCGTCATCAACTGAGCTAGCACAGCTCGTTGGGTCAACATCTCCTAATTAATGGCTCTTATTAAAGGGATAAAGCATGTTTTCTCAGAATAATTGTTTTTAAAAGGAAGGACTATTTCCAGTGTAATGTGTGGGATAATTAAAACTCCTTTAACGGGAGTGAGAGTCGCCGGGTTTCTAAGGGAGGTGTTGGTGTGGGCACCAAAGGCTGCTGTGTGACAACACTCGGTGCTAGGAGAGTTGCTGGGCAGATGGTTCACATCCAGTCTCCTGCTCAGGACGGGAGAGGGCACACAATGCAGGGCATGTGAAAGGCTCCTCCGCTCATGGACCAGTTCCTGGTTTCTGTCCCAACATCCTGATGACAGAAGCTGGTGGAGATAACATGCCATGTGTCCTCCACCTTGAGAAGCTGTTCTTTGGCAACAAGAAGCCACATGTAAAGCTGTCAGTTGGGTCTGGGATGAACCAAAGTGAAGAGGTTCAGACTGGATATTAGAAAAAATTCTTCCCAGAAAGAGTGGTGAGGCCTTGGAACAGACTGACCAGGGATGAGGTGGATGCACCATCCCTGAAGCATTCAAAAAACAGGCAGACATGGTGTTTCAGAAGATGGGTTAGTGGTTAGGGGTTGTAGGGCGGATAGTTGGACTTAATGATCTTGAAGATCTTTTTCAACCTTAGCGATTCTGATTGTAGGATTCTGTGATGCAGCCACGTGGGTTCCAGCAGCGAGTGGACATGCACAGCCTTGTCTCTTTTTCTATATGCATGTAATGTCAGTTCATATTAATAAAGTATCAGCTGGGAGGGAGCTGACTTTTACCGGTGTTTGGAGGAAAACTCTAAAAAATTAATGTTAGGCCCTCTTCAGAGGTGTCACCTCAACCTTCATTTTGTTCTTGCCTTACTTGTTCCCATGTCATCTTGCCTTGTGCTTTATGTGCTAAAGCCACAGCTCATCTGGTGCTGCCGGCTCCAGGCAGATCAGGGATTCATCTACCCCACATTCACACGGCTGGTTTTTTTATGTACATCACTTTGAAAAACCAAAATGTCCTTGTTTTTTATTTTGGCTTTAGAAGAATTCTCGGGTACTTTGTTTTTTATAATTTCTTTTACCGTTTTACATCTTTTCTTCATCAGGAGTAACAACTTTAGTTCTGCTTAACCTCGATAGCTGAATTTGTACATTTATTTAGCTCCGGCATAAAGAACTGGCACCACCTAAACCCCAGAATCACTGCTGAGGAGCAGTTTTCTTGACTTGTACTCCTCAAGCAGACAGATTCATATAAATAATGTAACTTTTAAAAATAGTATTGCTGAATGGCTTAAGGGGAATGGGTTTGGTGTTTGGGACCTGTGTTTAAGGATAGCAGTTACAGCACTAAACAATGCACCTTTGGCACAGAAATAATTTAAAATGAAGAAAATATTGTTGTAAAGATGGAGATGATATCCTACAGAATAGAAGCACCAGTCACTAGGTTACATGTCCATCTTCAGGTTGAAGCATGGAAGAAAAGACTATTTTAGTGCATTAGAAATCCTCACAGGTTGGGTAAATAGAATCCTCACGGGAAAGGCAGACTATATCCTGTTCAGCTTCTCCCTGGGTTGTAGGGTGGCTGTAATGCTATAGAAAACTAACTTGGAGAGATGGATTGGTACTGATGCTGACCCTTCTGCTCCCCCTGTGCAAGGGGAGAAGTCACTTGGTATGTAAGGGTGCTGCAGAGGGCAACCAAAAAAAAGTCTCTCATGGGAGATAAACTATAAAAAAAGCTGGAGACCCTGTGCCTGGTTAATCTAACAAAAGAGAGAGTAAAAGGATAACTGGATGAGATGCACCATGTCCTGGAAAGGGGGGAATCAATGCTCATGACATGTCAAAGACAGTGAATAATTTAAAAGCTGACAGTGTTCTCTGGGGATAGATCAACCCATACAGATATCATGGGAGCAGCCAATATGGGTTCTGAAGGCATTGGGCTTGTTTGTTGGTCTTGCTCACGTTGTTGGAGATAGAAGTTAGTGCTGAAAGTTTGAATAGAGACACAATCCTAGTGCTCCCAGTTACATACTGCGTCCATCCTTCTCAGTGCCCGGCGTTTTCCCCATCATTTCCATCCATGGTGGCTCTACAAACCTGGAGGAGTAAGGAACAAGAGTCTGCAAAATGCCCCATGAACACACTTCTGCTGGGTGGGGCAAGCAAACAGGTCTGGCATCATGACCTCAGCGAGGTCCATCTTGCTGGACCAGGAGAGGAAAGCCAAGAGGATTGCACTAAGGGAGCACCTCAACCAGTAGCTTTCACTGTACCCTTCAACCAGCCAGTGTCATTAATGATCCTCTGAATCAAGTGATCAGAGGAACATTGTTCCTGGTAATTCAGACCTGACCCCCTGGCAGAAGGTGGGACGTGCTGGGTTTGTTGCAGTCATGGTGCCACACGAACAACAGAGAACTCGGGTGACAACACAGTCCCTAAGGTTTGGGAGGCTGTTTTTTAATTCATTTTTAGAACACCAATTTCTAATCAGTAACCTGCATTAAAAGAATCTCCCGGTGCACACTTGCATTTCTCTTCTCAAAAAAGAAATTCGAGCTCTCCCAACTCCAAATTCTGCAGGGGGGTGGGTGAGGGGGTTGATGAACCAATATTGACACTATTCTCATTTGGGTGACTAAATGGAGGTTTAGCTCTTGTTGTTCTAAAGAGGAGGCACTGCCTGTGCTGCCTGGCTGCTTTTGGCTTGCTCTAATGATCCATAGGTGTGGCCAGGCTTTAATGATGTGCTTTAATAATTTATCAATAGAGTTTGTAAGTGCTAATTTGCACTTTTAGGTGTACATTCTCCTTTTGAAGCCACCAAACAATCCCCTATTAATGTTAATGGGGACTGTGCTCACATTAAAAGGGGATTGTACCCCTTAGGTGTTTAACATCTGACTTATCCGGGTCTTCAGTTGCATTGCCGAGTGTCACTCCTTTCATATATTGAGATGGTTTTTGTTCTCTGTCACCACAGGGGCATCAAGACAAAGGCTACTTTCAGTGAGGAAAAAAACTGGGATGTGCTAAGTCACTGCACAAGCCTTGATGTCTTGGTCTTGGGCTTAGAATCTAATTGCAGCACATGTTCACCACCAAAGGAGATGGTGTATTCCACTACATCACATTGGGACATACTGGCATGTGTGTAGGAGATCAGTTTATATCCAAGAAAAAGTAGAGGACCAATAGTCTGGAAGAGATAGTTGCTCCACAGGGAAGTGTTTAAGAGAGACTCTAATCACTTCTGGGGGAAATTTTTGTGAGAGCATCCAGTGCTGGCATTTATGAATGGCTGCCTCACTAACAAGAAGGAGGTGAAGGTCTGTATTTATCTCCTGACTTCACAAATCACTTCAGCAGAAATTTAAATCCTATTTACTTGGCTGAAAATAATTGGGTTAAACTACACATTTGAAGAGCAATGCAGCAAGTTTTCACCTCTTAACACTTTACAAAGCTCAGAGCCTCAGCAACAACCCCCAGGACTGGACCTTTCTTGGACTAGATATTGTCTAGATTCCTGTTCCATGGACAGTTTGAAGATATTAGCATCTGCTTTTGTGGATCTTTTGGAAGAAAAAGAGGGACAAAGGTGTTTTTTACAAGTCAGATGTAATGGATGACACTTTAACATGGGAAGAGATTTCATTTCAGCTGAAAAGCAGAGAATAACAAAGTTGTGTCACTTCTGGATCAGGCACCATGTTTGGTAGTCCCATGGTGGATGCTGTCAATAATAGAAGGGGTTTCTTTGTCCAAGTGTTGTTTCCCTTCAGGACCATGATGATAAGAGCTCATGCTCTTATCATGAGCTCTTATCAAGCCAACATGCTGATCATGAGACACGCAGCTCCATCGCAATGTGCTGCCTGATGAATCATTCATCTTGCCCCACCTGGAAGTTAATATTTATGAGATCTTGCTAAAATCCATTAGGAAGAACAAACATTGTATTTATCCCATGAACTGCAAAACCTTTCGTTTGTACTTTTTCCCATGAACAGAAAGCACTAAGGATGATGCTGGGGCAGGACAGGCTCTAAACTATGTCCCTTGGTACAATCACCTCTGGAGGTGGAGACTGACCTCCAGTGGCACGTGCACAGCACCACCTTCCTAAAAGTTCCTTGACCGATGTGACTCCGTGTTCATCCTAGTGGTGTAAACAGTGTGGTGATGTGCTCATGCTGCTTTGGACCATTGTATGTTTATTAGGATTGGATATCCAAATCAGCACCTCCCACCAAGAAGCCCTGGTGCAATGTGAGGTTGATGTGCAGGTCACTTCATAATTATCTCAGCTTGGGTTTCCATTCCCGTGGATGCCTCCTGTAGGGATTCATTTTCCCACCAACATGGATTTGGGCTCGTTTCCCCTCATCTCACCAAAAGCCTCCGAGAGCTTTGCTCAGACTGCTCTGGGAGGCAGAAGCAGACACATGACACTGAAGAATCTCAGCCCTGTGGCCAGTTCCTTCCTAAGGGATGAAAATCTCCAACACATCAGTGTCCGCAGCCCTCCCAGCACCCACACTAGTTGCACCCTGTGGATGGGAGCCTGGGAGTCCCACGCAGCTCCTGTACCAGCTAAAGAACATTCTGAGAAACTAGAGAAAGCAGAAGAATGATATTTTTTTAGCAATTGATGATAGGAAGCAGCAGAAGGAGAGGACCGAGCTTCTAAGGAGCGGAACACATTTCATCTCTGCTCCCCATCCCAGTCCCTGCAGGACCAACCCTGGCTTCCCACAAACAGGCGGTTTCAATCGCTGCCTCTGCCAGTATGGTGTTTGAAGATGTCATGGGAGAACAAGGCTCTCTGTGAAGCCCGAGTTTCAAGAAAATAGACTGTTCCCTGCCCCTGTTCAGAGACGAGCTCTTGAAAGCCTTCAGAAGCTCCACCAGAATGGCATCGTTCCCTGTCCCAGGAGTTCTGGCGTCCCACTGCCCCAGTCCCGTGCTCACCTGCCTGGCTTCGCGCCCATGCAGAGAGGCTCCAGAACTTGCAGAAATGTTCAAACAAATGTATTTTCTTCTTACTTAAATGAATAAGAAGAAAACAAAATAGAATGGTAATATTTTTAAAAATGAAAACATACATAAATTGTTACATATTTAAACTCTATTACATCTTATGGTAAATTAAAACTGTATTTTCTGTATAGGAGAAGATCCAGCATTCCATGGGATCTCCTCCAGCTCTTGGAGAGAAACCCTGGGAAGGTCCATGCTAAGCTAGATGGGGCAGGAGGAGAGAAATCCCTGGAGGAGCCATCTTGACCCCATGGGCAGCTCTGGCATGGGGCATCTCCTGCAGCACGCTGCTGGGGGTTCACACCACACTGCAGAGAGTTTGGGGCGGCCACTGCCAGGAACAGGCTTGGAGCTAGTATCAAGAGCTACTCAGTATTCCATGACACGACTTACCTAATTCATTTGGATTTAATTCACTCCCCTTGATCCCATAATTACAAAAATTTGTTTAAAGCCATTATATTGTCTCCCCATTTGACACAATATGGCACAATTTTGTTATAGTATTGAAAAACCAAATAAGACAACTGCAGCTGGTGGCATTTCAAAGAGCTCTTCCCTGTAAGATGAAATCAATCCTGTTTCAAGTTTATTCCCTCGCTTTACGGTCGGAGGCTCTAGGGGTGGATTTTGCTGAAAAATGCCTTTTTGATTTTTCAGAAATTCTTTAGATTAATATGCAGCTGTCATTGTCAAGGCAAATCCAGCCCCACTTTCATGTGCCCGCTCTGTCCCCAGGCTGCTTCAAGCTCCAATCCGTGCCGGGGCGCAGCCACTGTGCCGACAGGCAGTGCCAGGCACAATCACCCATGGCCACCTTTCACTCACCCCTGTGCCCAGCTTTCTTCAGGCCCTCACTCGCCACCCACCACGCATTTTAAAATCGGGCTTCAAGCATGACCTGTAGCAATGTAATGAAGGGACTTGGGGTCCTTTATGTGTCCCTCGGTGCTGTTTGAAAAGTTGTTTGACTTGCAGATCACGTCAAACAAACTTTCCAAGGGGACACTGTCGAGTAAATAGATGCTGACGGGCCTAAGTGAAGTTTAAATATTTATATCAATATTCAACCTCTTCTCCCTTCAGTGCAGCCACCACCCTCTTTGTTTAAAGGGACTCCCATGCACTGTGGGGATGAAAAGCAAATGTGGGCCTATGTACTCTGCTCCAGATGCTTCATCCAGCACTGACAACTCTCCAGCTGCCCAGGATGGCTACCAGCACCCACGGGTAGCAGGTTTCCCCTGCTGCATATGGGACTGTCAATCCAATGCAATGCTGTGGTGGTGACACTTGGTGCTCACAATGTTATTACTGGGTGAGTGTCAGGAGAATGGAGCTGGGCTCTTCTCAGTGTCATCTAGTTATAGGACGAGGGGCAATGGTTGTAAGCTGGAACATAGGATGTTCCACATCAACCTGAGAAGGAACTTCTTCACAGTGAGGGTGACGGAGCACTGGAACAGGCTGCCCAGGGTGGTTGTGGAGTCTCCTTCACTGGAGACGTTTAAGACCTGCCTGGCTGTGTTCCTGTGCGTCTTGGTCTAGGTGATCCTGCTGTGTCAGGGGGATTGGACTAGATGATCTTTTGAGGTCCCTTCCAATCCATAATAATTCTGTGATTCTGTGAAATGTGTATTTGGAGTCTCCTGAGGTAAAGTCAAGTCTTTTCTTCTGAAGTACTCAGAGGATGCTGAGCTGGATGCAGGGAGGAAGCCTTAGCAAGCAGATTTGGTTTGCAGTGGCCAGATTTGGGGTGCAGGTATTGACCGAGACCCAAATACATTATTATTTAATGTGGGTTGAAAACAACGAGCAGTGTCACACCACTGGTCGCTGCCACCAGCTTCTGTTTGTAGCTGGGACCACAGATGACATGCACATGTTTCAGACGAAGGACCATCACGTACATGCAGTGTGTGCTTGTAACCCTCAGCATGGCTTGAGATTATTCATGACAGTAGATGGTATGAAATGGTCCCTATTTATTTCACACAACAGACACTGTGTCGTTTAATTAATTTAGACTAAAGGGGAATGATCAGCATTCACCAACAACATCACCTTTGGGACTGTAAATGAAAAAATCCTCCTTCTGCACAGCAGCCCAACATGTGCTCCTGGATAGGAGGTTTGCACAGAGAGAAGAATCACCCCCATGCCCCAGAGTTTCTCCCCAAATATATAATGCATTTATAAAATGTATTTAGTGGACAGGTCACTGGGGGGGGGGGTCCTCTTAAAGCAACATAACTTTTTTCTTCGTGAAAGCACAAATTTGTATATCTGAACATTCTAGTAATTTTGAAACTGCAACACTAATCTTTGTACATTTTTAGGGTTTTTTCCTTTTCTCAAAGTACAATGGGAAGCACAAAGTTACACCTTGAAGGATGATGGTTGTGGCTCACGGAGCTCATGGTGCCGGAAGCACTCCTGTCTCTGCAGGATTCATTTCTAGATTATGAAGATTTCTGAACGCCTTAGGCCATAAGTATTGACTGGTCACTGAACAATTTAGGTTGAAAATGACCTTTAAGATCATCAAGTCTTTAGTCTTTGAAATTTTAGTGAGCAAGCTGAGGAAGTGTAGGATGGAGGAGCAGACAGTGAGGTGGGTTAGGAACTGGTTGCAGGATAGAGTTCAGAGGGTGGTGA